>JAVIAB010000047.1:20619968-21122468 GCA_032433765.1 Megaustenia siamemsis
CAACTGGGAAATTTCAGGGGACGAAGAGATAGAGGAAGCAAAGAGAAAATATACCAGACAGCATAAGAGAATAGATTAACAGAAGGTCAACAACAGAAATGATAAATAACTGTCGAGATCGAAAGTTGTGGAGAGACATGATCACCTACGCCATCAGGCCAAGTACTTGATGATGATTGTCTGTGACGGAATTAAAACCCGGGGTTTTCTTGCCTGTGGTGAACGTCTCGTTTTATTAGTATGCTTACCTTTCTTTGTTGTTCTTTTGTGTTACCTGAATATTTAAATGTATATTTATCGTCTTGTATGTATCCACTTTCTTTCCATCTTGTTAACATCTTGTAACAACTAAAATTGAAAAGAGAACTACTAAACACAATTAGAACAAGACAAATGAAATTTTTGGGGCATGTTAACAGACACAACAGCCTAATAAAAGTAGTATTGGAAGATAAAATACAAGGAAAAAGAGGCAGAGGCAGACCAAGACTAACATGGACGAGTAACACCAAAGATGGACAAATCAACCTAAGACAATCTGCAGCACCAAAACAAGAGACAGAGTGGAATGGCGCTCCATGGTAGCCAACCTTCGATGCGAAGACGGAACCCAATGATGATGATGAACGTCTAACCCCTAATCAAAACAGCTTCCTGATAATGTTCAATTCTCTATAGCGGCAATTGTTTTGCTCTCGACCGACAGAACTCAACTTCGGGAGTGCATTCAACCTCTGCAAATAGACACAAGTCTGAAGAAGGTCTTCAGTTAGTCCAGCCCATGACATCAGATAGCTTCAAAGCAAGAGATTGATTGAAATGTCGTTACTTGGTAGCTAACCATCGATGCACAAGCAGCACAAAATAATGATGGTTGTTGTATTTTGAATGTTCATCAGTAAAAGTAAAAGGTGTAGTGTAATTACTAGGGGATCGCAGCGGATAACACGTTTATGTCAGCAGGTTTGATTTCTATAAAGAACAGAAGCTTTTTGAGGAAATTATAAGAGCTAAATGTGTTACAGAAGACCGTTGAGTAACTTGTAAGAGCTAAATGTGTTAAATAAGCTCGTTGAGCATGTTATAAGAGCTAAATGTGTTATAGACGCTCGTTGAGCATGTTATAAGAGCTAAATGTGTTAAAGACGCTCGTTGAGCATGTTATAAGAGCTAAATTTGTTAAAGAAGCTCGTTGGGCAACTTGTAAGAGCTAAATGTGTTAATGACGCTCGTTGAGCATGTTATAAGAGCTAAATGTGTTACAGAAGCTTGCTGAGCAACTTTTAAGAGCTAAATATGTTAAAAAAGCTCGTTGAGCATGTTATAAGAGCTAAATGTTTTACAGAAGCTTGTTGAGCAACTTGTAAGAGCTAAATGTGTTAAAGAAGCTCGTTGAGCAACTTGTAAGAGCTAAATATGTTAAAGAAGCTCGTTGAGCAACTTGTAAGAGCTAAATGTGTTAAAGAAGCTTGTTCAACAACTTGTAAGAGCCAAATGTGTTAAAGAAGCTCGTTGGGCAACTTGTAAGAGCTAAATGTGTTAAAGAAGCTCGTTGAGCAACTTGTAAGAGCTAAATGTGTTAAAGAAGCTCGTTGAGCATGTTATAAGAGCTAAATGTGTTACAGAAGCTCGTTGGGCAACTTGTAAGAGCTAAATATGTTAAAGAAGCTCGTATAGCATGTTATATGAGCTAAATGTGTTACAGAAGCTTGTTGAGCAACTTGTAAGAGCTAAATGTGTTAAAGAAGCTCGTTGATCATGTAATAAGAGCTAAATGTGATACAGAAGCTTGTTGAGCACATTGTAAGAGCTAAATGTGTTACAGAAGCTCGTTGAGAAAGTTTTAAGAGCTAAATGTGTTACAGATGCTCGTTGAGTAACATGTAAGAGTTAAATGTGTTACAGAAATACGTTTAGCAGTCTATTTTTAGCGTGTCCTATTTAAACTTGAAGGTGTACAACAATCATCAATCTATAATCATCATCACCATCATCAAGTACCACACCTGCTTGGGTAGGTGATCATGTCTCTCCACAACTTTCTATCTCGACTGTTATTTATCATTTCTGTTGTTGCCAAGCCATTCTCTTCAGCTGTCTGATATCTTTTATCTTTGCTTCCCTCTATCTCTTGGTCTCTCAATTTCCCCAGTTGTTACAATTTATTTCAGCAGTTCCTTTCCAATAACATAGCCAAAATGTTGATCTCTCTTCCTAATATGTACAACATTAGCACTCGCGAAACAGAAAATGCGTCTCTTTCAATTACTTTTGTCAATCGAAATAAATCCTAGTATTTCCATTTGGGAGCTCGGTACGGGCAGTCTGCATGTGTTAATATTGAGCAGTAAATTCAGTAGAAAAACGTACATCAGTTCATTTTGGCATATATTTCTGCCTGTAAAGATGTAATATATTTCAGAAACTGAAAAATTATGCAACAAATCTATGTCAAGAGAAATGAGAAAGAGAGTTCATCGGTGCTATATAGAACCAATTCTGACCTATGGAAGTGAATCATGGACAGTAGACAAATAAATGAAAATACGATTAGAGGCCACAGAGATGGAATTTCTCAGAAGAATGTTGAAAGTTCCTTGGACAGCTAAAAAGACCATTGAGGAAGTTCTCAAAGAGGCCAACACAAAAAGGCAGCTCTTTAAAAAACATCAGAAAGAAACAATCAACATTTTTCGGGCACATTACGAGAAGAGGAAATTTGGAATACTTGGTTACAACTGGCAAAATGAAAGGAAAAAGAGATCGGGGACGACAAAGAGAGAAAATACTGGATAGCTTGGTGTCATGGCATGGAAAACAGTCAACAACAGAACTGATACGATGCACTGTAGATAGAAGATTGTGGAAGGATACGATCGTCTACGCTAACCGGTATGGTACATGATAATGATGAAAGTTGTAATAATTAACACAGAACACTCCAGTATAGTTATAAATTATAACAATAATATAATTCATCCAACAATGAATACACAGTGTGTACAAATTCATTTCTAATATTATGATATAATAAAATAACAATTCAAGACCTTTTTTCTAAAGTTACGTTGAAACAATTACAAAGAATATTATAAATGCTACTTTCAAAAGCATTGTCAATGCACTCAAACTAAATGCTAAAATGAACTCATGAAATATATCATAACGTTATGAACCAGTACTGCTATAATTACTGGGAATTATAAATATATATATATTAAAAATATAGGTCACTCATGTATATATAAGAACAAATAGTATCACTTCCGAATTCATTTCCTCATCTAAGAAATGCATGTAATTCGAAAAATAACAATGGCGCCAATAGCCAAACTGGAAACCCCACAATTTTGTCATCATTAGAGCAATGTGGGTGGTTTTCCATCGCAAAATAACGCGCTTACAAAGTACTGGTGGGCTTTGACAGTGTTCTTTAGTTAATGTTTGATGCTCTTTAGTTGTAATCACAAAAAAAGACAACACATTCGAAATTGTGTCCGGCTTTTCTAAAGAGCATACATTTTCCCCTAAGTATCGAAAGGATGCATTAAAAGTATGGTAATGCATCATTATATCAATATGTATGGTAATGCATTTTTACATCAATATGTATGGTTATGCATTATTACGTCAACATGTATGGTAATGCATCATTACATCAATATGTATGGTAATGCATCATTGCATCAACATGTATGGTAGTGCATTAATACATCAACATGTATGGTAATGCATCATCGCATCAGCATGAATTCAAAATTGGAAAGTATAATTACTCGTATGATGAAGAGTTCGCGTAATTGCATTTAATATTGTATTGGACTTTTGAAATAAAACATCAGAATAAAGAGTAAGCGAAATAGACCAAAGAAATGGTCGGTAGACGCTTTGAAAGACATATGCAAGATTCAAAACATTTCTATCTTAACAGTGTCCAGCAACGCCCTGCTATGAACGACAGCACATCTAAAAGGGACGTGACAGACAGAACAAGCAATTACATCTGCAGACATCAGATTATATATGCCTGCTCTCTTCTCTCCAAGGCAACAGCAGACAAGCAAAAGAAAAAAGAAAGAAGATAAATTTTTTTGACGGATGCATGCCTCAAAAAGGGGCAGTAACAGAAAGATTATGCAACTTGATATAATCGCATTCAATTGATTAATTGAATAATGTCTAATTAATCTGTCAGCCAACTGAGAGTATTACACAACACGCCCTTTTTTGGAATCCCCAGGGGAAAAGACAAAGACGAAGACCAGGGAATTCTTGGAGAAGACAGATAGAAGCAGAGATGAAGATGATGGGGAAGACATGGAATGATCTTAAAAGAATGACAAAAGGCTTGGAAAGTGTTTGTTGAAGACCTATGCTCCACTGGAAGCTAAAAAAGGTAGAAGAAGAAGCATCTGTCAGCCAACATAGAACAAAGGGTACATGAGCTGGGCTACTGATATGGTTCGATCCATATGGAGGACTTATGAGTTTACTCATACTTTAATGAGGTACTGGATTTTTCCTATGAGAGAAATACTGCACTGGCGTAATGCTGACCACTTAAGCCCCCCAAAAATGTGCTTTCTATGGACCTAACATCGAATTCCCTATATGCCACAGGTCGGGAGGTGGATTTTTTTTCTTTTCTTTTTCTATTTTTTAAAAATGTAATATATGAGATCTGAGATACTACAAAAAGATATCTCTGCAGATGTTTTACCATGGATGAAATCTATTACAGTTTGGCTAGAAACATTTATGTATGTGTGCGCTATTAATGTGTATACAGGATCCTAAAGTGGATCATAGATGTCCTTGGTTACATTGTTGACTAACACTTCCCACAGAAAAACGGTGGCTCAAGACGCGATGATATTTTGCCTATCATTTTTGGTTGTTTGCGATATATCATCATCATCGAGTACCGGGCCTGCTGGCGTAGGTGATCTTGTCTCTCCACAACACGTCGATCTCGACAGTTATTAATCATTTCTATTTTTGACCTTCTGCTAAGCCATTCTCTTAAGCTGTCTGGTATTTTTTTCTCTTTGCTTCCTTTAGAGATATATAGGGCAATCAATTAGTGGCTAGAAATGAGATTACTGAACTCTGCTTTGACTACAATTTCTTTAGCAGAGTAGAATCGCTAGATCATGGCTCGCGGCTTCTAGGTTCACCCAGTCGTAAAAGTGTGTGGGATTTTTTTTCTGTGAAAGAAAGATTTGACTGGCGTACCACAGACACAAAAATCTTCCGATGGACAGAAAATATGGACACTAAAAATATATGCTTTATATTGACAGTGGGCGTTTTCTTCCATTCTTTCATTACTTTCTGCTTCTTCCTCCTCTTCTTCTTCATCCGGTCTCTCGTCGCTGTGCCAGCCCTCAATACTCTTGACTGCTGACATTGGTGAAACTAAATTGCACTGACTTGCCAGGAACGAAAGGGGTCAAAGGGCAAGAACCAAAATGGAGATGATATTAACCACCAAACTATTAAAGTTGGTGACAATAATCATTCGGTAATTGGAAATCACGAAAAATACTTTGAACCGTCGAATATTGCAAATTGTATGAGCTGACTGTATCGCTTGTGAGTTTACATTTGTTCCCTAAAACTGAGAGACGAGTTTTGTAAATGCTAATATATTTTTCACATTAGGTGAGGAAGAATTAAAACAAAAAAATTATATTTCTTATTTCACTTATGTATATAGAAACAGGGTGTCCGATTAGCGCAATCGATAGGCGGTTGGCTTACCACGGCAACATTCGTTCCCTGGCGAGGACACCTGGGTTTTACTAATTCCCTAAAAATTAGTAGGAGCTGCGATAGCTCAGTGGTTAGTGAACTGGACTACTACGGACAAGGGTAGGGTCGATCCCAACCGACGGCTCCTCACCCAGCCTTAAATGGGTACCGGATTTTTCTGGAAAGTAAAGCAGCACGGGCGTAATACCGACCACATTACCCCAAAAATCATGTGCTGAAGGTCTGTAAAATATAGGGTCACTAACACCATATTTCCCTATACGCCACTTGGCGTGACGGGGGGTACTTTACTTTACTTTACTTATATAGAAACAAATCTGTGCTAGTTCTTCACCTTCACGAAATGCTAATGCTATTACACTAGCGAAAACTCGCTGTTCTACCCGGGTAAATGTACAGCGAGCACACACCAGACCACCGAAAAGCTAACACGCGCTTGCCTAAAACGCGAGGTAATGGTTGAGTGCAAACAATAATAAAAAAAAAAAAACCACTCACGCCTTTTCTAGTCGAAAATTGGAAAAGTGCACACGTGTGGTGTTTTACCTGCTGCATTTGTGAACAAATAAATATTCCGCACAGTGGCAGGTCGGTGGCAGGAAACTAAATACGTGTTAGTAGTAAAGTAAAGAGGCCCCGTCACGCCAAGAGGCGTATAGGGAATATGGTGTTTTTGACCATAATTTTTACAGACTTTCAGCACATGATTTTGGGGTAATGTGGTCGGTATTACGCCCGTGCAGCTTTACTTTCCAAGAAAAATCCGGTACCCATTTAAGGCTGGGTGAATCCGGAAGCCGGCAGTTGGGATCGAACCCTACCTCTTGTCCTTTGTAGTCCAGTTCACTAACTACTGAGCTTTCGTGACTACCTGCGTACGTGTGTTGACACCATTTCTTAGTTCTCAGTATGGATTTTTCTTCCTGTATCTTTTTTTTTTAAACTTTGTTTCCGGCTACCCGTTCATAAGTACGATCTTTCTGTATCTGATGACATAGACTCCTATTATTATCTATATTTCCCACTTACATGCTATATATGTATGTTATCTCTTCTACCAATGGTGTTTCCTTATTGAATAGGGTCTTCTTTTATTTCTATTATTGCTATTATTAGGTGTTGTATTTTTATATTGGGCAATAAAAGGGGTGTTTGTTTTGTGTATTTGATAGTACAGCTACCATAATTGGCCCATTGCTCCAGTCACATACGACTTTGTCAAGATCAACTGTTGGTACCCGATGCTTCATCACGATCTTTGTCCTTCCATGCTCAGCACAGGTAACCTACTTTATAAAGACCAGGAGAAAGTAGTCTTTATCAGCTATTTTTCGCTGATCATGATGCCAACAGTAATATATCGACAAATGTGTATACGTTTTCCCTACTTTCGTTCTCTCTCGCTGAGCTGCGAAACAATAATAATTGGTTTCATTCTTTCATCACCATCTACTTATGCTGTCTTTGCATCGACGTTTGGCAACCATGGTGCATCATTTCACCCTCTCGTTTACCTTAGGGCTATACTCTGCCATAGGTTCTCCTGCCCAAACTCTTCATGTTATCAATCCACTTAATTGTTGTGCTGCCGCTGACGGCTTCCGGGTTCAACCAGCCTTAAATGGGTACCGGATTTTTTTCTGGGAATGTAAAGCAGCACGGGCGTAATACCGACCACATTACCCCAAAAATCATGTGCTGAAGGTCTGTAAAATGTATGGTCACTAACACCATAATCCTATACGCCACTTGGCGGGATGGGGGCTCTTTACCATTTTTTTTTTTTACTTCTTTTACTAACTAATCATTATTGCTTGCTACCAGCCGTCTGTCAGGACGCCAACGTTCCTTGTTGCAGTTTCCACATTTTCTAAGCCCGGCTTGCTGCAGGAGCTACTGAGGTTAGTGCTCTGTGCACACCGTGTGCTGTGCTTTTCATCCGGATCGTGTTTGGATATTCCGATTACTTATGATGAATGATATCGTATGACGAAGGACAGTTCACCTGCATTCACTTTCGGTGCCGATACGCTTAATGTCTTTTGGCGTGTGCTGTGTTTGCTATGATGGGAACTGCAGCTGCCCCTCTTTGTTTGGATTTTCGATGAGATGTTAATTCGGATGATTCAACTGGCACAGGCGGTTGAGCAATTTATGGATTTTCATTTGTTTGCAGTGATACCGGGGCCTTCGAACAACTATAACTATTGTTCAGAAAATGCCCGTGCAACGCAGAATAGATTAAATTAAGCGTTACAGAGAATGTTGGTTCAAATTCAGTTAGTCCTGCAGAAACAAGACAGATCTGTTAGACTTTATAACGGAATCGCGTCACTGCAGGCGGGTCATTCCAACATCTGCCCAGCCCCCGTTCTAGCAATCAACAAACTGTTCACCGTGAGCGTTAATACTGTTCTGTTGAACGTGTTGCGTTCAGTATAATTGGCGCGCAACTCATAATTCGCACTTTCGGATCGCTGAAACAGCTGTCTCAGGTAGCATGGTCTATTTGATATCACATAGTAACTACACGAGTGTATGTTAGATTTCATATAGTAACTACACGAGTGTATGTTAAATATCACATAGAACCTACACAGGTGTATGTTAGATATCACACAATAATTACGCAAATGTATGTCAGATATCACATAGAACCTACACAGGTGTATGTTAGATATCACACAATAATTACGCAAGTGTATGTTAGATATCACATAGAACCTACACAGGTGTATGTTAGATATCACACAATAATTACGCAAGTGTATGTTAGATATAATCGAGTAGCTAAACGCTTTTATTAGATGTCACACAGGAATGAAACACATTTATTAGATGTCACACAGGAATGAAACACATTTATTAGATGTCATGCAGGAGCTAAAGAGATCTATTAGATGGGTCGTGGAAACTAAACAAATGTATTAGATGTCACACATCAACTAAACATCTGTTACATGACAAACTAACTTTTATATCAATAGAATTTGTTTCATGCAGTCGGTACGTCCCCATATCCGCTCCACAACCGTCTCAGCATTTCTCAAAGCGAATGATGCAGACTGTTTCTGAAGGTACTGATTGTAGTTACGTCTGCTTTCAACCCTGAGCACATAACCAGATCCCTTTTCCACCTCTAGACTCACCAGTTTCTCAATATTTACATTCATCTCTCACCCATTCTCCACCTCTTCTCCCAGGGACCGTAGACCAAATTTAAAGTCGTTCTTTTTGTTCAGTCGCGCCACATTCAGTGTCAGAACTTCCAACGCTCTCATCAGCTGCGTTATTGCTGTGCACACCAGCATGCCGTGGACAAGACTCAGGTTAACGCCCTCACTTTATAACGATCCAAGAACTGCAGCTCACCTGCCACAGAGGTCTGGTGAATATTTCCTAGTGTCCTTTGCGAGCCTGTTACCAAGGCTGCGTGATGAATGGTGTGTAATCTACTAACGAAAACAAATATGCTAAAAATCCCAGGAAATAAAGAAATCTATTAGATGTCACACATGAACTGAACAAATGCTTCAGTTGTGACAAGAAAATAAAAACACATTTTTAGACGAAAATAGAAACTAAAATATATTTTAAAAAACAAATACACAAAATAGACAGCAAATAATAAAAACTCACATTAACAGAGTATTTTTGGTACGCTGCACATAATGTATGTAATGTTTATATGATATGTAAAACATAACCGAAGTCATGATGAACATACATGCTGCTTGGATATTAATTAGAAGATGTCGACTTTACACTTTGACATAGATAAAGTAAGGAAATTAATGAATATCGAACATTGCATAAGGTTGCCACGAGAGAGAATTCGCTTTCTTTATTTCTTACAGCTAAAAGAACCAATGAGGAAATTCTCAAAGAGGCCAACTCAGAATGGGAGCTCCTAAAAAGACAGAAAGACACAATCAATATTTTCGGGTACATCATGAGAAGGGGAAAGTTGAAATACTTGATTAAAACTGACAAAATACAGGAACAGAATGAACGCGGACGACAAAGAGAGAAGATGTTAGATAGCTCGGTGTCATGACAAAGGAAACAGTCAACAACAGGTTGGCATCGATGCAATGTGGATAGAAAATTGTGGAAGGACATGATCGCCTACGCCAACCTGTATGGCACATGATGATGATGATTTCGCCACAGAACAAAAAAAGTAAATTTATAATAAAAAATGGCGTATAGATGGGGTTAATGGATTCATCAATTCAGGATAACATGTCTTGCTAATTTGAGAATCATCATCATGTGCCAATCTGAGAATACCAAATCGTATACGGCCAACATTTATTTCTACTTCTTATCTCCTCCCTCTGGTCCATCAGTACCTTTTCGGCTAGTAAGTGGAGATTGTCCTTTGTCGTCAGACTTCTTTGTTTTTGTCTTAATTATTTTTGTCTTGGATTTGTCTTTGTCCTTTCCCTCTTTTTTCTTCTTCTCCTTCTCCGCTTGTGCTTCTTTCTTAGATTTATCTTTTAGTTTTTCACAATGTTTATCTTTTTTCTTGTCCTTAATTGAAGATGCATCATCTTTGTCATCTTCAGGTTTTTGATCTTCTGGTTTCGTTTTTTTGTCTTCCATTTCTTCTACGTTATCTTGTTGTATTGACACGATCCGTTGGTGAAGGTAGACATACGGCCGCGGCTTCCGGAGCTGGACAGGAGAGTTGTGTTCTTGAAGAGGCGGATAGTCATGAGGAGGAGGGAGATGAAGAGGAGATTTAGCGTATGATTCTGGAGGTGGAGCAGGGAGAGGTGGGGCCGCTGATGCTAAAGCAGCTACAGCTGTAGCAGTTGTAGGCCCGGCTTTGATTAGGGAGACTGGCTCCTTCTTTGTCTCTTTCTTCTTTCTGGATAAGAGTCTTTGCATAAAGCCCATTCCACTTTTTTTTGGAGGTGTAGGTATCGGCTTGTCCTCGGGTGGGGATTTCTCTTTGATAGTATCGCTCGATTCAGCGCTGTAGCTTAAGTCTGAAGAGGACTTCCTGAAAACGCTGTCGCTTAATGAGGCAGATGTTGCTGAAAGAGAAGTGATTGTTGATGGAGATCGTGGTGGGACAGACTGAAATTCTGTTGAGAGGCGGTTAATGACGGGAGCTGATGTAGTAGGTGTGTTTATTGGGGTTGGATTTGAAGTTGTCTTAGGCGTTGGTGTTGTTGTGGATAATCTTTCGGAGACGGCAGAAAGTGTTGTGAAATCCATATTGGATGCGTTTGATTCGGCCGAGACAAAGGAAGTTGTGGAGGAATCAGAACAAGAAGATGGTGTCCTTGTTTCAGTGATACTTGGTAAAGGGCGTCTCAAAGGGGGTACAGCTGGAGAAGGCTCTGGGGCTTTGGCGTCAACCGATTCTATTTGTTGAGGTTGCCTGATTTGATAGTCAGGTGGGCTGAGCTTCTTTGAGATAGGTATCTTGCTTGGTGAGAGTCTTGGGGAAGAGCATGGGCCGAGAATCGGAGCTCCCTGAACAGATTTTTTCAACAACGTCTGTGTTGGTACAGTGGCTATTCTTCCAGGTGCTGAATTGTATCTTAAAAGAGGTAGGCGACTTGGCGACAACGGCTGACTTCCCATCCGGACTGTTCCTGGCCGGTCTGAGGGGAACCCTCGAGGTAAACTTTTGCTGTCATAAATGGCTTCTTCTGGTTTTAGAGTGCTGGATGTTGGACAGGATGAATTCAAATTAGTGTTGGCGTATAAATGATTTCCCTCGACAGCACCAGGTTTCCTACCTTTCAGCGTAGTGATTGGTTGAGGTTTGCGTATTGGAGATCGATCTTTTGATTTGAGCAGCGCGTTTGTCTGCTCTAAAAGTGTTTTTAGCTGTCGCTGACGTTCATCTTCAGATGTTTCAGTAGAAGAAGACGCTGTAGTTGAAACGCTGGGTCTTGTTTTATCACTTGAATATGGTGTTGGTTTTAAGGCAGCAAAGTTTGTTCCAAAAAATGTGTCGTTCTCTTTTGTTTTCCTTGCAGGAGGGCTATTTAGTTTCTCAGAAACACTACGGAGCTTGGAGATACACTTCGTTAGTCTCCCATCCATATCTGTAGCCTCAGTCTCCACACCCACATTCTTCTTTTCTGCCCCTATTGTCATTGTAACCTTATCTTCAGACTTAATCTTTGAAACGTTTGATCCGGTTATAATACGTGCCTGGTTTAAAGTGCTTGTGGATTTATCCATCTTAGCTACAAAAAAAGTCATCGTACCTTTGCTGAAAAGATGCCTAATTGGCGTGCACGTTTCCTTTTCAAATGTTGATTTCGGTATTGTATTGATCCCAATGCTGGCAAAATTCTTCAAGTGGGAACTATTGGATATGCTTTCTAAACTCAACCCTTGACTTTCAACCATGGATTTAATTACCTCCCCTATGCCTTTGCTGTGTGTGCTCTCTGTCAATGAAGACATGCTGTTAGCAAGACCTGCTGCTGCATCGTCTACTGGTACAAAAGTCTGGGTGCCAGTTTCAACAGTCTGCAGAAAGTCAGTGCTGGTTTCATCGTCGACCATGATAAGATCAAACTCTGAGTCTGTGTCGGAGACCAGCTCAAACGCTGCTTCGGGGACTACAATCAGCTCGTCCACGTCAATCTCACTCAGCAGACCAATGTACGGCAGTGATTCAGTGGACGTGGCCGCATCCTGTTTGATAAAACAACACACACAGACACACAAAATTGAGTCTTACTTGTGGTATTGATTTGTTACACATCTTGAACACCCCCTTTCTTAATAACACTTTAATAAACAACAAATCAAATTAATCCAAACATAAAAATATAATTCCTAAATTACATTCACTACACCAGTAAAGCCATCAATACTTTAGTAACAAACTTTCTATTTATAACTCCTGTTAATTTACTTATAACCCTTCTGTTAATACTTCACACTCTCCTAACAAAATATCCCATTTAATAATAAAACTCTCTTTGTATACTCCCTCATTAATAATATTCCCGTTTTCATTAAGTTATCACCTTCTTAATAACACTGGCTCTCATTGTTGATGCCAATCATTTTGACACTCATCCATTAGTTCCGACTAATCTCCCTCACTTAAAAACAGTCACTTCCTTAATAAAACTCGTGGCTTAGAAAACTAAAAACTCTCACTCCCTTGCCCGCTTGTATAAGTAGACCATTATAACAAAACACCTTCATTTAACAATTATAACTCCCAAAATAAACATTATATAACAAGAGTTACTCCCTGCTCTAAGTAAAACATCCTTATTTAACAACACTAACTCCCTAAAAAAAACCTTATATAACAATACTAACTCCATCGGTTAAACACCCTCATATAACAATACTAACTCCCTAAGTAAAACACCCTTATATAACAACACTAACTCCCTAAGTAAAACATCGTCATGTAGAAGCACTAACTCCCTAAATAGAACACCTACATATAACAACACTAACTCCCTAAATAGAACACCTACATATAACAACACTAACTCCCTAAAAAGAACACCTACATATAACAACACTAACTCCCTAAATAGAACACCCTCATATAACAACACTAACTCCCTAAATAGAACACCTACATATAACAACACTAACTCCCTAAGTAAAACACCTTCAAATAACAGCACTAACTCAGTAAGTAGAACACCTACATATAACAACACTAACTCCCTAAGTAAAACACCCTCAAATAACAACACTAACTCCCTAAGTAAAACACCTTCAAATAACAACACTAACACCCTAAGTAAAACACCCTCATATAACAACACTAACTCCCTAAGTAAAACACCTTCAAATAACAACACTAACACCCTAAGTAAAACACCCTCAAATAACAACACTAACTCCCTAAGTAAAACACCTTCAAATAACAACACTAACTCCCAAGTAAAACATCCTCCTATAACAACACTAACTCCCTAGTAAAACATCGTCCTATAACAACACTAAATCCCAAGTAAAACATCCTCTTATAACAACACTAAATCCCAAGTAAAACATCCTCCTATAACAACACTAAATCCCAAGTAAAACATCCTCCTATAACAATACTAACTCCCAAGTAAAACATCCTCCTATAACAACACTAAATCCCAAGTAAAACATCCTCCTATAACAACACTAACTCCCAAGTAAAACATCCTCCTATAACAACATTAAATCCCAAGTAAAACATCCTCCTATAACAACACTAAATCCCAAGTAAAATACCCTCATATAACAACACTAACTCCCAAGTAAAACATCCTCATATAACACTAAATCCCAAGTAAAACATCCTCCTATAACAACACTAACTCCCAAATAAAACATCCTCCTATAACAACACTAACTCCCTAAGTAAAACACCGTCGCGCATCCATGCCTATTCCCTAAGTAAAACCCCACTAACCCTACCAATACTCACTTGGTACTCCCTGCTGAGTGCACGCTCTAAAAAATCCAGATCAAGCTCAAAAGAGGTAGCCGAGGACTTGTCGTAAAGTTTAGGATGTGACGTTTGAATTGCAGTCTCTTGGACGTCGTGGAGACAGGTTACACAGGAGATAGCCATCGTACCAACTTCCTGGGTATTTAGCTTATTTGGCATAGTTGAACTGTCCCTGAAAGCCTTTCCTGAAACGTCCGTAAGATCAGCCTGAATCTTGTTTTGGGGATTAGAAGAACTGCTAAGATCTGGTAGACCTTTCCCTGCGTGTTCAGAGTTGATATAACCGCATGAAGTACATTGCATTGGCGTTTGCATAGTTTGTGTTTCCTTAGGTTGCTTCATAGTTCGGTCTGTGTTTGGTTCTCCCGTTGGTAGAAAAGGGAGCTCACACTGAGTAGAATGGGTGTCAGAACGAACATGCTCCCAAGAGTTATTGTTCTCAGTCATAGAATACATATCAGTGTTTTCTAATTTGTCTGTTTCGCATTCTTGATTATCTGTGCAGATTTCCATGCTTGTCTGAGCGTCTGCGTATGTTGTTGATTCCGTTATTGTTTCGTTATCGCATATAACTATAACCGTCTCCGTATACGTGTTTCTGTACGCCTTTACGTCAGTACAAGTTGCTTGCTCATCTGTCAGTACAACATTTGTAGCCACACCCACTTCTATAGTAGCCGGAATAGGCGGAGTTACACCTGTGCTAATTAATTGGGGCGTATGTGTTTCAGTCCATTGATCGACAGTTTTTGCATCGATAGTGACAGTCTCTTTATCCAGTACTTTAACACTTAGCGTTTCCGTTGCTGACGTCACTGTTTTAATTGCTGTTGTTTCAGTCGCTTTTGAGAGACATACCGTTTTGATAGGATCAGTCGCTCTGTCAACCAGTTGTGGGGTTGGCTTCAACGGTAGTTGCGGTGGTTGTATGATATCAACGGAGCTTTCTAACACTTCTTTTGCCGTTACTACTTCCTTGTTTTTCGCCTCGATTTCTATATCCGGCATTGTTCCCTGTTCTGAGGTTTCAATTATGGTTTGAGAGTCGTGGTCCGATAATAAAATAAGAGGAGTGTTTGTAGAAACTGTGCTGCAATAAGGTTTTATTTGTATTCCTAAATCACCTGTCTTTACAGGTATGGTCCCTATAGAACGATCTTGCATTTTCGTCTCAGTAGTAGAAGTTGCTCTGTCAGAGGTTGAAAGTAGGTCAGTCCAGGTGGATTTGCTTTCAGATGAGGTAAACGGCGTTGAAGTGTCTTTATCATTCATGATAAGTGATTGGGTGGATGTTGCTTTGGCTAAATGACTGTGCAAGCTGGTGCGTCTGTTGTTGAAATCGTGACCACGACAGACTCCTACATGAGAATCTATCCTAGTGACCTCAGCCTTTACATCAAGACCTGTTTCACGGAAAGGAATACGCTCAGGTGACGTTCCGCTATCTTTCATTTCCGCCACTACTTTAGTCTCACAGCCATTTTCTGGAGCTCGAACTCGCCTCGGTCGATCTCTGAAGCGAGTATGAGTTAACCTATTTTCATTTTCTTCTTTCAACTTTGACGCCATTATCTGACTCTTCACAATATTATTGATAAATTCCATATCCGTCGATGCAGCAACTTGCTCTACATCTAGTGACGAAATCTCCGTTTGTATTTTAATGCTGCGAATCTTGCGCCCTGGGGTGTATGTAAAAGTGCTGAGCCCGGCTGAAGTCGGCAACAGGTCTGGAGCCGGTCTACAATCACCTCTAGATGATGCGTGACGTCTACTATCCACGTCATCTCGTCTTTCTGTGTGTGCCAACAGATCACGTGATGCAGTATTAGCTGCATTTGTTTGGGTAGTCGTTGAGTGCTCATGCAATGTTGACGAATTGGCATCTTGTATTGATGTGGACTGACCATTTAATAAATCCCCATGTGTGTTGTTAGATCTCGATTGGTCAGTCTGACACTTAAGAGACCGTACATCTGATCGCTCTGTCATAGTTCCCCTAGCTTTCATGTCGGAAACTCTTGCAAAAACTCCCCTCTCTTGAGTCTCGACTATGTTTGTGCACGTATCCCGTGACACGACTAATTTTGAGTCTGTCTGACAGTTTGTATTAGAATACTCCGCCCTCATATCTGAGCTCATTGATGTGGACATTTCTTTGGTCCTACCTTTCTCACACTGAGACGTGTCTGTCACGACATCTGGCTCAGTCGCCTGTGTCAAACAACTGACACTTGTCATTAACTCCTCCATTTTTATTTTCTTCAAGGGAATTAATTCTTCTACATCATCGTTGGTCTCTTTCCCATCGAAGGATAGACGACCCAGAGTTACATCCCCTGGTACAAACCTTACGTCATACTTTGTTTGAGCTGGTACTTCTGGTAGCACTGGCTGCAGCAATTGATTCATTTTCCCTTCAATGTCTTTCTTGACGAGCAGGAGTGCTACCCCCTTGTCCCTTAACATGATATCCGTCAGATTACAGGTGCTGTGAAGCTCATCTAGATTTTCCTGTAAGATTTGCTTTTGCTCCATAAACTCCTTTATCTCACCACCGAATTCGTCCTCTAACCGCTTCATCAACTCCTTCTCTTTGGCACGGACCTACAATAAGAAATGACTCATTTTAATGTAAATCTACATTGGAATAAGAGCAGTCTTTTAAGAAAGTTAAACCTGCTAATATTATCGTCACAATTATTGTATATATAATAAGTGATAGTATTTTATAATAAATATAGCAGAGGCTAAATATCACAACCATCATCATCAAGTACAGGGCCTGCTGGCGTAGGTGATCATGTCTCTGCATAATTTTCAGTCTGGATAGCTATTTATCATTTCTGTTGTTAACCTTCAGCCAAACCATTCTCTTAAGCTGTCTGGTATTTTTTCTCTTTGCGTCCCTCTATCTCTTCGTCCCTCGATTTTCCCAGTTGTTACAAAATATTCCTGTTGTTCTCTTCTCATTACATGGCCAAAAAATGATGATTGTTTCTTCCTAATATTTGAAATTATCTCTCTTTTTGCTTTGGCCTCTTTCAGAACGTGTTCATTACTCTTCTTAGCTGTCCATGGTATTCTTAACATTCATCTGTAAAAGCACATTTCTACAGACTCCAGTGATTTTCTTGTCTGTTGTCCTGTTGTCCATGATTCACATCCATATTTTAAAACTGGCTCCACATAACATTTAAAAACTCTTTTTCTTGTTTCTATTGCCAAAAATGGATTGCATAGTATCTTCCTCACTTTTTGAGTCCCTCAAGAAGATTTATGTACATTACTGATTACCGGGTCCCTCAAGAAGATTTATGTACATTACTGATTACCGAGTCCCTCAAGAAGATTTATGTACATTACTGATTACCGAGTCCCTCAAGAAGATTTATGTACATTACTGATCACCGAGTCCCTCAAGAAGATTTATGTACATTACTGATTACCGGGTCTCTCAAGAAGATTTATGTACATTACTGATTACCGGGTCCCTCAAGAAGATTTATGTACATTACTGATTACCGAGTTCCTCAAGAAGATTTATGTACATTACTGATTACCAGTTCCTCAAGAAGATTTATGTACATTACTGATTACCGAGTCCCTCAAGAAGATTTATGTACATTACTTATTACCGGGTCCCTCAAGAAGATTTATATACATTACTGATTATCGAGTCCCTCAAGAAGATTTATGTACATTACTGATTACCGGGTCCATCAAGAAGATTTATGTACATTACTGATTACCAAGTTCCTCAAGAAGATGTATTTACATTACTGATTACCGAGTTCCTCAAGAAGATTTATGTACATTACTGATTATCGAGTCCCTCCAGAAGATTTATGTACATTACTGATTACCGAGTCCCTCAAGAAGATTTATGTACATTAGTGATTACCGGGTCACTCAAGAAGATTTATGTACATTACTGGAGTCCCTCAAGAAGATTTATGTACATTACTGATTACCGGGTCCCTCCAGAAGATTTATGTACATTACTGATTACCGAGTCCCTCAAGATGATTTATGTACATTACTGATTACCGGGTCCCTCAAGAAGATTTATGTACATTACTGATTACCGAGTCCCTCAAGAAGATTTATGTACATTACTGATTACCGGGTCACTCAAGAAGATTTATGTACATTACTGATTACCGGGTCCCTCAAGAAGATTTATGTACATTACTGATTACCGGGTCACTCAAGAAGATTTATGCACATTACTGATTACCGGGTCTCTCAAGAAGATTTATGTACATTACTGATTACCGGGTCTCTCAAGAAGATTTATGTACATTACTGATTACCGGGTCACTCAAGAAGATTTATGTACATTACTGATTACCGGGTCACTCAAGAAGATTTATGTACATTACTGATTACCGGGTCACTCAAGAAGATTTATGTACATTACTGATTACCGAGTCCCTAAAAAGATTTATGTACATTACTGATTACCGGGTCCCTCAAGAAGATTTATGTACATTACTGATTACCGGGTCCCTCAAGAAGATTTTACTTTTGGCGTAAAGGAAGAAACTTAAAAAAATCATAATCTTAAAATTTATATTTAAATACAAATGTATTCTTTTGGTCTTTTCTCTTTTCACTAATACCTAAAAGGTGTCGTGGTTTATATTGTTTGTCGTTCTTGAGCTGCTCGAACTGTCTGAATTAGTGATTTTCCTTTGTTGTTACATGTCTCTGTCACTGCATCTATCCATCTTCTTCTGGGTCTTCCTCTTGGTCTTTTTCCGTGCATTCTCGAGAAGAACGCCCTTGATGGTGATTGGTGCGGATTCATTCTGACCAGGTGTCCAAACCATTTAAGTTGTTGTTGTTCTATATATTCTTGGCAGGGTTTTGTTCCTACCATTTTTCTTATGGTTTCATTTGGTATTTTATCTCTTCTTGTGTTGTTTGTTACTTTTCTCAAGCATGGCATCTCACATGTATTGATCTTTCTTAATTGTGATTTAGAAAGGGTCAATTTTTGAATGTCATAGCACAAATTTTGAATGAAAATGCTATTTATCATTTGTTGTTTAGCTGCCATAGAAATGTTTGGATGTCTTAGAAATGATGAAAGCTGGTATGTGACAGTATTTGCTTTTTGTATTCTCATGTCAATTTCTCTGTCTAGTTTTCCATCTTCTGTGAAAAGTGTGCCTAAATACCTGAATTCCTCAACTTGTTTTATTTCTTTATCTTTGATCTTAATGTTTAATGGGTGTCTTAATTTGCTTATTTTTATAGCCTCTGTTTTTGCTGTGTTAATTTTCATACTGCAGTTTGTGCAGCTTTTATCTAGAGATGTTATATGCTGTTGTAGCAGGTTTTCATCCTCATATATTAGGCATTTGTCATCTATAATTTATAAACTTATAAAAATGTATTAATATTACTTAATATTAAGTAATTTTAAGATGTCAACTTTATCTGTCATTTCAATTGTTTATTTGGCTTTGTACAAATATAAAATGTCATTAGTTAAAACATGTAATGACAATTGTAAAAATCACGTTACCTTTTTTACTACCGACCTACTGGGGGTTGGTCATCCAATAACAAATATTTCTGGTTGAAAGACGGCACAGGATTAGTGCTGACCATATTATCCCAAGATATATCCATTTTTTTTTTAAATTGACAATTTTGAACAATTTAAACCGTGCTCTCTAAAAGCTACGCTCGAGGCGTGACGAGGGCTCACTTGTCCTTCTGTCAGTTACCAATTAAAAAAGCTTCTATCTGGACACAGACACTTATGGAGATAGAATTGAACGATACCGTACCTCTCTCTCTCTCTCTCTCTGCGATCAGGACTCAGTCAGAGTAGGATTCCAGACTCCCACATGAAGTCAGCTGTCAGGTTAACTGTGTTGATCGCCCCCACAGACAGAACGTCACATTTAGAGTCCGCCAGATCCACTCTGACTGAACACCCGTTAAAACGTTGCACTGTGTTCTGCGCCAGTGGCTCAGTGCATCCGATTTCAGCCAGCATTTTTTCAGGTTTACTTTCCTTAGCCTTTGATTGTCCCCAATCTTCCTGCAAGGCAGCAGATTGTCTTTTCTGTAGGGGGATTCTGCCCTTAGATGGTCTACCCTCCCAGGTTTACGAGCACCATCTGCCCGAGTCACTAGAGGTGACTAACACAGACATGCACACACAGAGATATGAGATGTGAATAACACAGACAAGTGCACATCGATACGAGCCATGACTAACACTGACACACATCAAGATATATGACACATGACTAACATAGACATGCATATAAAGCTATGAGATATGACTGACTTAGACATGCACACACAAAGATATGACGCATACCTAACATAGACATACACACAAAGATATAAGATATGACTAACATAGGCATGCACACACAAAGATATGAGATGTGACTTACGTAGCCATGCACACACAAGAATATGAGATGTGACAGACACAGACATGTACGCACAAAGATATGAGATATGACTAACATAAACATGCAAACAAAGATATGAGATATCCCTAACCCAGACATGCACACACAAAGATATGACACATGACTAACACAGATACACACTAAGTTATGATATATTACTAAACTCAGACGCACATAAAGATAAGAGACATGATTAACACGGACACACCGAGATATGATACCATACCTGAGAGATGTAATCGATTGCCAAATCTCGTATTCTCTCCTTAACATCTTTGCCAACGGTCTCATATTTCTCAATGACGCTAAGCCGCGAGCTAACGTTTCCCAAACGCTCTTTACACTTGCTCAGTAGAGTCTCCAAACTTGTTCTGTTCTTAGCGAAACCATCGTTGAAAGAACATACATCATGGTCCTTGTGTTCTTGGAAAGCACATACAACGCAGATGCAAGCGTCGCAGGGCTCACAGTAATAACGCACATACTCATCTGCATGAACCTGTGAGAGCAGATAATTCAATGAAAGATAGTGTAAGTACACATTTCAATAACACATTTAGCGGCCCAATCAACTAAAGATAATTAATTTCATGATTTTGCGCCTGCGTTCTGGTGTCCGTGCGCCGGGCAGAGATATTTTCGAAGAATCAAACGTTGTAGTAAATGCATATTTTTTACATAAGTTATGCATACTACGTTATCGTCTCAACATTCCTATATGGTACAGAAACATGGACATTAGACAAGAAAACAGAACAGAAAATTGAAGTCTTTGAAATGTGAATATATAGAAAAATATTTAGAATTGGATGGAAAGAAAATAAAACAATCGATGAAGTCTTAAAACAACTAAAAATGAAACGAGAACTACTAAACACAATTCAAACAAGACAAATGCGATTTTTCCAGAACATTATGTCGTTTTACATAACCACACTTTACTTATTTTTATGTTCTTTATCAACCAATTATTAGGAGCACGTGACCGTGCGGCGAAAACCAATATTTCCTTGGCAAAAAAAAAATAACCGTAGGGTGTTCGAAACCCGCTGTAGATAGAAATGATTTTTTTTTCTATCTTCTTCTTTCCTTCCTCATCTGCCTTTCAGCGTCGAGGGGAGATATAATTTGCGGTCTTTTGCTCTTCTGTTCGCCTCTGCTGCTGTTATGTTTCCTAGTGCTTCTAATATTCCATCGATCCATCTTTTTCGTGGTCGACCCTTGGGCCTGGTGTTCTCACAACGTTTACTGAAGGCTCGTTATGTTGTGTTTTGATCTTTCTGCCTTGTCACGTGGCCAAACCATTGTATCTGTTGTTTCCTTATATATTATATGGCGGGGGCTATTCCTAGCTTTTTTCTCAGTTCTTCATTTCTAATCTTATCTCTCAGACTGTTTCCTGTCATTCGTCTGACACATTTCATCTCAGTTGAGGTTATTTTTTTCTTATTGTTCTTGCATCTAAGGTCCAGGTCTGGCATTGGTAGCACAACGTTGGGATGAAGACTGTATTGTATAGTGCTCGTTTTGCCTCCAGAGTTATTTCTTTGTTGGACAATAGTGGATGATAACTGTCCAATGATTTGACAAGCTTTGTTGCATCTTGATTCTCTCTCTGCTGTTTGAGAATTATCGTTTGTCACTAAACTTCCTAAGCATTTGAATTCCTCTACTTTTTCTATCAGGGGTGAAATACAAATCCTGAATCTCACACGTCGTGGCGACTGCTTTGACCAAGCGGCCTTTATCCACCCGGTCTTGTCGTGAATTCCCCCGTCAAACACCATCAATGGTAATATGTGTCGTAAAGATAGTTTATCAATCAGTTACCTGAAATGTTAAGTTCTAGCAAAAACGAAATGTATGCTCTTTCCTCCATCCATGGTATTTTACCTTTTGCGTATTTTCTAACACTTGAATTACAAAACAATTATATATTTTTCAGATCTGTCGACTGTCCATGTTTCACAGCCATATACTGCTATGAAAAAATACACATTTTAACAAAAACCCTAATCTTTGATGTTATATCAGTTCTTTACCATAGGATGTGAAGTTGTTTAATTAATTAATAACTATTTTTATCTTTTGATTGCCTGTTATCTAATACCATTGAGGGTTTTCCTTTGGCGCTTTCTCTGTTCCTTACTTCCTGATCTCTCTCTAGCGCTACTTTCTTATCTTCATGACTTTAACTGTATGCAACCATAAGTAATACATTCCGTCCAGATGGATAAAATGCTATTTAATTCCTCTGTATTTAACCATAAATTCAGGTCAAGTAGACCGTGATGTGTGACCTTGACAGAGGTGTGAAGGTCGGACAATAGGAGTACACACGATCACGCTGGAGTCCAAGCTTTCGTTGTTCAGTGCACGCGCCGTGAGGAAATGTATTATTTCAAGTTGGTTGTATGTTGTTTATGTCTCCGAATGCACACACTCCCCAACTTTTAATATGTTCTTAGATCGTTCTCGTGTTGCTATGTTGAACTTAATATATTTAGCTAAATATTATTGAAGGTTTTATAGCCCGTTTTTTATTTAAACATACAGGGAATTTTTTTAAGGGGTTGGGGGATTAAAGACCGCATACTAGTGCAGTCGTCACAATGTGACTTGTGAGGGTGACAATTTGTATTTCAACCCCGAATAATATATATATATATATATATATATATATAACATATTTAAACATCATCATCACCATCAAGTACAGGGCATGCTGGCGTAGGTGATCATGTCTATACACAACTTTCGATCACGACAGTTATTTATCATTTCTGTTGTTGACCTTCTGCAAAGTCATTCTCTTAAGCTGCCTGGTATCTTTTCTCTTTGCTTTCCTCTATCTCTTCGTCCCTCAATTTTCCCAATGGTGGTTGTTTTTTTCCTAATATTAGAAATTAGCTCTCTTTCTGCTTTGACCTCTTTCAGAACGTTTTAATTACACTTCTTAGCTGTCCATATATAAACACACATACATCAAAACGTGACTGTGTTTTCTTATTTTGTGGTTCAGGTGACAGTAACAAGTACAGGTGGCTCAAGCAGTAAATGTCACGTGACATTTGTCTAAACAGAAAAGAGGGTAGGGCGACCATTTGTTTGTGAAGGTGGAGGGGACAGTGCTCTTTGTCTCTCTGTTACTCTTCAAAACAAGCAGTAACGACCTATTTATTGAGTGTACAAATATATTACTCTTTTTTCATTGTATATAAAGTGAGCTATTAAGAAGAAACAGTCACCAATTTTTGGCCGTGTAATGAGAAGGGAACAGTTGGAATATATTGTAACAACTGGAAAAACTGTAGGACGAAGAGATAAAGGGAAGCAAAGAGAAAAGATACCAGACATTTTAAGATGATGGCTTAACAGAAGGTTAACAAGAGAAATGATAAAAAATAAAACTGTCGAGATCGAAAGTGGGGAGAAGTGGTCCCCTACGCCAGCAGACATGGCACATGATGATGATGATAAAATGAAAGTGCTGTAAACACTTTACTCGCCTTGTTGATTCCTCTTTTTAATTTTCTGAACTCAAATCGGAGCATGGAGCACTCACATAAGATCTCCACCCAGTTCGGTCTGAGGCACGCATCGACAACACTCGCAGGACTTATCAGCGTCTTTCATTTCAACATGGTCCGTAAGTTTAAAAAAAAAGTAAAGTACCCCGTCACGCCAAGTGGCGTATAGAGAAATATGGTGTTAGTGACCCTATATTTTACAGACATTCAGCACATGATTTTTGGTGTAATGTGGTCGGTATCACGACCGTGCTGCTTTACTTTCCCATAAAAAAATCCGGTACCCATTTAAGGCTGGGTGAACCAGGTGGCCGTCGATTGGGATCGAACTCTACCCCTTGTCCTTTGTAGCCCAGTTCACTAACCACTGAGCTATCGTGGCTCCCAACATGGTCCGTAGCCAGTTCCTTAATGTCCTGCCTTTCCTTCTTTTACCGGGTGTTGTCCATGTTAATACTAGATAAGAATGCCTGGTTTGCTCCATTTCTAGAACGTGGTCTAGCTATTTACAACGTCTTCTTTTCACTTATTGATTGATGTCGTTAATGCATGATCTTCTGGCGACTTCTTTGTTTGTGATGTGTTGATCCTAACGGTACTTTGAGTTTAAACAGAACAATAAATTATTGAGTGTGCGGGTCATCATCATTGCACTCCGAACATTCTGAACTCAGAACAATAAATCATTGAGTTTGCGGTCATCATCATTGCACTCCGAACATTCTGAACTCAGAACAATAAATTATTGAGTTTGCGGGTCATCATCATTGCACTCCGAACATTCTGAACTCAGAACAATAAAATTCCCCGAAGTAATGCTTTTTTCAACGTTGTCCGTATTCAGCCTTGACAGAATTAGGCCAAGGTTAAAGTTACACCTTAGGGCATCACAATCCTAGGGTGGTCTCAGATTTGATTATATTGGAACTTATGAACTTCCGGTGTTCATTTTTATTTGTTAAAAGGGTCCTCCAAGTTTGATTATATTGGAACTTATGAACTTCCGGTGTTCATTTTTATTTGTTAAAAGGGTCCTCCAAGTTTGATTATATTGGAACTTATGAACTTCCGGTGTTCATTTTTATTTGTTAAACGGGTCCTCCAAGTTTGATTGAACTTATTCAACTTGTGTCTTAATCAAGTCTAAGTCTAACTCTCTGGTTTATTCTGTCGGTGCACCTGTGGTTGTTCGTTCATTTCTTATCACTACGCGTCCTGTCCAGCTCCAGCGCCTGTAAGAGGTTCCGGATTGGAACTAAAGAATAACATAACATAGCAACTACAAAAAAGGAAAGAAAAGAATTAAAAATCATCATCATCATGTGCCATACCAGTTACCGTAGACGATCATGTTTCACACAATTCTCTTTCCACAGTAAAAAAACATTACAGTAAAGTACCCCCGTCACGCCAAGTGGCGTATAGGGAATATGGTGTTAGTGACCATAAATTTTATAGACCTTCGGCACATGATTTTTGGGGTAATGTGGTCGGTATTACGCCCATGCCGCTTTACTTTCCCAGAAAAAAATCCGGTACCCATTAAAGGCTGGGTGAACCCGGAAGCCGTCGGTTGGTATCGAACCCTACCTCTTGTCCTTTGTGGTCCAGTTCACTAACCACTGAGCTATCGCGGCTCCCATCTTACCACAGTGCATAGCATCAATTATTTAGACTTTTTACGGCTCCACGACACCAAGCTATATAGTATCTTTTCTCTTTGTCGTCCACGATCTCTCTTTCCCTGTATTTTTCCAGTTTAACCAAGTATTATAATTTTCCTCTTATCCTGACGTATCCAATAAATGTCAATATGTTTAGAATCAGTTTACAAAAGTGAACAATAGTCGGTAAACATAATGGACTATAAAATACCAATTAAGTACTAGCATGCATCCTGGACGAAGAAATATAAGGTAAACAAGGCACAGGCAGTGAGTAAATCTGATTGTTAAAATAAAAAGGTGGACTGAAGAATTCAGGATATTGAACACAATAAAGGCAAGAGGTGGAGTTAAATAACGAGAACCCAACCAATCTTTAATGTGGAGACGACATATATGATGACATATGGAAGACAGATATGACACTGACCTTGCATTGAATGTCCTTTTCTCCTTCAAGGTCAATAAGATTGTGGTGCTGTGTAACCTTGGTGGTGAAGTGAAGGTCAACGCATGACTTACACAAGATCTTGCTGCAATCCAGGCACTTGCTGCAGGCGTCCACGTTCTTTGCGCGGACCGTGAAACAGATCTCACATGGGGGAACTTTAGACACAGTCCTTGAAGTGAAACATGCATTTCAGAATAATTAATCCTTACACTTTACATTTCGTATTCATCATTATGTGCTATACCGGTTTGCGTAGGCGATTATATCCTTCCATAATCTTCTGCCCACAGTAAAATAACGCCAAGTAGCGCAGAGCGAATTTGGTGTTAGTGACCATAAATATTACAGTCCTTCGGCACATGATTTTTGGGGTAATGTGGTCGGTATTACGCCCGTGCCGCTTAACTTTCCCAGAAAAATTCCGGTACCCATTAAAGGCTGGGTGAACCCAGAAGCCGTCGGTTTCGATCGAACCCTATTGTTTGTCCTTTGTAGTCTAGTTCACTAACCACTGAGCTATAGCGGCTCCCTTCTATCCACAGTGCATCGTATCATTTGTGGTGTTGACTGTTTTCTATGCCATGACACCAAGCTATCTAGTAACTGAAATCTTTGTCGTCCACGATATTTCTTTCCCTGTATTTTGCTTGTTGTAACCAAGTATTCCAGCTTTTCTCTTTACATGATATGTTTAAAAAATGTTGATTGCTTCTTTCTTATTTTTTTTTAGGAGCTCCCTTTTTGTGGTGCCTCTTTGAGAATGTTCTCATTGCTCTTTTTAGCTGTCCAGGGAACTTTCATCATTCTTCTGAGAAATTCCTTCTCTGTGGCCTCTAATCGTTTTTTTTTCATTTCTCTGTCTACTGTCTATGATACGCATTTATAGATCATAACTGGTTCTATATAGCACCGATGAGCTCTATTTATCACTTCTATTGATATAGACTTCTAGGAAAAGACGTTTTTTTATTTTCTGAAAAGCTGTTTTGGCCTGAGCAATTCTGCTTTTTATTTCTGTGGTGAATCTTCTATCTGATGTTATTATTGTGCCCAAGTATTTGATGCGTTGCATTTGTTTCAGATTTCTCCTGTTTATTTTTATGCTGCATGATGGTGATGATTGTTTCTTCTCTATGACGACTACTTTTGTTTCAGAACACTGTAACACATCTTGTGATAGACCTATCAATTAATTCTTTGTTTTATGATGACAACTGTCGTCACCATCTAGCTTGTACCTGTTGGATGACAACCGTCGTCACCATCTAGCTTGTACCTGTTGGATGACAACCGTCGTCACCATCTAGCTTGTACCTGTTGGATGACAACTGTTATGATGACAACTGTTATGATGACAACTGTTATGATGACAACTGTTATGATGACAACCGTCGTCACCATCTAGCTTGTACCTGTTGGATGACAACCGTCGTCACCATATAGCTTGTACCTGTTGGATGACAACCGTCGTCACCATCTAGCTTGTACCTGTTGGATGACAACCGTCGTCACCATCTAGCTTGTACCTGTTGGATGACAACCGTCGTCACCATCTAGCTTGTACCTGTTGGATGACAACTGTCGTCACCATCTAGCTTGTACCTGTTGGATGACAACCGTCGTCACCATCTAGCTTGTACCTGTTGGATGACAACTGTCGTCACCATCTAGCTTGTACCTGTTGGATGACAACCGTCGTCACCATCTAGCTTGTACCTGTTGGATGACAACCGTCGTCACCATCTAGCTTGTACCTGTTGGATGACAACCGTCGTCACCATCTAGCTTGTACCTGTTGGATGACAACCGTCGTCACCATCTAGCTTGTACCTGTTGGATGACAACTGTTATGATGACAACTGTTATGATGACAACTGTTATGATGACAACTGTCGTCACCATCTAGCTTGTACCTGTTGGATGACAACCGTCGTCACCATCTAGCTTGTACCTGTTGGATAACAACCGTCGTCACCATCTAGCTTGTACCTGTTGGATGACAACCGTCGTCACCATCTAGCTTGTACCTGTTGGATGACAACCGTCGTCACCATCTAGCTTGTACCTGTTGGATGACAACCGTCGTCACCATCTAGCTTGTACCTGTTGGATCACAACTGTCGTCACCATCTAGCTTGTACCTGTTGCAACTTGGCTCCATTGACAGCCGCTCTCATGTTTTACTTGTCCAACGCGAAATGTCCAGCTTATGCAGCAATCAATCCCAGCTCGTATGTGATAACTTGTAGGTCATCATTTCCCTCGTTTACCTGGAACTATGCCCTCCATAAATGACTTCTCTAGACATTTATATCGCTTTACATGACAGATATTTGTTCTTTTTATTTTATTTTTTTTTGTTCTTTATCAAATCAGTTTTCTGGAATTTTACGTTTTTTGCAAAGTTTATAATGTTTTTACTTTTCTCTGTTTATGGCTTTCTGAATAAAACACTTTATTATAAATAGTATAAATAATAATAATAAATATTATAAATTTAAAAAAAAATGTATGTTGATCTGTCGGTTGTCCATGTTTCACAGACATATGTTACTATGGGAAGCAAACCAGCAGGAACAATAATTAACTGTTTATTAATGTGTCTAATTCGTATAGCAACAGGTGACACGCTGATTAGTCTTGTAAACGGCATGCAACCTATACTTGTGTACTAGCAGCCTTTTTCAAGATCTATCCTGAACATCTTAAAGTGTGCTGCTATATAATGTAGTTCAGATCTGACTCTGAAACAAATCTTTCTCTCTGAAAATCTTACTAATAAAACATATACAAATTGATCAACTATTATATAAAATTAATGCAGTCTGTTTTTGAAAAGGGGAATAACTCTGCTCACAGGAATACAAATGTTGAGACAAAAATGAGCAGTTATGTTGTAACTCAAGCCCAACGTAAAGGCATAATGACTCAGGGTGTAACTATGTGGTTGGCTTAAACTAATCATTATATGCCTGGGGTCTGGGGAAATCCTCACAACTGGTAAACAGTTACTGGAGAAAATTAAAATCTGCCTTTTCCTGGTTACGTTTTCTGTAAGCAAAAATATGGAGGTTATCGTTAATCCCATGTCGTAGTCCAGACTTCAAGAGCTGAAAACCCAAGCATACAAAAGGTTTAATATAGGGCATTAACCTAAAGGATATGAGAAAAGACTAAATGTCTTCCACATGCGATGTCTCCGCAGATAATGCACATCAAATGGCAGGACAAAATAACCAACTTAACTGTCCTGCAACGTGCTAAGACCCCAACAATCATGTCGATGCTCAGATGTCAAAGACTAAGATGACTGGGGCATGTCCAGCGAATGGAAGAAAAACGCATCCCCAGGCAAATACTATATGGTGAACTAATACACGGAAAAAGATAAATCGGCAGACCTAAACTGCGATATAGAGATATTTGTAAATCAGTCATCTGGCTAGTCATCGCACATCATGGAGAGCATGTTGTATAAGGAATGATATTACATCATTTAAGACTATGCTAAGGCAAAACGTAGGAAGAGAAAAGACTTATGAAAAAGGACGGAAAACCATGTGGATCCGTGGACCTGACTTGTTCATTCTGTGGCAGTTTCCAGCACTAAAAATAAACCCACTATCTAGACTCTACGATCCCATAAAAAAAAAGTAAAGAGCCCCGTCACGCCACGTGGCGTATAGGGAATATGGTTTTAGTGACCATAAATTTTACAGACCTTCGGTACATGATTATTGGGGTAATGTGGTCGGTATTACGCCCGTGCCGCTTTACTTCACCAGAAAAAAAATCCGGTACCCATTTAAGGCTGGGTGAACCCAGAAGCCGTCGTCTAAATCGAACCCAACCACTTGTCCTTTGTAGTCCAGTTTACTAACCACTGAGATAATCCCATAACCTTATTAGCATATAGTAGCCTCTGTCATTCTAAATTGGATATAGATTTTGCAGCGCCCGTAGAAATGTTATTTTTTCTTTTCTTCTCCGTGCGTTCTCCTTTTCTATGCATCAGTATGTTTTTTGTTTGAGTTGGAGCTTTAGAGTGTATTTCCAAAGATTGCGGTCTGCAGCTATTTCTTCCCAAGCTGCAGGGTTTATGTTCAGAGACTTCATGTCACGTTTACACACGTCTACAAATCGAAGTTTTTGGCGCCCCCTAGTTCTTTTGCCATCTGCCAGTTCTACATAGAGTATATTTGTTGGTATGCGGCCATCTTTCATACGCTGCACGTGGCCAAGCCAGTGTAACATACGTTGATTGAGCAGCCTGTAGATGTTCGGAAGGCCTGTGCGAGTGAAGACTTCCACGTTTGCCACTGTGTCCATCCAGGTGATACCAATTATACTGCGCAGGCATCGCATATGGAATGTATTTAGCCTTCTCCACTGCTTTGCATAAGACGTCCATGATTCGCTGTTTTAATAATAACAATTATAATACTATATAACATATGTTTTTATTCACAATTGTAAAACAACAAGGGTAGATTCTCGTCCTCGTGCAAATATTGTCAAGCTTTATTTGTTAATTTAGTCTAAAAGTACATTTAGTGCAAAAAGTCATATTCATTTATTTCATATCTACCTCTTAGCCAGGACCTCTGTCAAATTTGACACCAGAAAGTTATCGGGAAGTCTCTTCACGCCCCCTGTTGGTAAATCAGTTTTCTTGCGACACAGAGGGCAAGTAACCTGCCTGTTGTAGATAGAAATAGCGTATCTTGATGTCCGACTACTGACTTCCTCATCATAGTGGTTCTGTAAGCACGTGCAACAGAATGTGTGCAAACACGTCAACGTTTTGGGATCTCGGAAATTCTCAAAACAAATTTTACAGTTTAAAAACTGGTCACTAATTTCTTGCATCAGACGAGTTCCGGTTGCCATTTTATTTAGTTGTATCACTTCGTGAATTAATTGTGAACTATTAAGCCACCGAATTATTCCCGTGTGTAGTTCGTCTGTCTACCTTCATTATTGAAGACTATTCCATAAACTTAACTAAGAAGGCTAACACACATATTTTAAGAATGCACAATTGGAAAGCATTGCAGTCTTCATTATGTTGTGTTGTCCCTTGGACTAGCTCATTCCATCTGTAAAAAAAAAAAAAAAAGAAAACATATTTTAAAATAGATTCATGAATGTTAAAAGCTATAAGTTCATAATTAGTAACTTGGGAAATCGTGAAAAGAAAAACTTGCAGTTCTAATTCGGCGAACCTGAAATTGACGTGCTTATATCCTGTTTTGTTTAATTATTTCTCTCTATCTATTGACCTTTCGAGCCGTAGCCGGCCCATAGGGCGTAGACCAAGATACTCCCTCTCTTATCTGAATTTTTGTTCTAGCAGTTTTCAATTCTTTTAAAGATATTTTATCAAATCGTGCCATTTGTCTCTGTTCTGTGCAAACAGCTCTACCTCATTGAGGGAGCCGAATAATTAATTCTTAGATAATTAATATAAATTATATATTCTTAAATAATAATAATATAAATAATTAATTATTTATAAATTCAATAAAATGAATTATCCACGACTGCTTGCTGCTAACAGTCTGTGAAGATGCCAAAGGGCATATGATAATACAATAAATTCATAACAAGCACAACAGCCCTTTTGTGGAATCCTCAAGGAAACAAACAGATAAAGACCACAATATTCTTGGAGAAAACAGATGGAAACAGAAATGAAGATTATGGGGAAGACATGGCCTGATCTTAAAAGAATGACTAGAAACAGAACGGTTTGGAAAGCGTTTGTTGAAGACCTTTGCTACACAGGGAGCTGAAAGGAAGACGAGAGAGAACTGTGCAGTTCTAGTCAAGTGGACCCCACTTTTACTTGCGTCAGTCGAGCTTATAGTCGTTGTCATTTAAATGTTTATCTTCTTTCCTTCATCATTTGCCTTTCAGCAATCTCTTATGGGAGATATATTTGCGGTCCTTTGCTCTTCTGTTCGCCTCTGCTGCTGTTATGTTTCCCCAAGCTTCTAATATTCCATCGATCCATCTGTTTCCTGGTCTGGTGTTCTCACAACATTTATTGAGAGCTCTATGTGTTATGTTTTGATCTTTCTGCCTTGTCATGTAGTCAAATCATTTTATCATAAACTGATCTTATCTCTCAGATTGTTTCCTGTCATTGGTCTAACACATTTCATCTCAGTAGGAGGTTATTTTTCTTAATTTTCTTGCATATAGGGTCAAGGTTTGCCATTGGTAGCACAACGTTGGAATGAAGATTGTTTTGTATAGTGCCCGTTTTGCCTCTAGTGTTATTTCCTTGTTGGACAATAGTGGTGATAGCTATTCAAATATTTGACAAGCTTTGATGCATCTTGAGTCTATCTCTGCTGTTTGAGAATTGTCGTTTGTCACGTCAATAGAACGTTTGTCAATAAAACAGTGACTATTATAACGTGAAGACATAAAGTCAAGACACGAATTAACATTATCAGTAATTGTTAAAATTAATAATTATTTAATTTATCACATAATTCTTACATCAAACACTCTTACAAGAAATCCCCACCCTTTCACTTATTTTATGTTATGTTATGATCATTATAACGGCACACCGGGATATCCCATAGGTGCTCTGATTGTCCTCTCGAGATATCGAGAACCTCCGAAGAGATCCCTGACTGACGCGTACGAACTCCGAAGCACGATCCATCAAAAAAGGTCGATTTTTTGCTGACAATTTTCCCCGGACGGCAGCCATCTTAGGCATGCTCTATTAATTTTTTTTTTTCAACTTCCAACGGTTCTTTAACGTAGGCAAATGTGCACGCGGGACTTCCTGTGTTTTGAAGTTAACCGAGAGGGCTAGAGATCGGATCTCACTACCCAGAGACTAGGGAAGGGCAAAGCCACAAAGAAACAATTGATTCAATTTTCTTTTTCTCTTTCTTTCTTATTCTCATTTGTGGAATTGAACCTGTAACCTTCCTGTCAGAAGGCCGACGTCTTATCTATAGACTGTCCACCTCCCCCCTCTTATTTTAGTGTAAACACATGACACATCTTAATATTGCAGGAAATCAACTCAAATCAACACTGCTGATGGCTTGCGCCAGGATCGGTGAACCAGAACCATACAGACCCTGCTCCACCTCTCCGCGGTGCCTCTAGTAACAGACTAACCTGTCTAGTCTGGCCATGCTAGTAGGGATCGAAGAGGGATGACAACCCGCTACTCAAAAATGTCGTGCTGAAGTCGGATGTGTTGGGCCGAAAGGCGCAAAAATCACAGTTATACTGCAAACCACAACACAACGCAGATACGCCCACTTAACGGCCTTTTAAGGCCGGATGATGAAGAGGAATACTGTAGTCTACTAGAATACTCTAGAATACTTTAGCCGTCGAGCGAACGCAAGCAAGCAATCAACTTATCAACGTATTAAATTTCAACGTATTGAGTAACAAATTATGGGCTGATGCGAGCAATACTTCTTCTTTCTTATCTATCTTTCCCAACTCGCTGAATCTGGTACCTATTTTTTGGGGGGAATTTGGATCGTCTGTAGTTGCAATTGAAACCACGTTTACATTATCTCTTTTGGGGATGGTGGTGGCGTGATTGAAGGAAAACTTTGACCACTGGACAAGAAAGTTCTGGATTCGAACCTCGCCACATGCTGTGAACATTTAACTTTTACAGTGTGATGTCTTCATGGCTTTAAGCTACCCTGGTCTCAGGATATTTTTATCCGGTGTCTAGCTCTGCGGAAAATGGGAGGAAAAGAACAGGAGGTTGAGTGTACCATCTTCATCATAACCACAATCAGCATGTGCCATACCGGTTGGCGTAGGCGAGCATGTCCTTTCAGAATCTTCTATACACAGTGCATCGTATAAATTCTGTTCTTGACTGTTTTCCATGCCATGACACCAAGCTATCCAGTATTTCCTCTCTTTGTTATCCGCGATCTCTCTGTCCCTGTATTTTGCCTGTTGTAACCAAGTATTCCATATTTCCCCTTCTCATGGTGTGCCAGAAAATTTTTGATTTGCCCTCTGCCCACATTAAAGAAGACTAAAATGGGCAAGAGGTAGGGTTCGATCCCAACCGACGGCTTCCGAGTTCACCCTGCCTTAAATGGGTATCTGATTTTTTTCTATGAAAGTAAAGCGGCACGAGCGTAATTCCGACCACATTACCCCAAAAGTCATGTGCTGAAGGTCTGTAAAATGTATGGTCACGGTATGGTCACTAACACCATATTCCCTACACGCCACTTGGCGTGACGGGGGGCTCTATACTTTTAACATTAAAGAACCATTGGCAGTTACAAGTCGAAACGATTAGACCGGAAAATGGTCGCTGTCCGTGAACAAAATTGTTCATTTAGATATCTACTCCTGCCAAATATAAATGTATCCGGCCGAATGACTAGATATCGCAGGTTGCCGTAAAGTCGCGACAGAACGTACCCACGACGACTTACCAGATAAACGCTAATAAAAATAAGTACTTTATCATTAAGTCATTGACTTACTATATGCAACACAGCGAATCAATTCAGAGGAAGAGGTATGTTTACAGCACTCGGAAAAAAAATGACAATTAATCAACAACAGAAAAAGTGTTCCTTAGCGTTTGACTTTTCGTGGCAAGGCGCTGTGCCATTGAGTACGGGTTCGATCCTGCATTGATCCATATATTGTTCTTTGTTTTCTTTTGTGTTGTTGATTATATGTCATTTTTTCCGGGTGTTGTAAATAGGCCTCTTCCATTTAATTGATTCGTTGATTATCGCCTCGGAAGTTCCCCTCCGCATATTTTTTTTTTTGGCTAGTTTTTACCTCTGACGAAGTCCCTAGAGACTAGGAACTGAATTTTGCGTGTTATTCCATTCTCCCTGGCAGCCGTGTGCACAGGGGTCTCTCGCCGCACAGGCAGATAACTCCGTCTTCGGAGGTACTCATATTTTTTCCGTCGATGAATAATTGACGTTTCAAGCCGGGCCTCGCTGCTGAGAACAGGTGTGGTTGCCAGAGAGAAATCATAAATAAAAATCCCACCCGGTGTAGCCGGGATTTGAACCCACAACCTCTCTGCCTCGAGCCCGGCGTCTTGCCTCGAGACCAACCATCCCCCTTCCCTCTTTATAACAATATTAATTTATTATTATTTGTCTCCTATATGTAACACACCGTCTTTTAATTATTTTCTTTTAATGCGTCTTAAAGCCCTCGTTTTGTCCTCGTGTGAAGATATTTTTGGCCAAGTTCATTCTTGTTTCTCGCGTGTTCATCATAAACAACAACTTTATGTTTCAAAAACTGGAAATTTAGCGAAAGCATTTTTGAGATGACGGTAAACCGGTAACGCGTGTTAATTCTATGCAAGTTGTTTTGTCTCCCGAGTCGGATAAACCGAGACAACGAGGGCTCGTTTAACATTTTCAAAGAAAACACTACGTCACGATGATAGTGAATGTAAGTTGATGACTGAATCACGTGTTCTACATTAATCTTGTAAAGTGGCTAACATTCCACACATCACTATCTTCGTTAAGTCAAGAACTAGTTAAAGGAAACCAGCACTTAGCGTGGTTGTCTCGTCTATGGGGAATATGATTTTTGGGAACAATATTTTTCAATTACCATCGGCACATTTATGAGTAATGTGGTCAATGTTATGCCAGGCTGCCATATTTTTCCATAAGACGTCTCTCTTAACTATTTTCAGAGGCCGGGCGAACGCAGGAGCCATGTAATTTTTCAGAAAAAAAACCGTCACTTTTCTGAAAAAAAAAAAAAAAAAACCTCACATTTGAGGGGGGAAAAACTTTAACATTTGGAAAAATTAAAATCTCACATTCAGAAAAAAAACTACTTACATTTGGAAATACAGACAAAAAAAAAACACTTGAAGTAAACAGAATTAATGAAGGTTTGTAGAAGTAATTATGTGTTCATGATTAGACGTTTGAAGATTCCGACCAATGACAAAATGTCTAATAAACAGAATTTTTTATTTATGATTTCTCTCTGCGACAACCACCCCTGGTCTCAGCAGCAAGGCCCGACTTGAAACGTCAGTTACTCATCGACGGAAAAGATATGATTACCTCCGAAGACGGAGTTATCTGCCTGTGCGGCGAGGGACCCCTGTGCACACGGCTGCCAGGGAAAAACGGTTTAACACGCAAAATTCAGTTCCTAGTCTCTAGGGACTTCGTCAGAGGTCAAAGCTGGCGAACAAGAAAGATCATGTTGCTGATTCGTCATGCAAACACTATCTATGTTCTGGTGAATACAAAATCATGCTCAAATATCCAGCCAGCGGCTTTTATATGGAGACACGTGAAGAGAGGAAATATGTTTGGACACATCAACTTCCATTAAGTACGTAGGGAGGTCAAAAAGTAATGCACACCAATTTTTTTCTCGGCTAATAATAAAGATAGGAATATGAAATTTTGCACACTTGGAATATGACATGTTCCAATTATGTGCACCAAATTGCACAGCATTCTGAAAAATATTACGCAATCTATGAACCGTTAAAATGGAGCTTGTCAACAATGTCCGTTACAAACAGCGAATTGTCATAGAATTTCTGGTTGCGGAAAAAGAAACTGTGGCAAACATTCATAAACGACTGTGTGCAGTGTACAAATGTTCTGCAGTCGATAGGAGCACAGTTAGTCGCTGGGTTCAGAGAATTAAAGCTGCAGAAAGTGTACGAGTGGAGCTGCATGATTTACCGCGTTCTGGACGTGTTGCCTCGGCTACCAGCACAGACATGTTAAACCGGGCTGATGCCATTATTCGTAAGGATAGGCGTATCACTAGTCAGCAATTGGCATTGCAGCTTACAGTCAACAAGGTAAGTGCAATCGCAATTTTTAAAACGGATATTCAAAGATTTGAGCTCGATGGCTTCCTCGGTGCCTAACAAATGATCACAGAGTTCAAAGGAAAACATTCTGTTCTGAATTATTGGAGCGTTTCGGTGTTGAAGGAGAAATGTTTTTGTCAAAAATTGTTACCGGTGACGAAACGTGGACACATTATTATGAGCCTGAAACAAAAATGCAGTCAATGGAATGGCATCATCCGCAGTCACTAAAAGAAAAAAAATTCAAAACATCTCCATCAGCCGGAAAGGTGATGATCACTGTCTTCTGGGACATTGATGGTGTGATTCTTGTTGATGTAATGACAAGAGGTGAGACAATCAACTCGACAAACTTGGTACAAACGAGGCATTTATGACCTAGTTTCGCGTTGGTGTAAGGCAATACGCTTGGACGGAGATTATGTTGAAAAATAGGTAGTGTAAAGGGGATGTTCTGTTACAATCTGTGAAAATTTCACACATTTTGCCCGAATAGTTTCCGAGAAAAAAATTGGTGTGCATTACTTTTTGACCTCCCTTCAGTATAATAACTTTGCTGGTAATAAAGGTTTGTCAACTGAGAGCAATTATAACTCTTCTTGTGCTTTCCCTCCTCACTTACATTTCAGCGCCCAATGAGATACAGTTTGGGCTTTCTTGCCTTTTTTTTTTTTTGTTGGCCACCCTTCCCTTTATGTTTCCTAGTATTTTTTTTATTCTATCAACCCATCTTTTGTCGTTGTTGGGCCTTGAGTTTAGTGTACTCAACGTTTATTGAAAGCTCGTTGTGTTGTTTTTTTTTTATATTTGTGTAGTAATAAATATATATATATATATATTGTAAAGTAGTAAAGTACCCGTGTCACGCCAAGTGGCGCATAGGGAATATGGTGTTAGTGACCATACATTTTACAGACCTTCGACACATTATTTTTGGGGTAATATGGTCGGTATTACGCCCGTGCCACTTTGCTTTCCCAGAAAAAAATCCGGTACCCATTAAAGGTTGGGTGAACCTGGAAGCCGTCGGTTGGGATCGAACCCTACCTCTTGTCCTTTGTAGTCCTGTTCACTAACCACTGAGCTATCGCGGCTCCCATATATATATATATATTGGTTTTGTTTTTGTCGGACAGCTTATCTCGTGGCTGATTCTACCAATGCTTGACAAACATATTCAACCACAGAATGATCAAGAATATTTCATGAATACTGTAAAAATGAACATTAAATATTGAAATCAATCAGAAGACCACAAGCCCCAAAATAAGATGCCTTTTATAATATGAATAGAAGTTATCATTATACGCCTCAGAAGAGCATCAACATCCACAGTCACATGTATACAAAATTCAAGATCGGCACCTCAACTACATTAACATGTGGACAGGGCCCCGGACTGCTGAACACATACTTCAAGAGTGTAGTGATTATAGTAGACGGAGGAAAATCCATTGTCCCATAGATACAACACTACAGACACAAATATATGGACGACAGCAAGAATGACAACAAATGAACAGGAATTTTTACATAGGAAAGGAGGAACAAACGATAGAAAGATACTCTTATATTATCCCTTATGTTGTTTCCTTTCATAGGTCTAACACATTTCATCTCGGTTGTGGTTATTTTTCCTATTGCTTTTGAGTATACCTTATAGAAATTATAACTGTATGCAAGCAAAATGGAAATAAAATAATATTAAAACAGAATAAATGTTGGTGAAAGATGATCCTGTAACCAATATCATGTCGGGGGGGGGGGTGGGTGGGGGGTGGGGGGGAGGGGGGTGTGTGAAGTATTTAATGTTACCCACCAGGCAACAGCATTTGAAAATGTGGCGAGGGAAGGGGTGTTCTTCCTCGACGCTATTACCTCCCAGGACTCATTGAGCTGTGCTTACATCAGTTGAGAGCGTACAGCTGCGACCTAACCAAAGTTTTGTTTATCGTCACGCAGAGCGTTACCACTACGCTACTGACGCTTTCCTTGCTATTGACATAAACAAGAAACAGTAAATAAATAGCTGTTGAAAAAATAAACAGTAAATAAATAAATTCATGACGTTCGTCCTAAGCAAGTTTCGAACCGAGCGTCTCGCGAGGGTTGTAAAATTACCGCCTTAGTGTGTCACTTTGCCTCTTTACAGAAGCTGTATTAATAAAAACCTGAATATAACTCTCATACACACAAGTGCTAGCTTGCTTGATGGTCAGCAAACGTGAACACAAACACGCCTCGGCACGCTCACGATAAAGCCAGGGTCACGTCAGATAACAAGCCTGGGAAGTTTAGTCACGTCAAACCCAGTTACCTACACATAGAGCCAGGTTCTGGTCGCTCTAATTACTTTCGACAGGTCGTAGAGACGATAATAAACTAGCACCAGAGGAAAATGGATGGGAGGAAAGCCTTGTTCTGAAAATAGATGGGCTCTCAGTTCGTCATGGTTAAAAATAGACGCATCATTTAAACATTGGAGATAGAGGTATGTGTTTATCTCTATGGCTGTATATCTGGTGTGCGTGGCATGTCGAATGTGGGTAGAAGCTGTCGGTTTTCAATGTCGAGTAGGGACTGGGTGTTTGGAATGTTGAATAAGTACTGGGTGTTTTTTAATGTCGGATAGGTACTGGGTATTTTTGAATGTCGGATAGAGACTGAACGTTTTTGAATAACGAATAGTTGGGTGGGTACTGTAAAGCGGCACGGGCGTAATACCGACCACATTACCCCAAAAATCATGTGCTGAAGGTCTGTAAAATGTATGGTCACTAACACCTTATTCCCTATTCGCCACTTGGCGTTACGGGGGCTCTTTACTTTTTTCTATCTATCTATCTATTGTCCTTTCGAGCCGAAGACGGCACATAGGGCAGAACCACAATCTCAAAAACAGAAACCATGCGTGCCAAAATGGCACATATTGCAAAGACCACAGCTCTAAAATCTATGGCGCTGTTTCCATAACAATACTTTTTACAATGACAGCTTGTCAAGCCATCGATCAACCTCCTTAGTCGCCTCTTACGACATGCCTGGAAGATAACAGTGCAACTATTCTTTAACTCCCATTCTTTACATTTTTACTACATTCTAAATAAAGAGTATGTTTTTAGAATAATTATGAAGTGTATGATTAGAGTGTATGTGGGAGTTAAATGCTTAGAGTAAGTGAAGGTAGGTGTCAGGGTACAGGTGCGAAGTGAGTGTCTTGAATGTAGGTAGAATTGCAATACTTAGAGTGGTTGAAGGAAGTGTGTGTTTAGAGTGTAAGTAAGGAAGTATGTGTTTAGAGTGTGAGTAGGAAGTACTTGTTAATCGGTGGTACTATTTAGAGTGTGAGTAGGAAGTACTTGTTAATCGTTGGTACTATTTAGAGTGTAAGTAGAAAATACGTGTTAATCGGTGGTACTATTTAGAGTGTGAATAGGAAGTACTTGTTAATCGTTGGTACAATTTAGAGTGTGAGTAGGAAGTACTTGTTAATCGGTGGTACTATTTAGTGTGTAATTAGGAAGTACTTGTTAATCGGTGATACTATTTAGAGTGTAAGTAGGAAATACGTGTTAATCGGTGGTACTATTTAGGGTGTAATTAGGAAGTACTTGTTAATCGGTGGTACTATTTAGAGTGTAAGTAGGAAATACGTGTTAATCGGTGGTACTATTTAGAGTGTAAGTAGGAAGTACTTGTTAATCGGTGGTACTATTTAGAGTGTAAGTAGGAAGTACTTGTTAATCGGTGGTACTATTTAGAGTGTAAGTAGGAAATACGTGTTAATCGGTGGTACTATTTAGAGTGTGAGTAGGAAATACGTGTTAATCGGTGGTACTTTTTAGAGTGTTGGTAATGAGTGAATTCTCGTTATGTGATTAAGGAATTTTGGTTTCTAGGTTTATGTCTTCATTCTATTTTTTTACTGCATCTTCCCTTTTCTAAACGTAAATGTCACGAGTGTTGATGATTATATGTCAAGAGTGTTGATAATTAAATGTCACTAGTGTTGATGATTAAATATCACGAGTGTTTTGAGGAATAAATGTCATCACAAATGTCGATGATTACGTGTGATGTGTTAGTGATTAAATATCACAAGTGTTGAGTTTTGATGATTAAATGCCATCACGATTGTCGATGATTACTTACAACATGTATTGATGATTAAATGTCTCGAGCGTTGATGATTAAATGTCACATGCGTTGATGACTAAATGTCATGATGCCTAATTGTGAGGAACGATGACTTAGAAGACGCAGTTCCTAAAGACACACATCCTACCTACCCCTGACATTGTCAAAACTACTATTTTAAACTGTTCTTGACTAGCGACCTTCTTCTTCCTCTTCTACCTTTCAGCTCCCTGTGGAGCATAGATCTTCAGCAAACACTTTCCAAGTCGTTCTGTTTCTTGCCATTTTTTTAAGATCATTCCATGTCTTCTCCATCATCTTCATCTCTGATTCCATCTGTCTTCTCCAAGAATTCTATGGCCTTCTTCTTAGTCTTTTCCCCTGGGAATTCCAAAAAAGTGCCTGTTGTGTAATACTCTCAGTTGGCTTCCGCAGTGTGTGTCCTATCCAGCGCCATCGTCTTCACTGTATCTCCTCTTTATTGACTAGCTTATCTTATTGTAATACAAACACAACAAAGAGCGATATTTATCACACATCTTGAGAACCACTCTTCTGCGTTAATTTCAAACAACCGAGAATGATTGATGAGATTGTCGATTATATTTCGATCTTATATATCCCTCTAATTTTTTATATACAGCTTTTAGAGTTATGACTTTTTATATATTAATAACGCTGTTGCCATGGAAACAATTACGTCTGTAGCTATGCCAGATGTTCAAATAAGCATTTCCTTGCTACAAATAACCTGGAGGTCGCTGTTAGAAACAACGACCTAGCAATGAAACGGAAGAGACTTTTAAATGTGTAAATGTGTACCTGTGTATTCAATTAACCTCAAAGGAAAGAAAATGAACTGTGTTCTTAATTGAAGATTGAAACATAGTACTCTAGCTTGCGATGAGTGTTCTCTACAAAATCAATTGAGTATATTCCTACTCATCGTTCCCTCCTTTTTCTTGCTTATATTTGTAATCCTTTTTTTTCCTTCTATCTTTCGTCTTGTTTGTTCTTCTTTAACTAAGGCTTAGTAAGATGTGCCTTATATTACAGAGACCACAGCTGATGGCTTGCGCCAGGATCGGTGAACCAAAACCATCCAGACCCTGCTCCACCTCTCCACGGTGCCTCCAGTAACAGACTAATCTGTCTAGTCTGGCCAAGCGTGCAGGGATCGAAGAGGGAAGACAACACGGTACACAAAAATGTCGTGCTGAAGTCGGATGTGTTGGGCCGAAAGGCGCAAATATAATAGTTATACTGCAAACCACAACAAAACGCAGACACATCCACTACATCCTTGTAAGGGTGGATGATGAAGAGGAATATTCTAATCTACTACGATACTCTAGAATACTTTATTCATCGGGCGAACGCAACCAACCACCACCATATTACAGAGAGTAGACGAAGACTATTTTCTCAGCTTATGGATGTTTTTGTCATGCACTTCAATTTAAATAAAATATATTTTGTTAAAGACAAATCACATTTTCCCTACTTTAAATGTTTATGTAACATCATCATCATCATCATCGAGTGCCGTCTCCGCAACGAAGGTTGGCTACCATGGAGCACCATTCTGCTCTGTCTCTGGCTTTGATGATGCAGTCTGTCATAGGCTGATTTGTCCATCTTTTTATGTTACTTGCTCATGTTAGTCTTTGTATGCCTCTGCCTCTTTTGCCTTGTATTTTCCCCTCCAGGACTACTTTTAGTAGGCTGTTGTGTCTTTTAACATGGCCCAAAAATCGCATTTGTCTTGTTTGAATTGTGTTTAGTAGTTCTCTTTTCAATTTTAATTGTTTTAAGACTTCATTGTTTGTTTTCTTTTCCTTCCATCCAATTCAACCTATTCTTCTATATATCCACATTTCAAAGGCCTCTAAACACCGATATGTTCCTTCACCGCTCAGGGCGGTCTGGCGTAATGTTGACCACTATTGTCCAAATTCAGTTTTCTTGAAGTTAGCAATTCTTTGTGGTTTAGTCAAACCTCTGAACACCAGGACGGTCTGGCGTAATGCTAATCTTATCACCCATAAAAGCCGTTGGACATGAGAAGAAATTCCTACCCTAGCATTATATACCCCAAGCACTTTAAGTGTTGAAGGAACCATTACTTGAACTATTCCGTTCAGATAACACTCATCATAAAATACGTTGTAGCTCTGTCTCCAACAATCAACATTTTACGGACACATCATGGGAAGAGGAAAGTTGGAATACTTGGTTACAACTGTCAAAATAAAAGGAAAGAGAGATCGCGGACGACTAAGAGAAAAAATACTGGATAGCTTGGTGTCATTGCATGTAAAACAGTCAACAACAGAACTAATACATTGTACTGTAGGTAGAAGGTTGTGGAAGGACATGATCGCCTACGACAACCGGTATGGCATATGATCATGATGATGTAGCTCCATCTCCGATATAAATACTCTCTGTTGTCTATAAGATTAAAGGAGATAAACAAGAAATACGCATGATAAAAATAGACTCCTTTTGGTGCACGTTCACAGGTGCTGTCTTTGTCCTACTGACTACACTCGAGGGACTGTAAGGGATTAAGGATACTCCATTCCGTTCGCATTTTGAAAAGCAAATAAAAATCATTGCTTCGTTTTCTGAAATGTAAGGAAATGTGTCCTAATTTCAATGAAATCTGAAAGAAGGGTTTTCTTTTTTACGAAATAAAAAGAGATGTTTTTTTGAGCCCTTCCTCTTTTAAGATAAATTGTGTCTTTGTTTAATCATGAGGAATTTTTTAACAAATTTATTTTTAAATCAAGCGCAAAACTAGGATTACGTATGTTTTTTTTGTAAATACTTTTTTTTGTTTATTTTCATTTTTAAATACACAGAGTTGTTTCCGTTCTACCGAGGGCGTTTGACATTTCAAACATGAAATGTTGAAGAATTTATCCTATTTGTGAAATGATAAGAGATTATATTCCCCTGTAGTTAAAATACTTTGTCTTTCATGAACTGCACAGAAAGGATATGTGATTTTAAAATGAAATATAAACAGGGATTTTGTTTATAAAATTAATTATTTTTTTTTTTTTTGCATTTCCCATTTCATGAAACGTGTCGAGCTTTAGGACGTTCTTCAAAATATATGTAATAAATATGTTGTTTTACTAAATAAAATGGGATTTTAATGAAATGTAAAACCGGGAACTTTTCTCTTTTATGTTAATTGTTAAAAGGATTTTTTTTTCGTTCGTTAGCTTTTACCTCTGAGGAAGTCCCTAGAGACTAGGAACTGAATTTTACGTGTTTTTCCCTGGCAGCCGTGTGCACAGGGGTCCCTCGCCGCATAGGCAGATAACTCCGACTTCGGAGGTACTCATATTTTTTTTCCGTCGATGAGTAATTGACGTTTCAAACCGGGCCTCGCTGCTGAGACCAGGGGCGGTTGCCGCAGTGAGAAATCATAAATAAAAATCCCAAATGGTGGAGCCGGGATTTTAACCCCCAACCTCTCTGTCTCGAGGCCAGCGTCTTGCCTCGAGACCAACCAGTCCCCTTTTTTAAAATGAAAGTAGACTATGAACCCTTACGTACGAATGTGAAAGCTGGAAAACAACAAGAGATTGAGAAAAAAAGCTAAACGCTTTTGAAGACAATTACCTAAGAAAAATACTATATAGAATGGAATGATTTCATAATTAATTTAGAGATAAGAGAAATGGACATGCAACCAAGCACCTCATCTACAATAAGGAAGACATGATGGGCATATTCGGGCATGTATTGAAAAGAGACAACAAAAGAGCTTCAAAACAGGCTCTTCTATGGGAAACAGGATGTAGAAAAAGAAAAAGACCACGACAGACATTGAAAAGAACACTGACAAGAGAAGCAAAACTGGCAGGTACAGGCACACAGGATAAGATTCAACATTTAACCCAGAATAGAAATGGATGGCGAAAAGCAAAATATGCCTTATGCGACGTCTCGCGACGCTGGATGGATCAAGATCAAGAGGAACAATAAGAAAGTATGAATGTAGCATAACTTTATAAATAGAATCAAAAGACACGATTAAACACACTCAGAATAAATAATAACATAATCTCTGTTACGACAGTTATGATCAAATACTGACAACACCATAATGATAGTCATGATCATATACTGACAACGCCATGATGATAGTTATGTTTATATACTGAAAACACCATAATGATAGTCATGATCATATACTGACAACACCATAATGATAGTCATGATCATATACTGACAACACCATAATGATAGTCATGATCATATACTGACAACGCCATAATGATAGATATGATTATATACTGACAACGCCCTAATGATAGTTATGATTATATACTGACAACGCCATAATGATAGTTATGATTATATACCGACAACACCCTATTGATAGTTATGATTATATACTGACAACGCCCTAATGATATTAATGATCATATACCGACAACGCCCTATTGATAGTTATGATTATATACTGACAACGTCCTAATCATATTAATGATTATATACCGACAACACCCTATTGATAGTTATGATTATATACTGACAACGCCCTAATGATAGTTATGATCATATACCGACAACGCCCTAATGATAGTTATGATTATAAACTGACAACGCCCTAATGATAGTTATGATTATATACTGACAGTGCCCTAATGATAGTCATGATCATATACCGACAACGCCCTAATGATAGTTATGATTATATGCTGACAGTGCCCTAATGATAGTCATGATCATATACCGACAACGCCCTAATGATAGTTATGATCATATACCGACAACGCCCTAATGATAGTTATGATTATATACTGACAGTGCCCTAATGATAGTCATGATCATATACTGACAACGCCCTAATAATAGTTATGACCATATACCGACAACGTCCTAATGATAGTTATGACCATATACCGACATCGCCCTAATGATAGTTATGATCATATACCGACAACACCCTAATGATAGTTATGACCATATACCGACAACGCCCTAATGATAGTTATGATTATATACTGACAGTGCCCTAATGATAGTCATGATCATATACCGACAACGCCCTAATGATAGTTATGATCATATACCGACAACGCCCTAATGATAGTTATGATTATATACTGACAGTGCCCTAATGATAGTCATGATCATATACTGACAACGCCCTAATAATAGTTATGAGCATATACCGACAACGCCCTAATGATAGTTATGAGCATATACCGACAACGCCCTAATGATAGTTATGATCATATACCGACAACACCCTAATGATAGTTATGACCATATACCGACAACGCCCTAATGATAGCTATGATTATATACCGACAACACCCTAATGATAGTTATGACCATATACCGACAACGCCCTAATGATAGTTATGATCATATACCGACAACGCCCTAATGATAGTTATGATTATATACTGACAACGCCCTAATAATAGTTATGACCATATACTGACAACACCCTAATGATAGTTATGATCATATACCGACAACGCCCTAATGATAGTTATGATTATATACTGACAACGCCGTAATAATAGTTATGACCATATGCTGACAACACCCTAATGATAGTTATGACCATATACTGACAACGCCCTAATTATAGTTATGGCCATATGCTGACAACACCTTAATGATAGTTATGACCATATACTGACAACGCCCTAGTGATAGTTATGACCATATACTGACAACGCCCTAGTGATATTTATGACCATATACTGACAACGCTCTAATTATAGTTATGATCGTTTGTCTGATCTGAATCCCTGGCGGGATATATGAGGTGATACATTGCGATAGAATTAACAGTATCATTCAGAAACTCGGTAATGTGCTAAAAAGTTATTAAATCTATGTAGATATTCCCATTTTATGATTTCTCACTACTGAGTAAGCACACATCAATGGAGATCAGAAATTAAGAACTGAGAAAAAAAAGCTAGGAATAATCCCCGCCATATAAAAGGCGAAGAAATAAAAGATACAATAATTTGGCCACATGACAAAGCATAAAGATCAAAACACAACAAAACGAGTCTTGAATAAATGTTGCTAGAACAACAGGCCCTAGGGCCGGCTACGATCAAAATGGATTAAGGGAATATTAGAAACACTACTAAACATAACAGCAGCAGAGGCGAACAGATGAGCAAAACACCGCAAAACCCCTCGACACCTGTCGACGCTGAAAGACAAATGAGGAAGGAAAAAAGAAGAGTAAGCACACAACAATATCCTTGGAGCGTCGCCCTTGCCAAAGGCTGGCGACGCCACTGGGAGCAATGGCGTCACACTGGGGACTACTGTTTTGCACTATGTTTAAGCGATTTATATTTTAATGTTAGAGATTCATCATCATGTGCCATACCGGTTGGCGTAGGGGATCATGTCCCTCCACAATCTTCTATCTACAGTGCATCGTAAAAGTTCTGTTGTTGACTGTTTTCCATGCCATGGCACCAAGCTATCCAGTATTTTCTCTCTTTGTCGTCAGCGATCGCTCTTTCCTTTTTATTTTGCCAGTTGTAACCAAGTATTCCAACTTTCCTCTTCTCATGATGTGTCCGAAAAATGTTGATTGCTTCTTTCTGATGTTTTTTAGATCTCCCTTTTTGTGTTGGCCTCTTTGAGAACTTCCTCATTGGTCTTTTTAGCTGTCCAGGGAACTTTCAACATTCTTCTGAGAAATCTCATCTCTGTGGCCTCTAATCGTCTTTTCATTTGTTTGTCTACTGTCCATGATTCGCTTCCATAGGTCAGAATTGGTTTTATATAGCACCGATGAACTCTCTTTCTCATAATTTATTGACATAGATTTGTTGCATAAGAAATTTTTCATTTTTTGAAATGCTATTTTGGCCTGAGCTATTCTGCTTTTTATTTCTGTGGTGCATCTCCCATCTGATGTAATTATTGTGCCCAAGTATTTGAAACGTTGCACTTGTTTCAGATTTGTCTCGTTTATTTTTATGCTGCATGGTGGTGGTGATTGTTTCTTCGATATAACCATTACTTCTGTTTTCTTACTATTCATACTGAGACCTTTCTTGTATGGTACATATAGGAACATATAATTTGTGCACTCCTGTAAGCTTCCTTTCTTTGGTAGTTTGATCTCATAACCATCTTTCCAGTCTTTAGATATGTCTGCCCTCTCCCATGTTTTATATAATAGATTATGTAACATCTTGGTAGATGTGTTAATATATGCTTTGATGGCTTCTGAATGAATTTCATTTGATCCTGTGGCTTTACCATTTCTTTAATAACTTGATGGCTTTCATTATTTCTTCCTTGCTTGGCTTTCCACAGTTAACGCGCAACTCTTTCTCTGCTGGTAGTAGATCTGTTATTTGGGCAGGGTCTGTTCAAGAGTTCTTCGCAACGTGCTCTTTACATTTCTTTCTTTGTTCCCTTATGTTATTGTATATACACTATGATAGAATAGATCACATAATGAAAGAGAGGGATATAGCTTGAGTTGGATATCTTTATAGTTACCCAAACTCAGTGGATGATATCAGTATAATTAGAAAACAGTCACAGATATAATAAGTTTCAATTTTTGGGAATGCAAAATTGTAGCTGTTGTTGGAAAGATGGAGGAATAGATGTAAACTTGACTCGGCTGTCACATCCAGATATTAGGTTGATAAACCGACTCGGGGGCTCGTTAAGTTTTTGAGAGAGATGTTACTCTTAGAACTAATGTTAGCATTATTTTTAAATATCAGAGGTTAACTAAAATGTCAAGATGTAGTATGGTTTTGTAAAATTAACACAAAAAGTCATTTTGATTTGAATTTTGCATTTAACAAGTGGCTGAGAGATCGCTAGACACCGATTAAGCCAATACATTGTGTAAACGAGATAGAAGTATTTAACCTCATGAGATAGTAGAAAAAAGAAGGAACATCCAAGTACATCAGAAATATCAAGAAAAATTCAAATGCATCGAGGAAGAATGCATTAGAGATTTATAGTAGAAACATTGAGATAGGGAGCAAGGTCACTAGAGCTATATGGTAGAGAGAGATAGAGAACAAGGACACTGGATATATATGGTAGAGAGAGATAGAGAACAAGGACACTGGAGATGTATGGTAGAGAGAGAGATAGAGAATAGTGGACATCAAGTTAAACTAAGTACAGTTTAGTTGAGAAGTGTTTCAAGTAAGGTTCAGAGGTGTTCTGCTCCATGGAACAATAGTAATAGACGAAGAGTAGCATTTATTAGTCAACACATTAATATATAATAACAAGAGTAAGAAAGACTAGTTGTAATATTTGATAGCATGAAAGATAGAATTATAGCTGCCACAGACAATATGTACTGTGAGATGCCTCAAATAAACACCGGTGATAACCTATTGAGCGCATCCAGATTAAGAAAATTAATTTTAGAATTGAAATTTATAATTTTAGATGTACTCCACTATACTTCACTTGTACAACCGACGATAAAATAAACTTGTATAAGCAAAATTGTATAGCCGGTAATTATTGACTACATGAATCCATGTCAAAACATTGTTAGTGCGTCGTGTTGTGATCGATGTCTAATAATTATCTATCTATCTATCTATTGACCTTTCGAGCCGTAACCGGCCCATAGGGCGTAGACCAAGATACACCTTCTCCTATATTAATTTTTGTTCTAGCAGTTTTCTTTTAAAGATATTTTATCAAATCTCGCCTTCTGTCTCTGTTCTGTGCAAGCAGTTCTATCTCATTGAGGGAGCCGATTCCTGCTGCTCTTGCCTCTCTCATCAATGTTCTTCTCAGTGTCTCCCTGGGTCTTCCTCTTTTTCTTTTACCTGTTGTTTCCCATATGAGGGCTTGCTTTGCTATTCGATTATTATCTCTTCTCATCACATGTCCAACGTATGACCATCGTCTTTTCTTTATTACTGAAGATATTAGTGGTTGATTGGCGATTTCTCTAATTTCCTCGTTTGTTTTGAATTCGTTCCATTCTATACCAAGTATTTTCCTTAGACATTTATTTTCGAATGCGTTCAATTTTGTTTCTATATCTCTTGTTGTTTTCCAGCTTTCACACGCATACGTAAGGGTTGATAGTACATTTGATTTGAATAGCCTAAGTTTTGTGTTTGTGCTAATGAGTTTTGATTTCCACAACTTTTCAAGGCTTCTGAAAGGCATTGCTGCTTTAGCCAGTCTGATTCTAATTTCTTTGCTCGTATCCCCTTCTCGATCAATGTGACTTCCAAGATAGATAAAGTGATCGATCTCTTCTACTGGTTTGTTTTCCATGTATATTTTGTCACTTGTTGGAATTAAACTTTTCATGACTTTAGTCTTTTCATGATTGACCTCAAGCCCAATTTTGCTGGCTATTGATGATAGTTCATTTGTGTTTTCCTGCATCGTTTTTATCTGACTGCTGATGAGAACTATGTCATCAGCAAAGTCGAGGTCCTCCAAATGGTCTCCTTGTATCCAGTCGATGCCTTTATTACCAGTGCAGCATTTCTTCATTATGAAGTCCATAACAATTCCAAATAACAAGGGCGATAAAATACATCCTTGTTTAACCCCAGTTTCTATTGGGAAACATTCGCTCAGTCCTTCCTCTGTTCGAACTGCACATGTGTAACCATCATACATGTCTTTGATAATATTTATGATTTTTTATGGTAAACCATATTGCTTCAGAATTTTCCACAAAGAATCTCTATGAATACTATCAAATGCTTTTTTGAAGTCGATGAAGTTAAGTACAAAAGGTTTTTGCTTTTCAATGTGTTCCTCCAATATAAGTCGTAGAGTGAAAATGTGGTCAAGACAGCTTCTCCCTTTTCTAAACCCAGCCTGTTCTTCACGCATTACTGTATCTATTGAATCCTTTATTCTATTTAGGATGATTTTACAGAATAACTTTGAGGCAACTGACAAAAGTGTCACGCCTCTCCAGTTGTTACAATCTCTAAGATTGCCCTTTTTTGGGATCTTAACAATGATTCCTTTTTTCCATTTATGAGGCGTCTTCTCTGTTTTCCAAATGATGTTGAACATTTTTTGGAGATGTATTAAATTATGGCTATCAATTGCCTTGAGGATCTCAGCTGTTAACTTATCCTCTCCAGCAGCCTTGTTATTGGTCATTAGCTTTAAGGTGGTTTCTATTTCACTCAAGGTGAAGTCATCTAAATTTACATCTAATTCTGCTGCTGGTGTTTCAGCTTCAAAATCTATTAAACTGTGAGGTAGTGGACGGTTAAGAATTTCTTTGAAGTGTTCCGCCCAACGGGCTTTTATGTCTGCGCTTGTTGTTAGCATTAATCCAGATTTGTCTAGAATTGGTGTTCCACTGGATGTATAGGTGTTTGTCAGCATCTTTTGTACAGTATAGAGAGTTCTGCTGTCTCCTGTAATTGCAGCTGTCTCTGCTTTCTCTGCCAAGTTGTCTATATAAGCTCTTGTATCTCTTCTTGCCGAACTTTTCACTTTGTTGTCTAATTCTTTGTATGTTGCTTTTGCCAGAACCTTTCCAAGATCTGTCTTTACATTAGTCATGGCTCTCTTTGCTTCTCTTCTTTCTTTGATGTATTTCCATGTGGTGTCTGAGATCCAAGCTCGTTTTTCCATTTTCTTCAGTCCGGCACTTGCTTCTGCTGCTGTCATTAGTACTTTGCTCTGTGAGTCCCACATTTCATCGATATCCAAGTCTATTTCACCGAGTGCTGAATAACAATTACTTAGCTCTATGTTAAACTTTTCCTTTATGGCTTCATCTTTCAGTTTATGACTATCAATTTTATGTGTAGTTGATCTCTTCTGTTGGTTTCTAAATTTTAATCTTATTTTCCCAATGCACAAGTTGTGGTCACTATTAACATCAGCACCTCTGTAAGCTCTTACATCTATTAATGATGATCTGAATTGTTGTTTAATACATAGGTGGTCAATTTGATTTGGGAAAAAAATGATTAATAGTGTTTCCAAGCCTTAAGAAACGAATCTGGAGAAAACTAAGACAATACAACCACAACTTATATTAGCAGATCTCCTTTCTGATCTTTATTAAAGGCATTGCCCTGTTTGTATGTCCCGCTTAATGTCTTTGTGCTGTTATATAGTTCTTTCATATTTCCTTTGTTTGCTGCCTCTAGCTAGTTCATCTACATATTTGCTCTTATCCCTTTTGAGGCTTCTTCTTCTCACGTCTTTGTTCACCTCTGTGTAAGTTTCAAGTGCTTTGGCTTTAGTACTTTTCATTTTGCTTTTATTCATGTCTGATTTTTATATTCTTTATTTCTTTAATTTTCTCCAATGGCCTCTGCTGTCATCCGCGCCTTATGCTGGCGTTCTCTTTTCCTCATGGTTTCTTCACATGTTTCCTCCCATATATCATTTACCTGTTTCCAATGATCTTCTATGTTTATTGTATTATCTATTTGTTTTACGGACATTGTATTTGTTTGAAACTGTGACTTCAAATTAATCCTTGTTCTTTAAGAAACCCAACATCGAAATATTGTCTACCTTTTCCAGTTGTAGTATACCTTCTCAGTTTAATTTTAAGTTTGGCTATCAGAAGATGACGATCTGAAGCCACATCTGCTCCTCTATATACTTTTACATCCTGTAAAGATGACTTAAACTTATTATTAATATATATGTGATCAATGTGATTTTCTGTTCTATGATCTGGTGACACCCATGTGGCTCTATGTATTCTTTTATGTTGGAATATTGTCCCTCATAGGCTCATTTGATTAAGACCGCAGAAGTTCACGAATATTTCTCCATTCTCATTCATTTCTCCTAGTCTACGTTTCCCCATAATCTCTTCGAAGTCTCTGTTGTCTGATCCTACTTTTGCGTTTAGATCTTCCGTCAAGATTATAATATCCTTGGCTCGACTTTCATCCATCAGACATTGCAGCTGTTTATGGAATTCATCTTTAACTAAATCATTCTTATTATTGGTTGGTACGTAGAATTGGATATTGTGTATTTTTTGTTGTTGTTGTTGTTGTTGTATTAAATGTTCCTTTTATTAGTCTTGGCCCTACAGCTTCCTATTCTGTCAGTGCTTTACGTGATTCCCTTAACAACAGTATAAGATACCCCTTCATTATGTTGTGCTCCAGGTTCCAGGTGTCCTGGTGATACAATTATCTCTCCCGTGTTTAGTTTTACTTTTTTTCTGTTCCTTTTACTTGTTATTTTCTTGTTAACGATATATATATTTCAACTTGCGTGTGCTTAATGATAAACTTTTGATTGCCTTCCTCTGTGATGAAATATGATCCGATCTCTATTCATACAGGCTTTGAAAGATGGCAGTGTTTTTCCATCTTGCTCCTTTTATCTGGCTTCCCATATAATTCCCCCAATAAAGTTCATATATATGTTTGAATGTAATATATATATATATATATATATATATATATATATATATATATATATATATATATATTAACATAAAAACAAATAACACCAGGGCTCAAATTAAGAATATCGAAATTTTATATCTTCTCAATATTCCTGTATTGTGCAGAAACATGGAAATTAGACTAGAAAACAGAAAAGTAAATTTAAGCTTTTGAAATGTGGATTTATAGAAGAGTAGGAAGAATTAGATGGGGAAAAAAACAAACGATGAAGTCTTAAAGCAACTAAAATGAAAAGAAAGCTATTAAACACAATTTAAACAAGACACATGAAACGTTGGGAGCGCGTTAAAAGACATAGATACCTACTAAAAGTAATCTTGGAAGGGAAAATACAAGGCAAGAACAGAGCAAGTCTAACATGGACGAGTAAGATAAAAAGATGAATAAGTTAGCCTTTGACAATCTGGACCATCAAAGCAAGGCACACAGCGATGTGTACCAAACCTGTTGGCATAGGTGATCATGTCTCACCATAACTTTCAATCTTGACAGTTATTTATAATTTCTTTTGTTGACCTTCTGCCAAGTCTTTCTCTTAAGCTGTCTGCTTTCTTTTCTCTTTCCTTCCCTCTATTTCTTAGTCCTTCGATTTTTCCAATTGTTACAATATATTCCATTTGTTCCCTTTTCATTACATGGCCAAAAAAATTATTATTTTTTCTTCCTTATATTGGAAATGAACTCTCTTTTTGCTTTGACCTCTTTCAGAACGTTTTCTTTACTCTTCTTAGCTGTCCATGGTATTCTCGACATTCTTCTGTAAAATCACAGTTCTACGTCTTCAGTTAGGGAGCCGCGATAGCTCAGTGTTTAGTGAACTGGACTATAAGGGACAAGGAGTAGGGTTCGATCCCAACCGACGGCTTCCGGTTTCACCCAGCCTTAAATGGGTACCGGATTTTTTCTGCGAAAGTAAAGCATCACGGGCGTAATACCGACCACATTACCCCAAAAAATAATGTGCTGAAGGTCTGTAAAATATAGGGTCACTAACACCATATTTCCCTATACGCCACTTGGCGTGACGGGGGTACTTTACTTTACAGTCTTCGGTGACTGGAGGCAGGCAGGCAAACAGACAGATAATAATAAATAGCAACAGATGTATCTGACGTCTCAACGTTATTGAAGCTGTACAACGTCAAATGTTTGAATTGCGTGGATAATTTCAAGGCATTCAAGCAAACGAGTTTGCATTCTTTTTTGGTTTATGGAATGGCGCTAACTGTTCTTTAAGAATTGTACAGTCGGGCTAAGCATCAAGATTAAAAGGCAATTTATTAAGAAAAAGGTAACACTAAAATGTAAATCATTAACTTTAATGAAACAAAGATTACAATTCTTTACAGGCTTCTTTAAATTAGGATATACGCTTTTATTCCTTCTTTTTTGTTCATTTCTTTTTTTTTTTATTGAAAGCAAGATTATATTTTCCCTTCTCAAAATACATTGCACATTTTACAAAAGAGGAAGTAAAATATTTTTTCATTTGTTAAAAATAGCACAAAAAAAAACCTTCTTTTATATTAATTTATATTTTAAATCTTGTGTTCGCTTCTCTCATTTAAGACTTTTCCTGCTACTTATAAAAGCACTGCTAGCTCTTTTATCTTTATAAAAGGTTTATAAAATTCTGTATAATTTTAATAGGCGAAGAATACAAAGTATTATTTTTCTCTTCCTGTAACAGGTGAATACATTTTGTGTTTTTCAAATAAAAGGAATACAATGATACAACCAGAACACGTTTGGTATAAAAAAGTAAACAGTCCCCGTCACGCCAAGTGGCGTATAGGGAATATGGTGTTAGTGACCATAAATTTTACAGACCTTCAGCACATGATTTTTGGGGTAATGTGGTCGGTTTTACGCCCGTGCCGCTTTACTTTCCTAGAAAAAAATCCGGTACCCATTTAAGGCTGGGTGAATCCGGTAGCCGCCGGTTGGGATCGAACCCTATCTCTTGTCCTTTGTAGTCCAGTTCACTAACCACTGAGCTATCGCGGCTCCCTTTTGGTATAAGGGAAGAAGTAGTGTTCTTAAGTTGTAAAGGTCCCTTCCACATCTTGCTAGATGTATGAGGAATATGGTTTCAGTGACAATAGTTCTCTATGAATACGATGCACATTTTTGGGTAATATGGTGGATATCACACTACGCCGCCTTTACTTCCCAGTAAAAATCTCATGTACCAATTTTTAATGGCTGGGTGAACCCCAAAGCCTTGTTGGTTTGAGAAAAGACCGACACCTCAGGGGATTGAACCGGATCCTTCTGATCAGAGCGGAAGTACACTAACAATTCAGCCATCAAGACTCTTCTTTTTTAGTACCACATATACAACGAGTATGTTGTGTTCAGTTCGTTATTTGTTGTAAGCGCTGCATTTCATTAACAGCCGAGAAACACATCAACAGCATTTCCATGCCAACCGTTTGGTACCGATGTCAAACATCATCATCATGTGCCATACCGGTTGGCGTTGGCGATCATCTTCCTCTTTTATCTTTCCTTCCTCATCTGCCTTTCAGCGTCCAGTGGAGATATAATTTGCGGTCTTTTGTTCTTCTGATCGCCTATGCTGCTGTTATGTTTCATAGTGCTTCTAATATGTCAACGATCCATCTTTTTCGTGTCGACCATTGGGTCTGGTGTTCTTACAACGTTTGTTGAAGGCTCGTTGTGTTGTGTTTTGATCTTTCTACCTTGCCACGTGGCCAAACAATTTTATCTGTTGTTTCCTTATATATTCTATGGAGGGGGCTATTCCTAGCTTTTTCTCAGTTCTTAATTTCTGATCTTATCTCTCAGACTATTTCCTGTCATTCGTCTAACATATTTCATCTCAGTAGAGGTTATTTTTCTTATCGTGCTTGCATCTAGGGTCCAGGTCTGGCATTGGTAGCACAAAGTTGGGTTGAAGATTGTATTGTATAGTGCTCGTTTTGCCTCCAGAGTTATTTCCTTGTTGGACAATAGTGGTGATAACTGTCCGATGATTTGACAAGCTTTGTTGCATCTTGATTCTATCTCTGCTGTTTGAGAATTATTGTTTGTCACTAAACTTCCTAGGTATTTGAATTCCTCTACTTGTTTTAGTTGCCTAAAGTTGGCGATCATGTCCTTCCATAATCTTCTATCTACAGGGCACCGTATCAGTTCTTGACTGCTTTCCATGTCATGACACCAAGCTATTCAGTATTTTCTCTCTTTATCGTATTTCGACATATTATTTACTTTACTTAGCGGGGTAGAGTTCTACCCCACCAAAGAAGGAGTAAGATGTCTCCTTTCCTCCGATAGTCTTCTGTACACCATTGAGCAAGGTGCAGCTGCCGTTTAGCCCCCCTATCAGAGTTACATGAAGCCATTGGAGCAGGTGTTGGATGGTGTTGTGGGAGCAGCCGACAAGTAGTGCCTGTTACGGTCCCCACTCCGCGAAGGCAGGCAGAGGATCTCATTTATAGAGATAATGGCTGCGATTTCCGGCTAATAGTCACTGGTCACTGCCAAGAAAGAAAGGAATGATAAACTACCATTCGATATTGCCAAGATTTCAAACATTGCCATTGAAAACAAGGCACCTATGAGTTAGTTCATCATCATCATGTGTCATACCGGTAGGCGTAGGCGATCATGTCCTTCCACAATGTTCTATCCACAGTGCATCGTGTCAGTTGTGTTGTTGACTGTTTTCCATGCCATGACACCAAGCTATCCTGTATTTTCTCTCTTTGTCGCCAGCGATCTCTCTTTCCTTTAATTTTGCCAGTTGTAACCAAGTATTCCAACTTTCCTCTTCTCATGATGTCCCCGAAAAATGTTGATTGTTTCTTTCTGATATTTTTTAGGAGCTCCGCTTCTGTGTTGGCCTCTTTGAGAACTTCCACAATGGTCGTTTTAGCTGTCCAGGGAACTTTCAACATTCTTCTGAGAAATCCAATCTCTGTGGCCTCTAATCGCCTTTTCATTTGTTTGTCTTGTCTATGATTCGCTTCCATAGGTCAGAATTGGTTTTTTATAGCATTGATGAACTCTCTTTCTCATTTCTATTAACATAGATTTGTTGCATAAGATATTTTTCATTTTCTGAAAAGCCATTTTGGCCTGAGCTATTCTGCTTTTTATTTCCGTGGTGCATCTTCCATGTTTCAAATTTGTCCTGTTTATTTTTATGCTGAATGCTGGTGATGATTGTTTCTTCGATATGACCATTACTTCTGTTTTCTTACTATTCAGACTGAGACCTTTCTTGTTGCTTTCTTTTACTATTATGTCTATCATTTCTGGATTAGTTCAGCGTGCATTAAAGACAACCCGTTAATTAAATTATTCACAGTTCTCTTGATTTTTAACCCTTGGTACGTCAAAATCGATGTATTATTCTCTCACGACACGTTTTAAAAAAATGTGTTGACTGCATTTTTGTCTAATGTCTTGGAACACTGGCCTTTGTGCACTGGGCTTTACTCTTGACACACTCCCATAATTTTCTCATATTCTTCATAGGTCTTCGCTGGGGCAACCATCCGACTGGGCTACCGACTTTCAAACAATCTGTGTTCGATTCCTGCTGGAAGCAGTTTGTGAGTTATACTCGTGGTTGTAACAAAATACCCGCGCGGTCGTCCCAGCCGCTGGTTGAAATGGAAACCAGAGAAGGTGGTGAGGAATGGCGTCTCGCTCGTTTGTTGCGATGCTTGAGGCGACACTAGACAGGAGTCTCCGAACACTTCTGGTTATGCGACCGAGCATATATGGGTAAAACCCCGCGTGCTAAGACGCCGATTCAAGTCTCGTACCTTTAGCCTTTTCATATACTTCAACATGGGATGAGCCTGTTTCTCTATTTGTTTTTTTTTCACGGCCTGTCAGATCTGAGACAACGCTACGGTATAACTCAATAGGTTACGCTACAACAATGTTAGCATTCCTGCATTGAAATCTGATCAATAACGCACCCATAACATTTGTGGATCCCATGCCGTGCAGCAGAGTTCGTGAACGTGGGTCATGGTTCTCCTACGAGGTTCTCAATATTGAGTTATTTGCGGGTCATCATGATTGCATTCCGAACATGCCCAAAGGTGCTAGGATTCCCTCCTCAGCAAGTCCCACAGTGTCCAGCGACTGAAGACTCCAGTTCTGTGTCGGCTGATAAAGCTGTTATAAGTCCACTAAGTTTCTCGTTTCTGGCTGTGCCCATCTTAACTTCCATCTCTTTCATCCGAAGCAGTGACGTGGACTTATAGTTGTCGAAGTCCTAAGCCCTAACAACATCTCCGAGAGCATTTACAATGTCCGCCCGATCCATTGATTGACCAATTTCTTCAACAACAGCGCAGCTAACCAACCTATCCGCTAAATTATTTTATTTTGAAGAAAAGATCGGACCAGCTATGGACGTATCTTGGTTACTATAACGATGATTCTAACATAACATAACGTAGCATACTTCAGTAGTGTCGTACATATGTTAACTATAACATTCTGCTCTTACGTTTGCAAGCGGCCGGATCTATGCAACACTGAAGAGATTTTTTTTCATTCTTTTAGAGAAATGTTTCAGAACATGTTTTCCACTTTGATAAATACTTACCTGCAATGTTTTGTATGTTATTCCACATCTGCATCTTGCATCTGTAGTTGTTATTGAGCAAAGGTATTTACAGATGTTGATCCGTTCTTGTTACTGTATTTTATTTCTCAATTATATTCCCACCATATCCGTCTACTAAATACACTCACACACATGCAAACCCACATATACACACCCACGTATACCCACACACATGCACACCCACGTATACCCATTTACACATCCACGTAAACACACAAACACACGCTTATATACAAATTCACATACACACACTAGTCAGTGTGGTGGTGTGTATATATGTACATACATACACACATACATATATACATATATATATATATATATCTGTATGATATAACTATCTTACCGTTACTCGAGCAGTTTCCATGGACATTGCTATCTCCTACTATTATTCTTGACTACAAGTGTGTCTTGAATATCATACTTCTACTCAGATTAAGTCGATTAGTTTTCCTGAACATACAGAACACGATCTCAAAATGGTGCAACAACTCTGCTCCACAAGAGAGTGTCTACGTATAATTTTAGAAAGCGGGTGGGAAAAATTTAAATAATTTTACTTTTTATTGTTGCAATCTTTGGCTGGACAGCGGCATAGAGCCTGCTCGCTCTATCTTTACCATTACGAGCATTTTAAGTTCTCAACTTTTAAACAGGACTTGCTTCTTCTTGCAGATATATAATACGACTAGCCGCTACTTTGAGATTATTGGTCGTTAGAAAATCGATCAAACGTGATCGAGCCTGCTGCCTTCTTGTTGTAAAGCGAACACCTACCTCAACAAGAAAGAAACACAGGGACAGAACCAGTGGACTATTATTATATATCTTATGATCATAGTGCATTATAGGGCACGGTTAATCTAGTGAATATTTAATGTTTACATAAATGCAAACGCTTAATTGGTTAAATCACAACATATATACAATGTTCAATCTATACACTGAGCAAATCTTTATAAACATCATAGAGATGCCAGGCCTACAAATTAATGGAAAGATAATCAATAACCTAAGATATGCTGACGATACTGTACTAATAGCAGAAAATCCTAAAGATCTACAACAATTTCTTAATGTAATAAACATGACAAGCAAAAAATATGGACTTGATATGAATATCAAAAAGACTAAAACTATGATCATAAAAAAAAGAAAATACTCAAAACCTACAAATGGATATCAAAATTGAAGGAATAGACCTGGAGACAGTTCAGAACTACAACTATCTTGGACATACTATAACCAGCGATGGAAAATGTACAACTGAAATAAACAAAAGAATAGGTATGGCAAAAAGTAATTTTAATGTCATGAAGAACATACTAACAGCAAAACAAATAACACCAGGGCTAAAACTAAGAATAGCAAAATGTAACATCTTCTCAATATTTCTATATGGTGCAGAAATATGGACATTAGACAAGAAAACAGAACAAAGAATTGCAGCCTTTGAAATGTGGATATATAGAAGAATACGTAGAATTAGATGGAAGGAAAAGAAAACAAACGATGAAGTCTTAAAACAACTAAAAATGAAAAGAGAACTACTAAGCACAATTCAAACACGACAAATGCGAATTTTGGGCCAATGTTAAAAGACACAACAGCCTACTAAAAGTAATCCTGGAGGGGAAAATACAAGGTAAAAGAGGCAGAGACAGACCAAGACTAACATGAACGAGTAACATCAAAAGATGGACAAATCAGCCTATGACAACCTGCACCATCAAAGCAAGAGAGGCAGAGCAGAATGGCGCTCCATGGTAGACAACCTTCGTTGCGGAGACGGCACTCGATGATGATATACAATGATTTCTGTACCAGACAGGATGCATTCTTTGAGTTCAGGTCACCACGAACACAATAAAGTGCTGATGCAGAAGTCTGCATGAAGATTGGATAAGTAAACGGGCCAAAATATTTAATGTTTAGTTTCCTTTAGATAAAAGTGGAAATTTGGCATCCGTACTGTTTATTTTATTTACGATGCTCTCTCTCTCTCATCTCTCTTTATGTCTATCTCTGATCGCTTTACTCTGTATCTCTGATTGCTTTACTCTCTATCTCTGATTGCTTTACTCTCTATCTCTGATCGCTTTACTCTCTATCTCTTATTGCCTTACTCTCTATCTCTGATTGCTTTACTCTCTATCTCTGCTTGCTTTACTCTCTATTTCTGATTGCTTTACTCTCTATCTCTGATCGCTTTACTCTCTATCTCTGATCGCCTTACTCTCTATCTCTGATTGTTTTACTCTCTATCTCTGATCGCCTTACTCTCTATCTCTGATTGCTTTACTCTCTATCTCTGATTGCTTTACTCTCTATCTCTGATCGCCTTACTCTCTATCTCTGATCGCTTTACTCTCTATCTCTGATCGCCTTACTCTCTATCTCTGATTGTTTTACTCTCTATCTCTGATCGCCTTACTCTCTATCTCTGATTGCTTTACTCTCTATCTCTGATTGCTTTACTCTCTATCTCTGATTGCTTTACTCTCTATCTCTGATTGCTTTACTCTCTATCTCTGATCGCTTTACTCTCTATCTCTGATTGCTTTACTCTCTATCTCTGATTGCTTTACTCTCTATCTCTGATCGCCTTACTCTCTATCTCTGATTGCTTTACTCTCTATCTCTGATTGCCTTACTCTCTATCTCTGATTGCTTTACTCTCTCTCTCTGATTGCTTTACTCTCTATCTCTGATCGCTTTACTCTCTATCTCTGATCGCTTTACTCTCTATCTCTGATTGCTTTACTCTCTATCTCTGATCGCCTTACTCTCTATCTCTGATTGCCTTACTCTCTATCTCTGATTGCTTTACTGTCTATCTCTGATCGCTTTACTCTCTATCTCTGATCGCATTACTCTCTATCTCTGATTGCTTTACTCTCTATCTCTGATCGCTTTACTCTCTATCTCTGATCGCTTTACTCTCTATCTCTGATTGTCTTACTCTCTATCTCTGATTGCTTTACTCTCTATCTCTGATCGCCTTACTCTTTATCTCTGACCTCTTTACTCTCTATCTCTGATCGCTTTACTCTCTACCTCTGATTGCCTTACTCTCTATCTCTGATTGCTTTACTCTCTATCACTGATCGCTTTACTCTCGATCTCTGATCGCCTTACTCTCTATTTCTGATTGCCTTACTCTCTATCTCTGATTGCCTTACTCTCTATCTCTGATTGCTTTACTCTCGATCTCTGATCGCCTTACTCTCTATCTCTGATCGCCTTACTCTCTATCTCTGATTGCCTTACTCTCTATCTCTGATTGCCTTACTCTCTATCTCTGATCGCTTTACTCTCTATCTCTTATCGCTTTACTCTCTATCTCTGATCGCCTTACTCTCTATCTCTGATCGCTTTACTCTCTATCTCTGATCGCTTTGCTCTCTATCTCTGATCGCTTTACTCTCTATCTATGATCGCTTTACTCTCTATCTCTGATCGCTTTACTCTCTATCTATGATCGCTTTACTCTCTCTACTCTCTCTTTATCTCTATCTCTGATCGCGTTAATCTCTATCTCAGATCACCTTACTCTCTATCTCTGATCGCGTTACTCTCTATCTCAGATCACCTTACTCTCTTTCTCTGATCGCTTTACTCTCTCTCTCTCTCTCTTATCTCTCTTTATCTCTATCTCTTATCGCTTTACTCTCAATCTCTGATCGCTTTACTCTCTCTCTCTCTCTTATCTCTCTTTATCTCTATCTCTTATCGCTTTACTCTCTATCTCAGATCACCTTACTCTCTTTCTCTGATCGCTTTACTCTCTCTCTCTCTCTTATCTCTCTTTATCTCCATCTCTTTATCTCTATCTCTTATCGCTTTTCTCTCAATCTCTGATCGCTTTCCTCTCTCTCTCTCTCTCTCTCTTATCTCTCTTTATCTCTATCTCTTATCGCTTTGCTCTCTATCTCTGATCGTTTTACTCTCAATCTCTGATCGCTTTACTCTCTCTCTCTCTTATCTCTCTTTATCTCTATCTCTTATCGCTTTACTCTTTATCTCTGATCGTTTTACTCTCTCTCTCTCTCTCTCTCTCTCTCTCTCTCTCTCTCTCTTCTCTCTTTATCACTATTTCTGATCTCTTTACTCTCTATCTCTGATCGCTTTACTCTCTGATCGCTTTACTCTCTGATCGCTTTACTCTCAATCTCTGATCGCTTTACTCTTTCTCTCTCTCTTCTCTCTTTATCTCTATCTCTGATCGATTTACTCTCTGATCGCTTTACTCTTTATCTCTGATCGCTTTACTCTCTATCTCTGATCGCTTTACTCTCTATCTCTGATCGCCTTACTCTAAATCTCTGATTGCTTTACTCTCTCTCTCCTCTCTTCTTATCTCTATCTCTGGTCGCTCTACTCTCTATCTCTGATCGCTTTACACTCTCTCTCCTATCCCCTTATGTCTATCTCTTATCGCTTTACTGTCTATCTCTGATCTCTTTACTCTCTATCTCTGATCGCTTTACTGTCTATCTCTGATCGCTTTACTCTCTATCTCTGATCGCATTACTCTCTATCTCTGATTGCTTTACTCTCTATCTCTGATCGCTTTACTCTCTATCTCTGATCGCTTTACTCTCTATCTCTGATTGTCTTACTCTCTATCTCTGATTGCTACTCTCTATCTCTGATCGCCTTACTCTTTATCTCTGACCTCTTTACTCTTTATCTCTGATCGCTTTACTCTCTACCTCTGATTGCCTTACTCTCTATCTCTGATTGCTTTACTCTCTATCTCTGATCGCCTTACTCTCTATTTCTGATTGCCTTACTCTCTATCTCTGATTGCCTTACTCTCTATCTCTGATTGCTTTACTCTCGATCTCTGATCGCCTTACTCTCTATCTCTGATCGCCTTACTCTCTATCTCTGATTGCCTTACTCTCTATCTCTGATTGCCTTACTCTCTATCTCTGATCGCTTTACTCTCTATCTCTTATCGCTTTACTCTCTATCTCTGATCGCCTTACTCTCTATCTCTGATCGCTTTACTCTCTATCTCTGATCGCTTTGCTCTATATCTCTGATCGCTTTACTCTCTATCTATGATCGCTTTACTCTCTATCTCTGATCGCTTTACTCTCTATCTATGATCGCTTTACTCTCTCTACTCTCTCTTTATCTCTATCTCTGATCGCGTTAATCTCTATCTCAGATCACCTTACTCTCTATCTCTGATCGCCTTACTCTCTATCTCAGATCACCTTACTCTCTATCTCTGATCGCGTTACTCTCTATCTCAGATCACCTTACTCTCTTTCTCTGATCGCTTTAATCTCTCTCTCTCTCTCTTATCTCTCTTTATCTCTATCTCTTTATCTCTATCTCTTATCGCTTTACTCTCAATCTCTGATCGCTTTACTCTCTCTCTCTCTCTCTCTCTTATCTCTCTTTATCTCTATCTCTTATCGCTTTACTCTCTATCTCAGATCACCTTACTCTCTTTCTCTGATCGCTTTACTCTCTCTCTCTCTCTTATCTCTCTTTATCTCCATCTCTTTATCTCTATCTCTTATCGCTTTTCTCTCAATCTCTGATCGCTTTCCTCTCTCTCTCTCTCTTATCTCTCTTTATCTCTATCTCTTATCGCTTTACTCTCTATCTCTGATAGTTTTACTCTCAATCTCTGATCGCTTTACTCTCTCTCTCTCTTATCTCTCTTTATCTCTATCTCTTATCGTTTTACTCTTTATCTCTGATCGTTTTACTCTCTCTCTCTCTCTCTCTCTCTCTTCTCTCTTTATCACTATTTCTGATCTCTTTACTCTCTATCTCTGATCGCTTTACTCTCTGATCGCTTTACTCTCTGATCGCTTTACTCTCAATCTCTGATCGCTTTACTCTTTCTCTCTCTCTTCTCTCTTTATCTCTATCTCTGATCGCTTTACTCTCTGATCGCTTTACTCTTTATCTCTGATCGCTTTACTCTCTATCTCTGATCGCTTTACTCTCTATCTCTGATCGCCTTACTCTAAATCTCTGATTGCTTTACTCTCTCTCTCCTCTCTTCTTATCTCTATCTCTGGTCGCTCTACTCTCTATCTCTGATCGCTTTACACTCTCTCTCCTATCTCCTTATGTCTATCTCTTATCGCTTTACTCTCTATCTCTGATCGCTTTACTGTCTATCTCTGATCTCCTTACTCTCTATCTCTGATCGCTTTACTCTCTATCTCTGATCGCCTTACTCTCTATCTCTGATCGCTTTACTGTCTATCTCTGATCTCCTTACTCTCTATCTCTGATCGCTTTACTGTCTATCTCTGATCGCTTTACTCTTTATCTCTGATCGCTTTACTGTCTATCTCTGATCTCCTTACTCTCTATCTCTGATCGCTTTACTGTCTATCTCTGATCGCTTTACTCTCTATCTCTGATCGCTTTACTCTCTATCTCTGATCGCCTTACTCTCTATCTCTGATCGCTTTACTGTCTATCTCTGATCTCCTTACTCTCTATCTCTGATCGCTTTACTGTCTATCTCTGATCTCCTTACTCTCTATCTCTGATCGCTTTACTCTCTATCTCTGATCGCCTTACTCTCTATCTCTGATCGCTTTACTGTCTATCTCTGATCTCCTTACTCTCTATCTCTGATCGCTTTACTCTTTATCTCTGATCGCTTTACTGTCTATCTCTGATCTCCTTACTCTCTATCTCTGATCGCTTTACTCTTTATCTCTGATCGCTTTACTCTCTATCTCTGATCGCTTTACTCTCTATCTCTGATCGCCTTACTCTAAATCTCTGATTGCTTTACTCTCTCTTTCCTCTCTTCTTATCTCTATCTCTGGTCGCTCTACTCTCTATCTCTGATCGCTTTACACTCTCTCTCCTATCTCCTTATGTCTATCTCTTATCGCTTTACTCTCTATCTCTGATCGCTTTACTGTCTATCTCTGATCTCCTTACTCTCTATCTCTGATCGCTTTACTCTCTATCTCTGATCGCTTTACTCTCTATCTCTGATCGCTTTACTCTCTATCTCTGATCGCTTTACTGTCTATCTCTGATCTCCTTACTCTCTATCTCTGATCGCTTTACTGTCTATCTCTGATCGCTTTACTCTCTATCTCTGATCGCTTTACTCTCTATCTCTGATCGCTTTACTGTCTATCTCTGATCTCCTTACTCTCTATCTCTGATCGCTTTATTGTCTATCTCTGATCTCCTTACTCTCTATCTCTGATCGCTTTACTGTCTATCTCTGATCTCCTTACTCTCTATCTCTGATCGCTTTATTGTCTATCTCTGATCTCCTTACTCTCTATCTCTGATCGCTTTACTCTCTATCTCTGATCGCTTTACTCTCTATCTCTGATCGCTTTACTCTCTATCTCTGATCGCTTTATTGTCTATCTCTGATCTCCTTACTCTCTATCTCTGATCTCCTTACTCTCTATCTCTGATCGCTTTACTCTCTATCTCTGATCGCTTTACTCTCTATCTCTGATCGCTTTACTCTCTATCTCTGATCGCTTTACTGTCTATCTCTGATCTCCTTACTCTCTATCTCTGATCGCTTTACTGTCTATCTCTGATCGCTTTACTCTCTATCTCTGATCGCTTTACTCTCTATCTCTGATCGCTTTACTGTCTATCTCTGATCTCCTTACTCTCTATCTCTGATCGCTTTACTCTCTATCTCTGATCGCTTTACTCTCTATCTCTGATCGCTTTACTCTCTATCTCTGATCGCTTTACTCTCTATCTCTGATCGCTTTACTCTCTATCTCTGATCGCTTTACTCTCTATCTCTGATCGCTTTCCTCTCTATCTCTGATTGCTTTACTCTCTATCTCTGATCGCTTTACTCTCTATCTCTGATCGCTTTACTCTCTATCTCTGATTGCTTTACTCTCTATCTCTTATCGCTTTACTCTCTATCTCTGATCGCTTTACTCTCTATCTCTTATCGCTTTACTCTCTATCTCTGATCGCTCTACTCTCTATCTCTGATCGCTTTACTCTCTATCTCTGATCGCTTTACTCTCTATCTCTGATCGCTTTACTCTCTATCTCTGATCGCTCTACTCTCTATCTCTGATCGCTTTACTCTCTATCTCTGATCGCTTTACTCTCTATCTCTGATGGCTTTACTCTCTATCTCTGATCTCTTTACTCTCTATCTCTGATCGCTTTCCTCTCTATCTCTGATCTCTTTACTCTCTATCATTGATCGCTTTATTCTCTATCTCTGATGGCTTTCCTCTCTATCTCTGATCTCTTTACTCTCTATCATTGATCGCTTTATTCTTTATCATTCACCCTTACAACAGGTTGTCCGCCTATTTCCCCATCCTCCGAAGTCGACGCGTATTGAATCAGCCATGCCACAAGTTTGCTACTAATTATATTAAATGCGGGGAGAAAGCCTTTGCTATTACAAGTTTTTTCCTCCTGCTGTATATTCCACCCAACTCTTACGTTTTACCTACATTAAATGCTGATTGGACACACACAAGCTAGTGGGTACAACTCTTGCAAGTCTGAAAAGTAGAAAATGTGTCCTACAGGTTTAACTAATCTAAAAATCTAAGAACCATAATCTGACCCCCAAGAACGACAACTGACAGATTAGCTAATGTAGCACGTATGACGGCGTCGTGCTGACGAATACTTTTATTCAGGCAAATCTACTTTTCCATGAAATATGCTGAGCGCTCAAAATTAAACAAATAACGCAGGCGAGATTGTGTATCACTATGGCGAATCATAGGATGAAGAGGTATGTTTTACAGCACTCAGAAATAAAAAAAGACTAATAATATAATTCAATGAATCGCTGAATTATCGCCTCGGAAGTTTCCCTCTATAATAATATTCATTTATTATTATTTGTCTCCTGTGTATCACTATATACAGGCAGTGTTGCTTAATTATAAAGAATTCACATCGCCAGAAAGGTTATTCTCAAACATTCTTCAATTTTGTAAACATTTTATGTAGAAATGTGCACACCATTGTTCAACTGGACAACGTAGCAGTTGTTATAGGTCCAGCGCAGCGGTGAAACAAAGCGGGCTACGGAGTCCACGACTTCTCTATTTTTTTATCAGAATACATAGCACAATCTTGGAGCCGCGATAGTTCAGTGGTTAGTGAACTGGACCACAAAGGACAAGGTCGAGTTCGATCCTGATCAACGACTTGCAGGTTCACCCAGCCTTAAATGGGTACTGGATTTTTTCTGGAAAAGTAAAGCGGCACGGGCGTAATACCGACCACATTACCCCAAAAATCATGTGCTGAAGGTCTGTAAAATTTATGGTCACTAACACCATATTTCCTATACGCCACTTGGCGTGACGGGGTACTTTACCTTTTTTTTTTTTTATAGCACAATCTTATCTCTTTCTGTGCGGACGCTTTTTATCAATGCAACGGAAGAGATTTCAGAGACAAAATTGTTCATGGTTTTAAGAAATAATCTACATATTTATTTTTATCTAACATATAAAGTATTATATTAAAATTTTTAGATAATTTAACAAGGTATTATATTCCACCAATACCAAGATGATACGCGACATGTAAAAAGAATATGGCTTGATGGCGGTTCATGCTAATCAAATTTAGAGTGACGCGCTATGCGGCGAAACGTACACGCTCGAAATCAACGTGGCGCACAGTGCGTACGGAAAGAGTTATTGTAGCTCACCTAGTTAAAAGTGAGCTTACTACCGTGTTCCAGTGGTTCCCATGATGTAACTCAAGTAAATCCGTTACATGGACATACTTCACTGTCTATGGAGATTAAACCTACTACAAAGTGCAACCGTATAATGACAAATATCGACCTTCCATTGTATATAAACACACACACTACGGAAGCCAACTGAGAGTATTACACAACAGGCCCTTTTTTGAAATCCCCAGGGGAAAAGACAAAGAGGAAGACCAAGGAATTCTTGGAGAAGACAGATAGAAGCAGAGATTAAGATGGTGGGGAAGACATGTAATGATCTTAAAAGATTGGCAAAAAACAGAACGACTTGGAAAGTGTTTGTTGAAGACCTATGCTCCACTGGGAGCTAAAAAAGGTAGAAGAAGAAGAAGAATGTATATAGACGCAGAGTTTGAAATTTCAGGAATCAAATACTTAGTTGCCATGACAACAATGGTTCAACCAATTAAATGGCTTTCTCTCACTTTATCGTCATATAGAACTATAGGCATATATTTTTGAGTATGTTATAGTTTCGTACACATGGACAATAGGGCAACTGACTGGAATCACTGGAGTCTGTAGAAATGTGGTTTTACAGAAGAATGTTGAGAATACCATGGACAGCTAAGAAGAGTAATGAAAATGTTCTGAAAGAGGTCAAAGCAAAAAGAAAGCTAATTTCCAATATTAGGAAGAAACAATAATCATTTTTTTGGTCATGTAATGAGAAGAGAACAACTAGAATATATTGTAACAACTGGGAAAATTGAGGGACGAAGAGATAGAGGGAAGCAAAGAGAAAAAATACCAGACACCTTAAGAGAATAGCTTGGCAGCAGGTCAACAGCAGAAATGATAAATAACTGTCGAGATCGAAAGTTGTGGAGAGACATGATCACCTACGCCAGCAGGCCCGGTACTTGATGATGATTCCATTTATCAAGGTCTTTGAGGCAAGCAGAGTTACTTTGATATCGGTGATACTGGACGGTGAAATTGGTGAGCCGTAGCAAGAGTTAAATGTACTGGAAGAATAATAATCATAAATGATTAAAGAAATTATTTTTAGAAAATGTAGAGAAAGAACAATTATTAGTTTTGTAAGATTGGTTAGTAGTATACAAGGGTGTAACTGAGTCGCATTTGGCCCGTAAATTAACAAAGATATATAGTGTGGTGCGCAGCGCACCACATGTACACGAGAGACAGGGGGAGTTAACCGTGACCGCTGGTCCCAGTGACCCCGGAAGTGACCTGTTTATGTCTGGTGTATGCTGACTTTGGAGTTCTTTATGTACTTGATCGTTAGTGATAGGTTAGTAGATTATACAACATCAATGAAAAACAATCAATATAAAACAGAAGACAAAGATATATTTTATTCTTTTATTATCTCAATAGGTGTATAACATACATTGATATTATATAACATTACAAAAATATTCAGTACACGAAGTAAATTTTTAGTACAAGGATAACATTTAGTTATACCTATGTAGTTGGATGTCTGCTTAGCTATGTGGCGTCGATGAATCATAAGGGGTGAAACTGTTAGAGATTCCTGGTTAGGCTAAGCTGGTAGTGTAAAGAGTTAAATATCTAGAGGCGTAGTCGAGACGTTATCATCAGCTACCTTTCTTTTTATATAGAAATAGGAAAGAGCATTTCTTGTTTGACTGTAGGAAAATATGGAATTATTTAAGACTTTGAAACCTACATTTTTCCCACCCTTGGCCTTTTGCGTGGCGAGAACCTCTAAAAACATATCTTTATCTAATTTGTTGTGTTGCTTGCTTAGCCCTTTACAACTGATTTTATCGTAATCCCCACTACAATGGTACGTCTTACTACATAAGCTAACAAGAGCTGTCCCTTCGTACTCTAGTTTAAAAAGCCCGGGCGTTCGTTTGGTGTATGCTTTAACACCCTTACAGTTTATACAGTCTGTCTTGCTAGTATGTTCATCGCAAAACTCGGCAGGAAACCAGTCTTTATATACACTATTAAACTCATCCCGCAGACCTGACTTAACTATATCCTCTAGCTTAGGTGCACTTAACGCCAAGTATAAACTATCAGTATCTGTTTCACATAACTGAAAGTTGGACCTATCTACAAACTTATCTAAGAACTCGAAATAAAAATCTAACATACGAAGTTTTGCATATTGATAGACGAAGAAACCGATTTGTAGGGGTAAGTCCCAAACAGTTTTCTTTTTTTCCATCTCAATTTCAAAAAGATCCTCCCCTATTTCAGTCATCTTTTTAAACCGGGAACTATTAACCATTTTCGATATCTCATCCCCCTGAACGTACGAGACAGCGCTATGATTGGCCTTATTGGTTAGAGTCTTCCCGTAGGCTGAGTTTCCTAAGAGCTTCATCGTATCGCTTACTATAGATTGACTTTCGTCTAGATCACCAGCCCGCCTAGCGTCAGAAACCATTTCTCCAAACTTTTTAAAACAACTAGACGGTTGATATTCTATCACTTGATAAATTTTTGTTACCTCCATTCCGTGGTCTAAATACCACTTTAACAGCGGTGTTGCCAACAAAATTTTTTCCCCGACATAACTACCTATTAGGGTGCGACGAGGGGTTGACAACAAGTTATGTTTGAGGGCATATTCACCCATAAACGGACCAATATCAGCACGCGTGACGTCAATATTTTTGAAAATTGGAGTCATCTCACTGAAATGTTCCTTCAGACGGTCGGGGACGTGTAGATCACATTCCACTAAACCAAAACATGTCCCATCTGAAACAGAAGCCAGAATCTGTTTATCACTGAGAGGGAGCCCTTCTTTAGAGTAAGAGGGTCTAGCTCTAGGGATGGCTTTAGAAAGGAAAGCCCTAATGGTTGGGTCAGCCTTTTTCAGAGCCTGCCACTCACATTCCCACATAACTTCTACTGGAACTTTTACCTCCTCAGTTAGGTAGGTGTGTATCTCACAGGTTTTTTCAAACAGCTCGAACAATGGCTTATTATTAACAGGGTTTCTTTCTTTATCTTTGGTGAGGGGACAGTCTTTGTGACCATGGTACAGACAACCATGAAAATTGTAGCCTCTTCTATTGGATTTATCCCACCCATCCACGGGATGTTTCTATCACCTAACCGAAACTCCCTTCCATTAAACTGAGTTTTCAACTCCACCCCTTTTTGGTAGGCGACCCACGTTAGCCACTCTCTACTTTGTTGGACATAATAGTTATCTTTTTCGACCCTAAACCCGGTCTCCATTCTTCTAATAATTGGGTAATCTGTTGGCATTGGGTTCATCAGAGCCCAAAGATACAACGCGTTGGCATCGTAACCTTGGATGGATTTGACTACCTTTCCGCCCCTAATAAGCGTTTTGTCTACCTCGTGATACCTATGGAAAATTATAGAGGGACCCCCAACGATATTATCTCTAATCATTTTGTGTAGACTCGCCTGTTTGCTCGAACATAAACTAAACATTACACCCCTATCAATGGTCTTAAAAAGATACTTTAAACAAACACCCGGAACCGAAATGGCGTCTTTAAAACAGTCTACACCCCGCTCCCCATAAAAGCGAACCTGCTGCTCCAAGGCTTCTAAGAATGGGACTACATCTTTGTTGTTATACCACACCAAAAAGTCCCTAAGTGTGGTCATGTTATTGTCCTGCCATACCTTTTTGCACAGAGCGTACTCCTCCTTGGAAATATTGGAATTTTTTAACGACGAATAAAACGCTTCGTGTGGGGGTAGTTCTGTCTCCTCCAACTTTTGGGGGTCGTCTATATATTCGTAACAAAAGTAACCCTTTGTCTCACTAATCTTATAAGCGGCCAGATATTTACTATAGCTAAACCCGGGGGCTAGATAGTTTACTATATCTAAGAATTTTAGATTCGGCGTTGCAATACACATAAAGTTATTGTTTCTTTTAACTATAAACTTGAACGGTCTTTCTACTTTGTAGTCTACTTCCATTTTAGCTTCCTCTTCTTCTTCTTCTTCTTCTTCTGCTTCTTCACCCACTTGGGCAGTGGCATCCATGAAGTGCTTTATTAAATAAGGTTTAATGACGTTGACGTCATATTTCCCCGAGTTAAAACCTATCACTGGAAGCTCTTTTAAATACTCATCAAACTTAGCTATTAGCTTGTCTTTATTCAGTTCATGGAGTTGAGTAAAAATACTTTCAAACCGATCTCGCAACAACGAGTATGCCTTAGCAGCTATACCAGTGAGATAATCAACCATCTGACTAACTAAAACCTGTGGGTCACCCTTGGTTATGAAGCATATTGGTCCCTCCCACCCAGGGACATTTGACGCTACAGAGCAGGAGAGGGGTACGTGTTTAGCTACAAAGGTAGTCGAGTGCGTCTCTTTGGGGACATTCCGACTATCAAAGTAACATTCATAATCGAATGTCGCCCTGAATGGGTAAATAAAACACTCTGGAGTACTGATCCCTTCAGCGCTGAGCGCGTCCCATACACTTTCAGGTGAAGAGTAAACCCCACCTTTATATGTCTCTACAGCCATATCCCCAGTGCAAGTTTTTTCGTGCCTATCCATACGCCAAAACTTTTTCCACAATTTTCCACATTTTCCACAAGAAAAGCTTTTACTAGCCCTAGAAAGATCGTTTATATAAAAGAAGTGGTTTTTGTAAAGTAAAAGACGGAGAGTTTCACTATAACTACTGCCACTTCTCAGGACAATACGCAAGGCTTGCTCAGAGTCAAACTCAAAAATATCTATGTTTACTGAAAAACAACTTTCTAAGAGAGACATTTCAGCAAGAGTTACACCGTGAAAGTTACTTAACTTTAGAGACGGGTTAAACTGTTTGAAAAGTAGTTTCGAAGCCTTCCTAACATCTTTAACAGAGGTACCTCTATGGATAGCTAGACAACGGAAGAAGCAGAGATTATCATTGTAAACTTTAGAATGGGAATCGGTTTGAAGGATATTAATGCCGTAGTTGGAGGCAATGTAGGGTGGAATATCTAACAGACACCCTATAGGATAATCTTGTAGTTTATAAATATAAACACTCGTACTGACTAATGATTCTAAGGTATATTTGGTTGTCTCCCTGTTTTTATTTGCATACCCTAATATATCACTTTCATTTAATCTATCAACAAATGTTTCAAAATCATGTCTGTTGTTAACTAACAGGGGTTTGTCTAACCCTGTCGCATTATTCGAGCTGGCGTGAAAGTAACGCAGTCCCTGTGTCTCTCTATGTCTTAAGACTAGATGATGACTATAATTCACCTTGAAACGCTTTTTCTGGCCTTGGAAGATTGGGTTTACAAGGGTCTTCCAATCTATAGGAGTATCAGGCTGATGAAATATAGTGTACGTGTCCATGTATTTGTTCCGACGTTCATGTGTTCTAATAGCTAACCAGTTGTTCTTATATAGCTTCTTAATATCTTGAGGTAACTTATTTAAAGAGTCTATTTCATTAATAAGTCTTGGTCTCTTTGAGAGCTCTTGAGTCGAACTCTTTACTGTCCGCTTGCGTGAGGTTGTCGATACAAGTGGGTCTGCTGGAGTTGATCGTGTTGAGGTGTCCACAGCTATGGCATGGTTAGCAAGATGTACTCGCAAATGGCTTGCTCCAGTAAAGCTTTGTTGGCAGATATGGCAGATATGTGGGTTAACACCGGTCTCTTTCGAAGGTACATGATCTGTTGACACAGGAGTTGGTGATGCAGGAACCACTGAGGCAAGAGATACACGATGCTCTGTCTTGATATGTCTGGCAAGGCTGTCTACTCTTGTATATACTCGTTCACAAACATCACATTTGTATTCCTGACGCCCATGTACACTAGCAACGTGTCGTTTTACGTTCCGGCTCCGGGTGAAAGTTTTGGCACAGATATGACAAATATCAGACATCTGTAGAAAAGAAATTGAAACATTACAACTAAAGAGTAAAGAACAGTAAACATTACAAGAAAAGTAAACAATGAGATACACAAACTATCGAAAATAGGTTACAAAAGTAACACGTGGATACTAAAAAACCAACTTATCGAAAATAGGTTACTAAAATAACACGTGGATACTAAACAACCAACTTATCGAAAACAGGTTACTAAAGTAACATACTATAATATTAAAGAACTAAGATAACACTTACTTTTTATGTGTTTGAAGGCACGAGACACATCCGTCGGCAACAACTGTAAGCGAAAGTCTGATTACAAACTTCACAGTCGCGTTATATATATATATACGCCAGAAATACCGGAAGTGTTACTAATAATAGAACAGACCGCTGATGCAATACCGGAAGTGTTACTAAAAATAGCTTTTGACGGCTGACGTGATGCCCGTGGAGTTTATAAAAATAGATTTTGACCTATGAGGCAATACCAGGTGACTTTATAGGAGTTTTTCCCCTTGCCCCTTTATGAGGGGACGCCCATGAAACTATTAGAAATAGTAAATTTAACATCTAGACATATCCCAAACTTTATATTAAGCATCCCCATAGCAAAAATTTACATAAAAATCACTTTTGAAATTACTACCCCTGTACCCATTTTTGGCGGTTACCCCCATGAAACTGTTAAAAATAGTCAATTTAACCTCTAGACATACCCCAAACTTTATATTAAGCATCCCCATATCAAGAATTTACATAAAAATCACTTTTGAAATTACTACCCCTGTACCCATTTTTGGCGGTTACGCCCACGAAACTGTTAAAAATAGTCAATTTAACATCTAGACATACCCCAAACTTTATATTAAGCATCCCCGTATCAAGAAGTTACATAAAAACAACTTTTGAAATTACTACCCCTGTACCCATTTTTGGCGGTTACGCCCATGAAACTGTTAAAAATAGTCAATTTAACAGCTAGACATACCCCAAACTTTATAATAAACATCCCCGTATCAAGAATTTACATAAAAAACAACTTTTGAAATTACTACCCCTGTACCCATTTTTGGCGGTTACGCCCCTGAAACTGTTAAAAATAGTAAATTTAACATATAGACATACCCCAAACTTTATATTAAGCATCTCCGTATCAAGAATTTCCATAAAAACAACTTTTGAAATTACTACCCCTGTACCCATTTTTGGCGGTAACGCCCATGAAACTGTTAAAAATAGTCAATTTAACATCTAGACATACCACAAACTTTATATTAAGCATCCCCGTATCAAGAATTTCCATAAAAACAACTTTTGAAATTACTACCCCTGTACCCATTTTTGGCGGTTACGCCCATGAAATCGATAAAAAAAATTGAAGTTTAACCTATTGGCATACATCAAACATAATATGTGACACGCCCATGTATCAAATTTGCCTAAAAAATCAACCAAAAATTAGTAGTATACAATATCAATTAGGATTAGACTCTCATATAAGGAAAAACGGTAGACTCTCATATAAGAAAAAATGAAGACTCTCATATAAGGAAAAACCGCACCAAAAAATGTCTGGCCATGTACGGGTAGACTAATTATATAAGGATTTATGAGCGGCTGGCCGCTCATTTACGCATCCTAATTGACATTGTATACTACTAATTTTTGGTTGATTTTTTAGGCAAATTTGATACATGGGCGTGTCACATATTATGTTTGATGTATGCCAATAGGTTAAACTTCAATTTTTTTTTATCGATTTCATGGGCGTAACCGCCAAAAATGGGTACAGGGGTAGTAATTTCAAAAGTTGTTTTTATGTAACTTCTTGATATGGGGATGACTAAAATGAAGTTTGGAGTATGTCTAGGTGTTATATTGACTATTTTTAACAGTTTCATGGGCGTAACCGCCAAAAATGGGTACAGGGGTAGTAATTTCAAAAGTTGTTTTTATGGAAATTCTTGATACGGGGATGCTTAATATAAAGTTTGTGGTATGTCTAGATGTTAAATTGACTATTTTTAACAGTTTCATGGGCGTTACCGCCAAAAATGGGTACAGGGGTAGTAATTTCAAAAGTTGTTTTTATGGAAATTCTTGATACGGAGATGCTTAATATAAAGTTTGGGGTATGTCTATATGTTAAATTTACTATTTTTAACAGTTTCAGGGGCGTAACCGCCAAAAATGGGTACAGGGGTAGTAATTTCAAAAGTTGTTTTTTATGTAAATTCTTGATACGGGGATGTTTATTATAAAGTTTGGGGTATGTCTAGCTGTTAAATTGACTATTTTTAACAGTTTCATGGGCGTAACCGCCAAAAATGGGTACAGGGGTAGTAATTTCAAAAGTTGTTTTTATGTAACTTCTTGATACGGGGATGCTTAATATAAAGTTTGGGGTATGTCTAGATGTTAAATTGACTATTTTTAACAGTTTCGTGGGCGTAACCGCCAAAAATGGGTACAGGGGTAGTAATTTCAAAAGTGATTTTTATGTAAATTCTTGATATGGGGATGCTTAATATAAAGTTTGGGGTATGTCTAGAGGTTAAATTGACTATTTTTAACAGTTTCATGGGGGTAACCGCCAAAAATGGGTACAGGGGTAGTAATTTCAAAAGTGATTTTTATGTAAATTTTTGCTATGGGGATGCTTAATATAAAGTTTGGGATATGTCTAGATGTTAAATTTACTATTTCTAATAGTTTCATGGGCGTCCCCTCATAAAGGGGCAAGGGGAAAAACTCCTATAAAGTCACCTGGTATTGCCTCATAGGTCAAAATCTATTTTTATAAACTCCACGGGCATCACGTCAGCCGTCAAAAGCTATTTTTAGTAACACTTCCGGTATTGCATCAGCGGTCTGTTCTATTATTAGTAACACTTCCGGTATTTCTGGCGTATATATATATATAACGCGACTGTGAAGTTTGTAATCAGACTTTCGCTTACAGTTGTTGCCGACGGATGTGTCTCGTGCCTTCAAACACATAAAAAGTAAGTGTTATCTTAGTTCTTTAATATTATAGTATGTTACTTTAGTAACCTGTTTTCGATAAGTTGGTTGTTTAGTATCCACGTGTTATTTTAGTAACCTATTTTCGATAAGTTGGTTTTTTAGTATCCACGTGTTACTTTTGTAACCTAATTTCGATAGTTTGTGTATCTCATTGTTTACTTTTCTTGTAATGTTTACTGTTCTTTACTCTTTAGTTGTAATGTTTCAATTTCTTTTCTACAGATGTCTGATATTTGTCATATCTGTGCCAAAACTTTCACCCGGAGCCGGAACGTAAAACGACACGTTGCTAGTGTACATGGGCGTCAGGAATACAAATGTGATGTTTGTGAACGAGTATATACAAGAGTAGACAGCCTTGCCAGACATATCAAGACAGAGCATCGTGTATCTCTTGCCTCAGTGGTTCCTGCATCACCAACTCCTGTGTCAACAGATCATGTACCTTCGAAAGAGACCGGTGTTAACCCACATATCTGCCATATCTGCCAACAAAGCTTTACTGGAGCAAGCCATTTGCGAGTACATCTTGCTAACCATGCCATAGCTGTGGACACCTCAACACGATCAACTCCAGCAGACCCACTTGTATCGACAACCTCACGCAAGCGGACAGTAAAGAGTTCGACTCAAGAGCTCTCAAAGAGACCAAGACTTATTAATGAAATAGACTCTTTAAATAAGTTACCTCAAGATATTAAGAAGCTATATAAGAACAACTGGTTAGCTATTAGAACACATGAACGTCGGAACAAATACATGGACACGTACACTATATTTCATCAGCCTGATACTCCTATAGATTGGAAGACCCTTGTAAACCCAATCTTCCAAGGCCAGAAAAAGCGTTTCAAGGTGAATTATAGTCATCATCTAGTCTTAAGACATAGAGAGACACAGGGACTGCGTTACTTTCACGCCAGCTCGAATAATGCGACAGGGTTAGACAAACCCCTGTTAGTTAACAACAGACATGATTTTGAAACATTTGTTGATAGATTAAATGAAAGTGATATATTAGGGTATGCAAATAAAAACAGGGAGACAACCAAATATACCTTAGAATCATTAGTCAGTACGAGTGTTTATATTTATAAACTACAAGATTATCCTATAGGGTGTCTGTTAGATATTCCACCCTACATTGCCTCCAACTACGGCATTAATATCCTTCAAACCGATTCCCATTCTAAAGTTTACAATGATAATCTCTGCTTCTTCCGTTGTCTAGCTATCCATAGAGGTACCTCTGTTAAAGATGTTAGGAAGGCTTCGAAACTACTTTTCAAACAGTTTAACCCGTCTCTAAAGTTAAGTAACTTTCACGGTGTAACTCTTGCTGAAATGTCTCTCTTAGAAAGTTGTTTTTCAGTAAACATAGATATTTTTGAGTTTGACTCTGAGCAAGCCTTGCGTATTGTCCTGAGAAGTGGCAGTAGTTATAGTGAAACTCTCCGTCTTTTACTTTACAAAAACCACTTCTTTTATATAAACGATCTTTCTAGGGCTAGTAAAAGCTTTTCTTGTGGAAAATGTGGAAAATTGTGGAAAAAGTTTTGGCGTATGGATAGGCACGAAAAAACTTGCACTGGGGATATGGCTGTAGAGACATATAAAGGTGGGGTTTACTCTTCACCTGAAAGTGTATGGGACGCGCTCAGCGCTGAAGGGATCAGTACTCCAGAGTGTTTTATTTACCCATTCAGGGCGACATTCGATTATGAATGTTACTTTGATAGTCGGAATGTCCCCAAAGAGACGCACTCGACTACCTTTGTAGCTAAACACGTACCCCTCTCCTGCTCTGTAGCGTCAAATGTCCCTGGGTGGGAGGGACCAATATGCTTCATAACCAAGGGTGACCCACAGGTTTTAGTTAGTCAGATGGTTGATTATCTCACTGATATAGCTGCTAAGGCATACTCGTTGTTGCGAGATCGGTTTGAAAGTATTTTTACTCAACTCCATGAACTGAATAAAGACAAGCTAATAGCTAAGTTTGATGAGTATTTAAAAGAGCTTCCAGTGATAGGTTTTAACTCGGGGAAATATGACGTCAACGTCATTAAACCTTATTTAATAAAGCACTTCATGGATGCCACTGCCCAAGTGGGTGAAGAAGCAGAAGAAGAAGAAGAAGAAGAAGAGGAAGCTAAAATGGAAGTAGACTACAAAGTAGAAAGACCGTTCAAGTTTATAGTTAAAAGAAACAATAACTTTATGTGTATTGCAACGCCGAATCTAAAATTCTTAGATATAGTAAACTATCTAGCCCCCGGGTTTAGCTATAGTAAATATCTGGCCGCTTATAAGATTAGTGAGACAAAGGGTTACTTTTGTTACGAATATATAGACGACCCCCAAAAGTTGGAGGAGACAGAACTACCCCCACACGAAGCGTTTTATTCGTCGTTAAAAAATTCCAATATTTCCAAGGAGGAGTACGCTCTGTGCAAAAAGGTATGGCAGGACAATAACATGACCACACTTAGGGACTTTTTGGTGTGGTATAACAACAAAGATGTAGTCCCATTCTTAGAAGCCTTGGAGCAGCAGGTTCGCTTTTATGGGGAGCGGGGTGTAGACTGTTTTAAAGACGCCATTTCGGTTCCGGGTGTTTGTTTAAAGTATCTTTTTAAGACCATTGATAGGGGTGTAATGTTTAGTTTATGTTCGAGCAAACAGGCGAGTCTACACAAAATGATTAGAGATAATATCGTTGGGGGTCCCTCTATAATTTTCCATAGGTATCACGAGGTAGACAAAACGCTTATTAGGGGCGGAAAGGTAGTCAAATCCATCCAAGGTTACGATGCCAACGCGTTGTATCTTTGGGCTCTGATGAACCCAATGCCAACAGATTACCCAATTATTAGAAGAATGGAGACCGGGTTTAGGGTCGAAAAAGATAACTATTATGTCCAACAAAGTAGAGAGTGGCTAACGTGGGTCGCCTACCAAAAAGGGGTGGAGTTGAAAACTCAGTTTAATGGAAGGGAGTTTCGGTTAGGTGATAGAAACATCCCCGTGGATGGGTGGGATAAATCCAATAGAAGAGGCTACAATTTTCATGGTTGTCTGTACCATGGTCACAAAGACTGTCCCCTCACCAAAGATAAAGAAAGAAACCCTGTTAATAATAAGCCATTGTTCGAGCTGTTTGAAAAAACCTGTGAGATACACACCTACCTAACTGAGGAGGTAAAAGTTCCAGTAGAAGTTATGTGGGAATGTGAGTGGCAGGCTCTGAAAAAGGCTGACCCAACCATTAGGGCTTTCCTTTCTAAAGCCATCCCTAGAGCTAGACCCTCTTACTCTAAAGAAGGGCTCCCTCTCAGTGATAAACAGATTCTGGCTTCTGTTTCAGATGGGACATGTTTTGGTTTAGTGGAATGTGATCTACACGTCCCCGACCGTCTGAAGGAACATTTCAGTGAGATGACTCCAATTTTCAAAAATATTGACGTCACGCGTGCTGATATTGGTCCGTTTATGGGTGAATATGCCCTCAAACATAACTTGTTGTCAACCCCTCGTCGCACCCTAATAGGTAGTTATGTCGGGGAAAAAATTTTGTTGGCAACACCGCTGTTAAAGTGGTATTTAGACCACGGAATGGAGGTAACAAAAATTTATCAAGTGATAGAATATCAACCGTCTAGTTGTTTTAAAAAGTTTGGAGAAATGGTTTCTGACGCTAGGCGGGCTGGTGATCTAGACGAAAGTCAATCTATAGTAAGCGATACGATGAAGCTCTTAGGAAACTCAGCCTACGGGAAGACTCTAACCAATAAGGCCAATCATAGCGCTGTCTCGTACGTTCAGGGGGATGAGATATCGAAAATGGTTAATAGTTCCCGGTTTAAAAAGATGACTGAAATAGGGGAGGATCTTTTTGAAATTGAGATGGAAAAAAAGAAAACTGTTTGGGACTTACCCCTACAAATCGGTTTCTTCGTCTATCAATATGCAAAACTTCGTATGTTAGATTTTTATTTCGAGTTCTTAGATAAGTTTGTAGATAGGTCCAACTTTCAGTTATGTGAAACAGATACTGATAGTTTATACTTGGCGTTAAGTGCACCTAAGCTAGAGGATATAGTTAAGTCAGGTCTGCGGGATGAGTTTAATAGTGTATATAAAGACTGGTTTCCTGCCGAGTTTTGCGATGAACATACTAGCAAGACAGACTGTATAAACTGTAAGGGTGTTAAAGCATACACCAAACGAACGCCCGGGCTTTTTAAACTAGAGTACGAAGGGACAGCTCTTGTTAGCTTATGTAGTAAGACGTACCATTGTAGTGGGGATTACGATAAAATCAGTTGTAAAGGGCTAAGCAAGCAACACAACAAATTAGATAAAGATATGTTTTTAGAGGTTCTCGCCACGCAAAAGGCCAAGGGTGGGAAAAATGTAGGTTTCAAAGTCTTAAATAATTCCATATTTTCCTACAGTCAAACAAGAAATGCTCTTTCCTATTTCTATATAAAAAGAAAGGTAGCTGATGATAACGTCTCGACTACGCCTCTAGATATTTAACTCTTTACACTACCAGCTTAGCCTAACCAGGAATCTCTAACAGTTTCACCCCTTATGATTCATCGACGCCACATAGCTAAGCAGACATCCAACTACATAGGTATAACTAAATGTTATCCTTGTACTATATATTTACTTCGTGTACTGAATATTTTTGTAATGTTATATAATATCAATGTATGTTATACACCTATTGAGATAATAAAAGAATAAAATATATCTTTGTCTTCTGTTTTATATTGATTGTTTTTCATTGATGTTGTATAATCTACTAACCTATCACTAACGATCAAGTACATAAAGAACTCCAAAGTCAGCATACACCAGACATAAACAGGTCACTTCCGGGGTCACTGGGACCAGCGGTCACGGTTAACTCCCCCTGTCTCTCGTGTACATGTGGTGCGCTGCGCACCACACTATATATCTTTGTTAATTTACGGGCCAAATGCGACCCAGTTACACCCTTGTATACTACTTTGGTTAACTAGTGGAGACAACTCTGGCTGTGATCAACTGCTGACATGTAGAAGTGTAAGAGTATTAGGGGGACAAAAAATAGGAAAACTGCCCAGAGCATATGCTGATGCTAGGGTGGATCAACTGTGACTAAAAGTGATAAATACAGTGCATTATAATACATTAATAGATATAGATTGAAAGTACGACGCAAAAGAAAAGAAGTGAAACATAATAAACAGTAAAAAAAAAATGAAGAATAAAATAAAGTAGAGGAAGAGAAAGCAGGGAGTGAGAAGAAATAGTAGATGAAGAGAAGGATAGAGTAGATGAAGAGAAGGTTGGAGTAGATAAATAGGTGGATGGAGTAGATGAAGATGAGGATGAAGTAGATGGTGAGAAGGATGAAGTGGATGAAGAGGAGAAGGATGGTGTAGATGAAGAGAAGGATGGAGTAGATGAAGAGAAGGATGGAGTGGATGAAGAGGAGAAGGATGGAGTAGATGAAGAGAAGGATGGAGTAGATGAAGAGAAGGATGTAGTGGATGAAGAGGAGAAGGATGGTGTAGATGAAGAGAAGGATGGAGTAGATGAAGAGGAGAAGGATGGAGTAGATGAAGAGAAGGATGGAGTAGATGAAGAGAAGGATGGAGTGGATGAAGAGGAGAAGGATGGAGTAGATGAAGAGAAGGATGGAGTAGATGAAGAGAAGGATGGAGTGGATGAAGAGGAGAAGGATGGAGTAGATGAAGAGAAGGATGGAGTAGATGAAGAGAAGGATGAAGTGGATGAAGAGGAGAAGGATGGTGTAGATGAAGAGAAGGTTGGAGTAGATGAAGAGAATGATGTAGTGGATGAAGAGGAGAAGGATGGATTAGATGAAGAGAAGGATAGAGTAGATGAAGAGAAAGATGGAGTAGATGAAGAGGAGGATGGAGAAGATGAAGAGGAGGATGGAGTAGATGGTGAGAAGGATGAAGTGGATGAAGAAGAGAAGGATGGTGTAGATGAAGCGAAGGATAAGGATGTAGTGGATGAAGAGGAGAAGGATGGAGTAGATGAAGAGAAGGATGGAGTAGATGAAGAGAAGGATGGAGTAGATGAAGAGAAAGATGGAGTAGATGAAGAGGAGGATGGAGAAGATGAAGAGGAGGATGGAGTAGAAGATAAAACCAATGATTAATTATTGTGATTAATATGAGAAATGGGATGTTTGTCTGATTTAACTCATTTTTTTCTCTAGAAAAGACACCTCTGTAAACAAGCAACTTCTGTTGCAGGAAAGTCTGGATAAAAAAAATTATGGGAAGCAGTTCCGAAAAAAAGGACTCTTCTAAAGAGAGCTACGATGGACCACAGGAAGCACAACACAATACATCATGCAGAAATAAGCAAACACAAAAGTAAATTGATGAAAATGTGTAAGTTCTTATATTGAGTTCACGATATAAATAATGTGTGAAATACAGAAAGGAAACTGTTCCGCATTTGACCCGTAAGTAAAGACAGGCGAAATATCAATTGGAAACATCTAAGAATCATAATATACTGAATGTAGTGCCAAAAAGCGTGAGCAGTACTAGAAACATGGAAAACAATAAGAACTACTGATTGGAAGAAACATTATAGAAAGATTGGCTACAACTGGGTAGTACTAGAAACATCATAGACAAGATGTCATGATTGGGCAGTACTAGCAACAATACAGAAAGAACATCTACGATAGGGTGGTACTAGAAACATTATAGAAAGGGTCATTTCAACCGGGTGGTACTAAAAACAATATAGACAATATAGAAAGGGTCATTTCAATCGGGTGGTACTAGAAACAATATAGAAAGAATATCTCTGGAAAGAATGACCAGGACTGAAATATACCAGAAACATGATTGAAAGAATATAATCATCATCATTGTGTGCCGTCTCCGCATCGAAGATTGGCTACCATGGAGCGCCATTCCACTCTGTCTCCTGCTTTGATGGTGCAGATTGTCATAAGCTGACTTGTCCATCCTTTGATGTTACTCGTCCATGTTAGTCTTGGTCTGCATCTGCCTCTTTTACCTTGTATTTTCCCTTCCAATATTACTTTTAGTAGGCTGTTGTGTCTTTTAACATGCCCCAAAAAATTCATTCAAATCATTTGAAAGAATAAGGACGACTGAAATATACCAGAAACATGTTTGAAAGAATAAGGACGAATGAAATATACCAGAAACATGTTTGAAAGAATAAGGACGAATGAAATATACCAGAAACATGTTTGACAGAATAAGGACGACTGAAATATACCAGAAACATGTTTGAAAGAATAAGGACGAATGAAATATACGAGAAACATCTTTGAAAGAATAAGGACGAATGAAATATACCAGAAACATCTTTGAAAGCATAAGGACGAATGAAATATACCAGAAACATGTTTGAAAGAATAAGGACAACTGAAATATACCAGAAACATGTTTGAAAGAATAAGGACGAATGAAATATACCAGAAACATGTTTGAAAGAATAAGGACGAATGAAATATACCAGAAACATCTTGCAAAGAATGACCACAGCTGAAATATACCAGAAACATCTTGCAAAGAATGACCACAGCTGAAATATACCAGAAACATCTTGCAAAGAATGAAGACAGCTGAAATATACCAGAAACATCTTGCAAAGAATGACCACAGCTGAAATATACCAGAAACATCTTGCAAAGAATGACCACAGCTGAAATATACCAGAAACATCTTGCAAAGAATGACCACAGCTGAAATATACCAGAAACATGTTTGAAAAAATAAGGACGAATGAAATATACCAGAAACATGTTCCAAAAAATGACCACGACAGAAATTTACCAGAAACATTTTGCAAAAAATGACCACGACTGCCATATACCAGGAACATTCTACATAGGACAGCCACAAAAATGTATTTTGAAGAGTTTTTAATTATTTTACAAACGGCTGCACGGAGTATCACCTATTGATTCCTTTTCTTATATTCTGCAGTTGACGAAAATAACAGGAAGGACTAGAAGCAGCCATATGTTGAGAAAGTAAAATGACAAAAGACAATTCTCAAACAGCAGAGATAGAATCAAGATGCAACAAAGCTTGTTAAATCATTGGACAGTTATCACCACTATTGTCCTACAAGGAAATAACTCTGGAGGCAAAACGAGCACTATACAATACAATCTTCATCCCAACGTTGTGCTACCAATGCCAGACCTGGACCCTAGATACAAGAACAATAAGAAAAATAACCTCTACTCAGATGAAATGTGTTAGAAGAATGACAGGAAACAGTCTGAGAGATAAGATCAGAAATTAAGAACTGCGAAAAAAAACTAGGAATAGCCCCCGCCATAGAATATATAAGGAAACAACAGATAAAATGGTTTGGCCACGTGACAAGGCAGAAAGATCAAAACACAACACAACGAGCCTTCAACAATCGTGAGAACATCAGACCCAAGGGTCGACCACGAAAAGATGGATCGATGGAATATTAGAAGCACTAGGAAACATTACAGCAGCATAGGCGAACAGAAGAACAAAAGACTGCAAATTATATCTCCCCTCGACGCTGAAATGCAAATGAGGAATTAAAGAGAAGAAGATATGTTGAGAATGTTTACTTACAGCAATATAAGAAAACTTATTAAAAAGTGGAATTTGAGAATATTACATTTGAAATATAATGATGTCTTACAATCTGCACAATCAAAGCAAGAGACAGACTGGAATGGCGCTCCATGGTAGCCATCCTTCGATGCGGAGACGACACTCAATGATAATGATGATGAATGATGTCTACGAGACATTCCAGAGAGATATTTCCATTAGTGAAAAATTGCAGGAAAATTAGGCAGAAGATTGTATAGCTAAAAAAAAAAAAAACATACCAAATAAACAGTGCTGATGCGTAATAAGATTTGTTAAAAATCAAATTTAGAAGAATAATAAAAGACACACGAGAAAATAAATAATATTTTATTGCATACAATCGATATGCATGTCTTTAAAAAAATATATCGAAATTAGTCGTGAAATAAAGCATGTGACTATTATTTATAATGATAGAGAAATAGAGTGTCTCAAATACTCGGTAGAAAAAAAAATGCAGCCATAAATATACAACGAAACAAATATTTATCAACATAATCATTTCTCACCTGCCAGACGTGTAGTCCACATGATGAAACACACTCGAAGATCTGTCCTTGAATACTTTCTACAAATTGCAGAATTATCATCGACGTTTAAATTCTTCAAAATCCGTTAAAATTCTCCCCTAAAAATAACGTTAATAAACATTATTTAACATATATTTTATATATTTTGGCATTTAAACTTGTCTTCTAGCACAACCATCTGCATTTTAGAATCGGTCTCAAACTGTGTTTAAGACCACGAACGAGATTCTTGTAGCAGCAACGAGCTTACAAACACCAGTCATAAACACACAGCACACGGCCAGACAGCTAAGAATACTCACGAATGTAAGCTCGCGGGAAATATATATATAATCTCTGGCACCGCTATTTTCAAATTCGGTATGACGTCTTTCCCACGCTTTCACCTAACAAATATGGCTCCATGAAGGATTACCCCCAGGTTCTCAGGTACTGGGACAGGAAGTACTGCCTGTTCCAACAGCGCTGTTGGAGGTTCGGTTTGTTTATTAATACTAATTTTAACTCTTCTACTGACGTCATAATTATACTATTTACTTCTATTTTTTTCCCGCGTATAACGTTCAGATTTACAGTTCTTCTCAACAGCCTGGCTAAAAATATCTTATCTGTAGGTACGATACTGTAGAGAATGTCCCTTCAGCATCATCATATGCCCTACCAACTGGCGTAGGCGATCATGTCCTTCCACAATTTTGTGGTCGATGAAAATGTATTAATTCTACTGATAAGTGTTTCTCATACTATACCATCATCGTCATCAAGTGCCATGCCTGCTGGCGTAGGTGATCATGTCTCTCCACAACTTTCGATCTCTACAGTTATTTATCATTTCTGTTGTTGACCTTCTGTCAATCTATTACCTTAAGCTGTCTGGTATCGTTTATTTTTTTTTTCTTCTCTCTCTCTCTCTCTTCGTCTCTCGATTTTCCAAGTTGTTACAATTTATTCCAGCTGTTCTCTTCTTATTACATGACCAAATAATGATGATTGTTTCTCCCCCCCCCCAACCTCTCTCTCTCTCTCTCTCTCTCTCTGCGAACAGGACTCAATCAGAGTAGGATTCCAGACTCTCACATGAAGTCAGCTGTCAGGTCAAGTGTGTTGATCCCCCCTAAAGACAGAACATCACAATTAGAGTCTGCCAGATCCACCCTGATTGAACACCCGTTAAAACATTGCACTGTGTTCTGCGCCAGTGGCCCAGTGCATCCGATTTCAGTCAGCATTTTATTCAGGATTGCTTTCCCTAGCCTTTGATTGTCCCCAATCTTCCTGCAAGGCAGCAGATTGTCTTTTCTGTAGGGGTATTCTGCACTTAGATGGTCGACCCTCCCAGGTTTACGAACACAATCTGCCCGAGTCACTCCAGGTGACTAACACAAACATGCACACACAAAGATATGAGTCATGACTAACACAAACATGCACACAAAGACACGGGACATCACAAACCCAGACATGCACACACAAAGACACGGCACATGACCAACACAGACACACACCAAGACATGAGAAATGACCAAACACAGACACACACAAAGACACGAAACATGACCAACACGGACACACCAAGACACGAGATATGACCAAGATGACACACACCAAGACACGAGCCATGGCCAGCACACACACACACGCAAGCCAAGACACGAGCCATGGCCAGCACACACACACGCAAGCCAAGACACGAGCCATGGCCAGCACACACACACGCAAGCCAAGACATGAGCCATGGCCAGCACAGAAACACACCAAGACTCGAGCCACGGCTAGTACAGAAACACATTAAGACATGAGCCATGGCCCAACGGAAACACACCAAGATACGAACCACGCCCAGCACAGAAACACATTAAGATATGAGCCACGGCCAGCACGGAAACACACCAAGACATGAACCATGGCCAGCACAGACACCCACCAAGATATGAGCCATGGCCAGCACGGATATACACTAAGACATGAACCATGGCTAGTACAGACACACACTAAGATATGAATCATAGCCAGCCCAGAAACACACTAAGATATGAGCCATGGCCAGCACACACACCCACCAAGATATCAGCCATGGCTATCGTAGGCACCCACCAAGATATGAGCCACGACCAGCACGGATATTCAAGAGAAGCAGAAGAGGAGGTAGAAGGACAGCAATCACGAAAGGTATCCATATGTTTGGGCCCGTTGTAGTCTACAGACTCTTCCTAACGTGGGAATCATCGACACACGAGACGCAGGCCCCGGTTAACTGTTCACAGGTTCCGCTCAAACAGCCACCCGGAGATTTAAAAGCGCAGTCTGACCCGTAGAACGTTCCCTTGCATGTACAGTTCACGGTTGACTGTTCACAGGTGTCGTTGAAACAGTTGTCCGGACATTTGAGAGTGCAGACTGACCCGCAGTACGTTTAATTGCACGTACAGTCTGCACTCTCCGGGTCACATATGATGTCACAGCCATCAGAACACGTCTGTTCGCACTGTATTCCAAAATTACCATCGGGACAAGTGTCACCACAGGTATAGCCAGGATGTTTACACTGCAGGCATTCTCTGGATACTTTCACACATAAAAGACAGACACTGAGACAAGACGTGGAGCAGTCGTGTCCATAGATCCCATGTGAACAGTTGCCGTGACACGTACCGACGATGACGCCGCAGCTCCTGCCACACCCACCACACACCTCTTCACAAAACGACCCAGAACGCCCGTCCAGACAATAGGTGCCTGTAAATGTTTGCACCTCACTCACCGTCAGCGCACTGCCGGCCTGCGAAATGGTCGGCGAGAACTCAATCTTAATGTGTGCCATTAGCGTTTGTGTGGTGACTTCAATAGTGTTCACAGATACATTAGGGTATGATATATCATTACACTTGAACACTACGCCGCCACCGTCAGAGAAAGCCCCCAGAGTGGCATTCTTTACCCGAATCACAGTGCTAGCTCGACGATAGACTCGAATGGTGCGAATCCCCGGAGCGTGGCAAAATTCAGACACCAGCAAACAGGTCTGGTTCCACTTCCCAACCCTGTGTGTGTGTGTGCGGTCACCGTCACACACCGGTCCCTGTCTTGCCACCAACTGCGGCCTCTGGCCCACAATCGTCTCCTGTATAACAAGCATTAAATGTGTCGGTCTGGCCCGTGTTCTGTCCGAGAGTCACACTCCGACCCCCGCCAATGCAGATGGAGCAGATATTTGCAACCATCGCTCCTTCAATCCTTAACTTGTTGATCAGACCAGCCGCAGAGCAAAAGACACCATTCCGGTGCTGACCAACCACAAACCTTGATTCACTGTTACACGAGGCAGAACCATTTAGTTTTACCGTGAAACCGTCCGGATGTGTCAAGTCATTCACATAAATCCTAAACCAGGAGAACGGCAAAGATTGATTGAGAGTTGCCTCAACTGATGTAGAATTTGTGTCACATGTGGTGTCGTTATCAAACATGAAAGTAGGTTCAGATTTTTGGGCGCATTTGTACACGAGATCCAGGCACCGACACTGGGTTCCAAAATATTCGTGCTGACAACTGTCATTGTTTGGGCATGTCCCTGTAGTTTTGTCACAAACTGAGTCATTATAGCAGTGACATTGTAACGTACAATTTGTCACAAACCAACCGTCTGCACAAGTTAGGTCATTAGCTTCCAAGGCCGCGAACGAAGCCAGCAGAACAAAGACTTGAACTACAGCGATGGATAACGAACTGTGTACAAACATTTATTATCAAACCTGTGTTTACACTTCTAAAAATTCGCCAACTTGCCGCGATAACAGACAGCGTGATGATCTCTAATAGAATGAGACAAACCGTTGGAGACAAGCAAAGCCAACATTGCTTACACCATGGCTCGAACGCAAACAAGCGTCCATCTTGGTTTCTTCCTAAAATAGGAAATTAGCTCTCTCTCTTTGCCTTTGCCTCTTTCAGAACATTTTCATTGCTCTTCTTATCTGTCCATGGTATTCTCAACATTCTTCTGTAAAACCAGATTTCCACAGCCTTAGTGATTTTCCTGTCTGTTGTCCTTGTGTCCATGATTCACATCTACATATTAAGACTGACTCTACATAACATTTAACAACTCTTTTTCTTGTTTCTCTTGTAAAAAAAAATGGATTGCACAGTATCTTCCTCATTATAAAAAAAAACAAAAACTGCTCAACGAGCCACAACACCAAGATATTTAGTATGTTTCTCTTTTTGTCGTCCATGATCTCTTTTGCCATGTAATTTGCTAATTGTAAAAAGGCATTTAATTTCATGTTTGTTCTCATGATGATCCCGACAAAAGCCAATGATATCTTTCTGGCGTTTTTTATGAGTTCTCTTTTTGGTTTGACCTCGTTGAGAATTTTTTCGTTAGCATGTCCTGGATGTTCTCATCATTCTTCAGAAAAAACCCAATTTCTGAGGTCTCTTATCGTCATTTCATCTGTTTATTTTTCATGATTTATTTACATATGATAGGATTGACTCCATATAGCCCCCCGATGAACACTTATTCTCACCGCCCGCTTTGACCCCCGGGTCCTTTCTATTCAGAGTTCGAAGACATAACCTCTAGATTGCCCAGCCCCCATTGGTTAGTGATTGAAAAAAAAATTAATCTGCGGGTTTTTTCATGACTTTACCCTCCCCTGGTCTCTGGATAGTGAGATTCGATGTTTAGCCCCCCCCCCCCCCCCCCCGAATAACGGCATTAACAACTCGTGTGAGACTTCATGATGACAGATAACAAACGAGTTGTGAGACTTCATGATGACAGATAACAAACGAGTTGTGAGACTTCATGATAACAGATAACAAACGAGTTGTGAGACTTCAGAGTAACTGATTGACGTGCGAGTTGTGAAACTTTAGGGTAATTGATTGACGCACGGGTTGTGAGACTTTAGGGTAACTGATTGACGCACGGGTTGTGAGACTTTAGGGTAATTGATTGACGTACGAGTTGTGAGACTTTAGTGTGATTGATTGACGCACGAGTTGTGAGACGTTAGGGTTATTGATTGACGTACGAGTTGTGAGACTTTAGGGTAACTGATTGACGCACGAGTTGTGAGACGTTAGGGTTATTGATGACGCACGAGTTGTGAGACTTTAGGGTAATTGATTGACGCACGAGTTGTGAGACTTTAGGGTAACTGATTGACGCACGAGTTGTGAGACGTTAGGGTTATTGATGATGCACGAGTTGTGAGACGTTAGGGTTATTGATTGACGCACGAGTTGTGAGACTTTAGGGTAATTGATTGACGCACGAGTTGTGAGACTTTAGGGTAACTGATTGACGCACGAGTTGTGAGACTTTAGGGTAACTGATTGACGCACGAGTTGTGAGACGTTAGGGTTATTGATTGACGTACGAGTTGTGAGACTTTAGGGTAACTGATTGACGCACGAGTTGTGAGACTTTAGGGTAACTGATTGACGCACGAGTTATGAGACCTTAGGGTAACTGATTGACGCATGAGTTGTGAGACGATAGGGTTATTGATGACGCACTAGTTGTGAGACTTCAGGGTAATTGATTGACGCACGAGTTGTGAGACTTCAGGGTAATTGATGACGCTTGAGTTGTGAGACTTCAAGATGATAGATGACATATGATTTGTGAGACTTCAAGATGATAGATGACATATGATTTGTGAGACTTCAAGATGATAGATGACATAAGAGTTGTGAGGCTTCAAGATGATAGATAACATAGGGTTTATGAGACTTCAAGATGATAGATAACATAGGATTTATGAGACTTCAAGATGATAGATGACATATGATTTGTGAGATTTCAAGATGATAGATGACATAGGATTTGTGAGACTTCAAGATGATAGATGACTTAGGATTTGTGAGACTTTAAGATGATAGATGACATAGGATTTATGAGACTTCAAGATGGTAGATAACATAGGATTTGTGAGACTTCAAGATGACAGATGACATATGATTTGTGAGATTTCAAGATGATAGATGACATAGGATTTGTGAGACTTCAAGATGATAGATGACACAGGATTTGTGAGACTTTAAGATGATAGATGACATAGGATTTATGAGACTTCAAGATGATAGTTGACAGAGGATTTGTGAGATTTCAAGATGATAGATAACATAGGATTTAAGAGACTTCAAGATGATAGATGACATATGATTTGTGAGACTTCAAGATGATAGATGACAGAGGATTTGTGAGACTTCAAGATGATAGATGACAGAGGATTTGTGAGAATTCAAGATGACAGATGACATAGGATTTGTGAGACTTCAAGATGATAGATGACATAGGAGTTATGACATTTCATGACTAGAAAGCTAAGCTAGGGAAGAGTAGAATGGAGCTACTGGAACAACGATTGAGAGTATACATAACCAGCGCTCTAATGGAGCCATCACCATTTGTGCTTAATTGCCATCTCTTAGGAAGGAAATATATATTTTTTTCTTAGAACTCAATGAACCGATTTAAACAGTTACATACTTCTGATGACTGAAGTAAAAAGTAAAGAGCCCCGTCACGCCAAGTGGTGTATAGGGAATATGGTGTTAGTGACCATAAATTTTACAGACCTTCAGCACATGATTTTCAAGGTAATGTGGTCAGTTTTACGCCCGTACCGCTTTACTTTCCCAGAAAAAATCTGGTACCCATTTAAGGTTGGGTGTACCCGGATCCCGTCGGTTGGATCGAACCCTACCCCTTGTCTTTTGTAGTCAAGTTCACTAACTACTGAGATATCACGGCTCCCTTTCTGATGACTGTCATCAGTCATTATCTCCTTGATCTTCTTTCACGATTTACTTTGTAAAACAACTGTTACTATATTTAGATAAGCTCATACATAATTGAGGTTCAACTCTTTTCTCCAGTGAATAATCATATTCGTCTTTCCTGCTTCATGTTTACCACATATTATGTTGTCTCACATTCTGAGTCATTGATCATCCCAACACAACTTTTCGGTAAATGGCGCAGTCTTCCAGCACTAAGTTTAGATATTCCCTGTAGTATTTCTGCCAAGTCACTCCTCTTGTTCAGTCAGTTTTACAAGTGGCTGTGGGATTTGCGGTTACCATAAATTCTAAGCGGTTTGTTATTATTATTGTTATTATTAATATATAACAAAAAGGCAGCTCCTAAAAAAACATCATAAAGAAACAATCAACATATTTCGGGCACATCATGAGAAGAGGAAAGTTGGAATACCTGGTTACAACTGGCAAAATAAAAGGAAAGAGAGATCGCGGACAACAAAGAGAGACAATACATGATAGCTTGGTGTCATGGCATGGAAAACAGTCAATAACCGAACTGATACGATATACTGTGGATAGAAGATTGTGGAAGGACATGATCGCCTACGCCAGCCGGTATGGCACATGATGATTATTAATATTATTATTATTAGCTTTGTACTGTTAAATGGGTGTGGATGCGTTGTGTCGTAAGTTCACGGTTAAGCCTCGATGTTTACGACTTTCCGTCCGAGGCATACCTCCTCGGTATGGGCAGATGTGTTTAAACAATATTGCCCTGACATCAACCACACTGGCCCAGTCTTTTCCAATCTCAACTATCAGGAGTTGTATAATGTGTGTAAGTTCACACTAAACTTCCATTTTGGGGGCTTTTATCCATGAGGGTTAGACATCGAAACTTTCTACTTTGAGAATATGGGAGGGTTAAGATTTTTGAAAAAAAAAACACGGATTCGAAGTGAATACTTCCACCGCCAAAAATGAGTCTCGAACCCGTAACCTTCCCGTCCAGAAGCCAGCGTTTTACGTCTAGGTAACCCAGCCCCCCCCCACCCCCAACTACCACCACCACGGTGCTGTAATTGTGAGCTATACTTAAGCTTGACTATGAAAGAGGATGACGTTAGAATTGAGAAAGCAGACTGATTGTTCATTCTTTAGTTTAAAAAAACTTCATGGAATAAAGGAATTCTTGGCTTTACGAAATCCACAAATTGAGATGCCATGAGTCAGGTTGTAAACCTCGCATCAAACATCGATACAGCAGAACGATCGTTGTTTGAGGTAGAAGGAAATGGGAGAAACGCTTCCTGTTCTAGCTTCGCCAGATCTTGTTGTTTAAGGATTTTATCTGCAGAACTGACATTCTTCTTCTTCTACTTCTGGTTGTTCAGAGTTCTAGTGTTGTGATGAGGCGAAATTGGCTCCTTTTCCTGTTTCATGATGGAGGGCTATGAACAATATCATGACACGATGAGCTGGGCACATGGTCAGTACTTGTATATGGAGAGGTATGTACAATATCATGACACGATGAGCTGGGCACATGGTCAGTACTTGTATATGGAGAGGTATGTACAATATCATGACACGATGAGCTGGTCGCATGGTCAGTATTTGTATATGGAGGGGTATGTACAATATTATAACACGATGAGCTGGTCGCATGGTCAGTACTCGTATATGAGGAGTAAGAACAACATAATAACACACGATGAGCTGGTCACATGGTCAGTACACGTATGTGAGGGGTAAGAACAACATAATAACACACGATGAGCTGGTCACATGGTCAGTACTTGTATATGCGTGTGGGCTTTAACTTTTCCCCTAAACCTACCCCCATGTCTGACATACCCCATCTTTGGCAGGCTGATCCTGGTTTGACGAAGGAGTTTTCCATCTCGTGGGGTGGATGCCGTCCTGGGTTGTTGGTCCCGCCATTCCCATACTTCAGGTATGGATGTTCTCTACGTCTTTCTTTCTCCCGATGGTAATTGCCAGACATCAGTATTTTTTGCTTTCCGGTCTGTCCTTCCTCGTGGATTGAGATCTGAATGCTGCTTCTACTCGATTGGCATAACCCGTCGTTGGACATGTGGTCCGTTCTTTAACTGATTCAACAGTTCCACATGTTGCACCAATCCCTCCCTGGTAGGAGAGGTCTTCCGTCTGATCTTTGATTCGTGAAGTCAGAACTGCAGTCGCATTCCAACTACCCACTAGAAAATACAATCGGAGACGGAAAAACGATGAAATTACCACAACAACTGCCCTTTCAGCAATGTATATGTCATGCATGAAATATTTGCAACGAATCATGAAAAATATTAATTGTCACTTTAAAATATTTTACTCCAAATTTCTCTTTCATATATTAGGTAACAAACTAATAAATTAATTCATCAACTGCAGATGATGCGTTAAGATATTTAATTCTATATACTGTAAATCTACAAATAATTCACTCTGAAAGTTATATCTTTTATTTACATCACAAATACAAGTTATATATCACAACTTTTCTCCTCAAGCGGCATCTTTCTATGAGTGACAGATGGCAACAGACGGATGGCAAGAAAAATAAGCATGTTTATGTCGCATTTATTGCAATTTGAGCTTTGTAACTCTATCTTGCCATAAGTATATTTTACTTATCTATAGATATCATTTAAGAAGTGTTGGACATTATAGTGAAAGAAAACAAAAATAAAGGAATCAGCCTTAATAGCAAAAAGACAGAAGTAATGGTAACAACAAAGAAAAAGACATCACCTCAGTGCAAAATAAAGACAAGTGGAACAATATTAAAACAGTTAAATGAATTTAAATATTTGGGAACTTTGTTAATCTCAGATGGAAGATGTACAAAAGAGGTGAGATGTAGAATGGCTCAGTCAAAAGCAGCTTTCCAAAGAATAAGGAAGATACTATGCAATCCATTTTTGACAATAGAAACAAGAAAAAGATTTCTTAAATGTTACGTAGAGCCTGTCTTAACATATGGATGCGAATCATGGACAATAGGACAACAGACAAGAAAATCACTGGAGTCTGTAGAAATGTGGTTTTACAGAAGAATGTTGAGAGTACCATGGACAGCTAAGAAGAGTAATGAAGATGTTATGAGAGAGGCCAAAGCAAAAAGAGAGCTAATTTCCAATATTAGGAAGAAACAATCATCATTTTTTGCCATGTAATGAGAAGAGAACAACTGGAATATATTGTAACAAATGGAAAAATTGAGGGACGAAAAGATAGAGGGAAACAAAGAGAAAAAATAACAGACAGCTTAAGAGAATGATAAATAGAACAACAAAAATGATAAATAGCTGCCGACATCGAAAGTTGTGGAGAGTCTTGATCACCTACGCCAGCAGGCCCGGTACTTGATGACGATGATGATGATGATGATTAAGCATTAATTTTTTAATGATGTATTTAATTTAATAATTATCATAATTTAATTAAGACCAAAAATAAGAAGAAATTCGACTCTGTACTACATTAGAAACCGAAACCAGGAGACGAAGATGCAAACACGGAAGACAAATTCGGCTAATGTTACAAGTCTCATATCCCAGCCCTCGTTACACGCTCGTATCTTGAGAGTGTTGAACAGGTGGTTCTCAGATCTGTGTAGCACCGCTGGTTGTTTTCTGTTAAACTTCTTAGATGACTCATTTTATCTGGCAAGTATGCACCCTGTAATCCACCTTTCTACCCCTGTTTCTCACTACATCGTGTACGTCTATTCATCAATTATAACTAAATTTCGCGCCAAAATATAAACCTCTATATTTATTATAAAATTTAATTAAATGTACAAAACTACGCCAAATCAGGGAGCCGCGATAGCTAGATAGTGGTTAGTGTACTGGACTACAAAGGACAATAGGTCGGGTTCGATCATGATCAACTGCTTCCAAGTTCACCCAGCCTTAAATGGATACTGGATTTTTTTCTGGGAAAGTAAGCGGCACGGGCGTAATACCAATCACATTACCCCAAAAATCATGTCCCGAAGGTCTGTAAAATTTATGGTCACTTAACACCATATTTCTCTATACGACACTTGGCGTTACTTGGCTCTTTAGTTTGTTTTTTTTAATGCCAAATCTACGCTGTTTTTTTGTTTGTTTTTTTGCGGGAGTCAAAATGTACAGGTAGACCAACTTTGCTTAATGTAATCCACTGGTCATCTTCGTAAACATAACAGACCCAACAGACTATAGTGCTCAGATCCCTGCAACATCATCGCCACACGGTAATGAACGCACAGAAGATGGTTTTTAGCTTAGATGCACGGACTCTGTAGCACCGGCGGAACCTTTAGAAATTCAGGAGATAAATGAGTGCATTTTTATCTATTCTCAGAGCAGCCGACATAGGTGGCCTAATATTTTTTTTTTTACCTGCCAACGGCTTTTGAACGTGCAAATGGGACCTTTATTTGTTGCCTTTAACCGAGAAGGTTGGACACCGGATCTCACCACACAGAAGCTAAAGCCAAGACAAATCCACCGGTTCGAAAAGACACATTCTCTCCGCCTGTGACGTAACCCGGGATAGGTCTCTTCATGTCCAGAGACTGACGTCCTCCCTCTAGACCACTCAGACCCTCCAACGGAAGAGGGCAAGTCAAGCATCTATAATGGCAACACCATCGTCAGGCCCTTGCATAACGTAGCTCTCTTTACATTGCGTCAATATGGCAGATATATATAAGCAATATGGACTTCCGGTCATTATGGCGGATAGGTGGGAAGAACCGTTAGGCTCTGTTTGAAAAGTGTTCCTTGTTGCAGTTTCCTCATATTCCACGCTCTGATTGCTGCCGGAGCTACTGCGTTCACACCATGAGCTGTGTATTTCATCCGGATCGTGTTTCGATTGCTTACGATGAATGATGAGATCGTATGACGAAGGACAGTTCAGCTTCGTTCACTATCGGCGCGATTATGCCTTATGTCTTTTGGCGTGTGCTGCTATGGCAGCTAACGGCTGCTATGATGGGGATTGCAGTTGCCTTTCTTTGTTTGGATCCTTCAATGCGATGAGATGCCAATTCAGATTATTCCATTGGGACGGGCAGTTGAGCAATTATGGATTTCTCTCTTTCTCTCTCTGCGATCAAAACTCAGAGTAGGATTCCAGACTCTTTCATGAAGTCAGCTGTCTGTTTAAATGAGTTGATTGCCCCATATAGTTTCTCTTCCAGGGAGGTTGGTGTGGACCACATTGCTCTTCTCAGGTCTGTGTACTGGGGGCAATCCTGTAGAGCATGTTTTGTAGTCATATTGTCAAGTGTACATTGGCATTTTCTGGTTGTACCTATTTTGAATTTGGTGAATATTTATGGATTTTAATTCGTTTGCCGCGATACTGGAGCCTTTGGCTAACTACTAACTAACTACTACAGTCCGTCTGAAGGAGTCCCTATCTCTGATGAGACATTATACTTCCTTTATTATTATCTAAAATCTCATAGCAGACTATCATGAAGAAATTTGAAGAGGCAGACACTTTCATCAAGTAAAATAACTTTCAGGGAAAAACGGACATGTCAGTGTAATCGTAGACATTAGTTCAGTTAATTATAAATAGATACCATCTTATAGTCGCTTCATGAAGAAAATGCTGTCTCTCTGGCAATATGCGTGTCGGCTTGTGTTATAATTAATAAGCCCTGTTGAGATATCTCACAGATCTTTCGCACTGTAGTATATCTTTATATTTCTTTCTTTCTTTCTTTCTTTCTTCCTTTCCTAATTTGTCTTTAAGCGGCAAGTGGAGATATAATTTGCGGTTTTTACTTCTTCTTTTGGCCTCTGCTATTATGTCTCCTGATGTATCTAGTAATCCATCAATCCCTGTTTCGTGGTCGACCCTTGTTGAGTCTAGCGTTCTCGTGACGTTTATTAAAGGGTCTTCAAAAGTCGTAAAGCCTACTTGTTTTGTGTTTTGAACTTTATGTCTTACAATGTGGTGTAATTCTTTTATCTGTTGTTTCTTTATGTGTTTAAAAGAAGGGGGACGAGGGAATTATTCCTAGCTTTTTTTCCTAATTTTGTAATTTCTGATCTTATCTATCAGACTGTTTCCTGTCATGAGTCTGACACATTTCATCTAGGTAGTGGTTATTTTTCTTATTGTTCTTGAGTCAAACGTGAAGGTAGCACACATTTTGGAATGGAGATTGTGTTGTAGAGTACCCGTTTCACCTCTTGTTTTATTTACTTGTTTGACAGCAGCCGTGATAGTTGTTTGATGATTTCACGGGCCTTGTTGAATAAGTCTTTCTCTGCTGCTTATGAACTGTCGTTTGTCACTAGACTTCCTGGGTATTAAAATTCCTCGACTTGTTTTAATTGTCTGCCGTCTATCTTTATGTTGCTATTCGGTGTTTCTTTACGATGTTCGTAACTTCTGTCTTGGTATTGAGTTTCATGTGTTATTGGGTATCTATACTAATAAGTTTATTTAAGTGTTCTTGTAGGTCTTCAGTTTATTGATGTTTATTAATTTTTACATTATATATGTATATATATATTTTTTTCTTCTTCCTCTTCTTAATTCTCTTAACTCTGATTGGAGCCAGGGCACTTACATGAGATCTCTACCCAATTTGGTCCTGAGGGAGCATGGACTACTCTCGCCAAGACCTGCCAGCCTCTTTCATGTCATCATGTATGGTTCGTAGCTATGTCCGCAATAGTCTGCCTCTTCTTCGTGGTGCCTATGTTCATGCTAGGTGCGGTTGCTGGTTATTTCCATTCGTAGAGGGCTAGCCATTTCCTACGTCTTCTTTTTAATTCTTGATTGACGCTGTTAATACCTGATCTTCTAGCGACTTTTTTGTTCGTAATGTGTTGGTCCCAACGGATGATTTCGAATCTTATTACGACAACGACCTTCCAATTCTTTTAGTCGATCTTCTATCTCATGGTTCGTTTTCCACGTTTCTGCTGCATACAGGAGTATGGATCGTGCATTTGACTTGTCAATTCTAAGCTTGGCGATGAGATGGAGATTTGCTGAACGCCAAATGTTTCTAAGTCTACTTAATGACTGTACTGACATGCCTATTCTTGTAGATATTTCTTTCTTGATATCGCTATGTGATGGAATATAGCTTCCCAGTTATTTAAAGTGATCAATGTCTTCAAGTTCTATTCCACTTCATGCAACTTACCTTATACCTTTGGACAATTATTCTGATAATTTTAGCTTACTCTGCATTTATATTAAGTTCTCCTGCGTTAGCAAACTACACACTCACACACACACACACACATACACACACACATACACGCACGCACGCATGCGCACGCACACACACACACACACACACACACACACAATATGTCTAATATTTTCTTTTTTTTTTCTGTCTCAACATCTGAGGTGTCTGTCTCAATCAAGTTTATTACATTTGCCTTTAGACTTCGAAGGAAAATATGGTTCGCAGCTTCTTGCTCTTCAGTTGGCCTCTTCTGCTGTTATACTTCTCGAGTGTTCCTAGCATTCCGTTTCTCACATCTTTCTTGGTCGGTCTCTTGGTCTGGTGTTCTTGATGTGCTCACTCAATAAACAAAAGTAGACTTTTACCAATCTCTGTCTACTCTTTATCTATTGCGTTGCCTTTGACTCGGATCCTCTAGCCAGTATGTCCTAAGCAAGAAAACTGTTCTTGTCTCTTATCAAAACTATCAAATATATTGACTCCTGTTAAGAGGACCTAAGTATCTCATTTCCTTCTTTGAGAATTTCATTGTTAGTCTTATTAACTGACCAGGAAACTCTTACCATTCTTTTGAGAAATCCCATATCTGTAGACTCTCATGGACTTTTCGTTTAATTATTTACTGTCCTTGATTAGCTTTCATAGGTCAGAATTGGTTCTATATAGCACCGGTGAACTATCTTAGATAGAAAAATGTAATAACAGCATCATTCAAATGTTTGCATATCTCCAGAAAGAGATTTTAAATTACCCAGTTAAAAATGACTCACATAAATATAAATGTTTATAAAAGCTATTTGCTAGCACTATAAAACATATAACTACAAGAAATGATAGTTATAATAGTAAAAGATAGCAATAAGAAAGGTTTCATTCTGAATGGTGAGAAAACAGAAGTAATGGTTACATCGAAGAAACAATCATCACCATCATGCAGCTTAAAAATAAACAGGACAAATCTGAAACAAGTGCAACGTTTAAAATACTTGGACACAATAATTACATCAGATGGAAGATGCACCACAGAAATGAAAAGCAGATCAGGGTAAATAGCATTTTAGTAAATGAAAAATATCTTATGCAACAAATATATGTCAATAGAAGTGAGAAAGATAGTTCATCAGTGCTATATAGAAACAATTCTTACCTATGGAAGCGAATCATAGACAGTAGACAAACAATTGAAAAGACAATTAGAGGCCACAGAGATGGGATTTCTCAGAAATATGTTGAAAGTTCCCTGGATAGCTAAAGAGACCAAAGAGGAAATTCTCAGAGAGTCCAACACAAAAAGGGAACACATAAAAACATCAGAAAGAAACAATCAACATTTTTCAGGCACATCATCAGAAGAGGAAAGTTGGAATACTTGGTTACATGTGGTAAAATACAAGGAAAGAGAGATCGCAGATGACAAAGAGAGAATATACTAGATAGCTTTTTTGTCATGGCATGGCAAAAAGTCAGCAACAGAACTAATACGATGTAGTGTAGATAGAAGATTGTGGAAGGACATGATCGCCTACGCCAAACGGTATGGTACATGATGATGGTGATGATAAAACATAACACAAGAACTATCGCAATGCTTTCGCGCTAGTTACAAAAAACCCTTTCTCATGACAAAAGACTCCAAATGTGTAGCAATATTTTTATCTTAACCACATTCCATTTCTTATGCTTTTCATTCTTTCCACTCTCCGGGAAATGTCAAGGTCTTGGCATTTTGTGCCATCTGCTGCATGTCTTCTGTCTTGAAACACATCCACTCTCGTTATACTTTTTGGCCCTCACTCCACCCTCAACATTTCCAATTTTCCATTTTTTTTTACCTCATGACCTCTGTCATTTTTATCTGTATGAAAACGTGTGTGGTAACAGAAATTGTGGTAAATAAAAAAATAAAAAATAAAGGGCAATAAAATAATAACAAGTTTATTCTTATCACAAGAGAGAAATCATCATCATTATCATCAAGTACCGGACCTGCTGGCGTAGGTGATCATGTCTCTCTTAAAATTTCGATCCCAGCAGTTATTTATCATTTCTGTTGTTGACCTTCAGCCAAGCAATTCTCTTAAGCTGTCTGGTATTTTTTTTCTCTTTGCTTCCCTCTATCTCGTCGTCCCTCAAGTTTTTCCAGTTATTACAATATATTCCAGTTGTTTTCTTCTCATTATATAAAAAAGAGAAAAATGTAGATAATGTTATTAGCACCATTTTACTTCAAGAAAGTAAAACAAACATAAACATCATCATCAACATCGTCTTCATCATTATCAACAGCATCATCATCAACATCATCATCAACATCATCATCGACATAATCATCATAAACAAAATCATCATCAGCATCATCATCATCATCATCATCATCATCATCATCATCATCATCATCATCATCATCATCATCATCATCATCATCATCATCATCATCATCATCATCATCATCATCATCATCATCATCATCATCATCATCATTATCATCATCAACAACATCATCAACATCAACATCAACATCATCATCGACATCATCATCAACAACATCATCATCAACAACATCCTCATCAATATCATCATCGACATCATGACCATTATCAACAGCATCATCATCGACATCATCATCAACATCATCAACAAACATCACCATCACCATCATCGTCGACATCATCATCATTATCAACAGCATCATCATCAGCATCATCATCAACATCATCATCAACACCATCATCAACGTCATCATCGACATCATCATCGACATCATCATCATTATCAACAGCATCACCATTGACATCATCATCAACATCATCATCAACATCATCATCAACATCGACATCAACATCATTATCAACAGCATCATCATCGACATCATAAAAACATCATCATCATCATCATCGACATCATCATCATTAGCAAAAGCATCATCATCGACATCATCATCATCAACATCATCATCATCATCGACATCATCATCATTATCAACAGCATCATCATCGACATCATCATCATTAGCAACAGCATCATCATCGACATCATCATCATCAACATCATCATCAACATCATCATCAACACCATCATCATCATCGACATCATCATCATTATCAACATCATCATCACCAACATCATCATCAATATCATCAACAACATCATCACCATCAACATCATCATCGACATCATCATCATTATCAACATCATCATCATCATCATCATCATCATCATCGACATCGTCATCATCAAAAACATCATCGATATCATCACCATCATCAACATCATCACCATCAACATCATCATCGACATCATCATCATCATCAACATCATCATCAACATCATCATCGACATCATCATCGACATCATCATCATTATCAACAGCATCATCAACCTCATCAACAACATCATTATCAACATCATCATCAAAAACATCATCATCAACATCATCATCGACATCATCATCATTATCAGCAGCATCATCATCGACATTATCATCATTAACAACACTATCATCGACATCATCATCATCATCAACACCATCCTTCACTACCGTCAATTGTTACTACACAAGGTTGGCAATGTACCTAAACACAAGCTTATATCTGAGCTAGCTCCAAATCCTCAATAAGAGAATCGATGCCTATTGTCATACCCTCTCTTCTTTGTTTTTTTCCACTCTCCAGAGATCAGCTTGTTTGTATTTTTCCTGCTGTTTGAGGACTTGCTCAGCGAGTCGTTGTTTATTTCTCCTCATCATGTGGATGACATATGCCATATTCTTTTCTTGATTGTAGCTGAAGTTGTTGATTCCATAACTATTTCTCTTTCTATCTGCACTGCCTTGAATCAGTTTTTTTATATCATCATCATCTGCCATACCGGTTGGCGTAGGTGATTATGTCCCTCCACAATCTTCTATCTACAGTGTATCGTATCAGTTCTGTTGTTGACTCTTTTCCATGCCATAACACCAAGCTATCCAGTATTTTCTCTCTTTGTCGTCCACGATCTCTCTTTCCTTTTATTTTGCCAGTTGTAACCAAGAATTCCAACTTTCCTCTTCTCATGATGTGCCCGAAAAATGTTGATTTTTCTTTTAATGTTTTATTAGGAGCTCCCTTTTTGTGTTGGCCTCTTTGAGAACTTCCTCGTTGGTCTTTTTAACTGTCCAGGGAACTTTCAACATTCTTCTGAGAAATCCCATCTCTGTGACCTCTAATCGTCTTTTCATTTGTTTGTCTACTGTCCATGATTCGTTTCCATAGGTCGGCATTGATTTTATATAGCACCAGTGAACTCTTTTTCTTTTTTCTATTGACATAGATTTGTTGCATAAGATACTTTTCATTTTCTGAAATGCTATTTTAGCCTGAGCCATTCTGCTTTTTATTTCTGCGGTGCATGCGTTTATATCTATACAGTATTGTTTTAAACAATAAATATAAAACAGCAGAAAATGGAAGCCTTTGAAATATGGGTCCATATTAAAATAGTCATCCGTCCGTGAAAGCACGTTAGTTAGGCGTAGATTCGTTGGTTGTTATTTGCGAAAAAATTGTGATATTTACGCCTTTCTACCCAACACATCCGACCTCTGTACGCATTTTTGAGTACTGGTTTGCCATTCCCGCTTCGATACCTATTCGCTTGGCCAGACTAAACTGGTTAGTCTGCTTCTAGAGGAACCACGAAGAGATGAAGTAAGGTCGGGATGGGCCTGCCTCACACATCTTGACACAGGCCAACAGCTGATATTCACTGTTACTGAGAGACACCTTGTCTCTGAGTGTTTTCTATCTCATATACGATTATGCAAGGTACAGTTGTACATTATAAATCTATAAGTTGAGAGGAATTTTAAACGTGTTTTGAATATATAAAAGAGATAATTATGAAACATTGCAGAGGAACATCATTTCCAAAATATTCTATCAAATGTACAAAGAAGAGATGCGTACTATTAAGCAGTCTAATTAGCTATGAGACATTTCACTCTTTTTCTCTCGTTGGGTATCCCTTACATTTTTTCTGATTTATTCCGTGTGCTTTCTGTATAAACATTGGCCTATGCTTGCACACTTCTCTCTGGGTATGTATGTGTATGTACGCTTGTATGCGTCAGTGGCGTATACTGATTTTGGGGCCTGGGCTACCGCTGACATAATACAAACATTAAAAAAAAATATTTCATCTAATAAAGTGAACGCGGTCGTGAATCTTTTTTCTCCCCCATTTTTCTTGTAATTTTAAATAAAAATATCTAACCTGAACACCTCGCAGCGACTGCACTGGGTACGCGCCCTTTATAATGAAGCATGGGAAGTCATCATAATAGCTCATCGTATATCCCTAGACCTGCCATACTCTAATCTTACGGTCTGTTGTTTGATGTGCGACGGGGATAATCTGATGACGAACTGTGTTTTATATTTCGGTATTGGAGTAAAAAACGATATCCTAACATCATCAAGCGCTATACATTTTATAAAATATGACGATCATCATTTTCAGAAGGACGTGAAACGGATATGGACTACCGCTGACATAATAAATAAAAACATACATTATATTCAGTAGGCTAACATGAAGTAATATTTGCTGATGACTTCACTACATTTTAAAGTACTTACTTATTTATATGTAAATTCTATCCATCTTGTTTGGGACGAAAATGTCTTGATGACTTTGTCATTGAAAGTACTGTTGGGTTGGTTTCTAAGTTTCTGAGGGAATGATTTCTCAATGGACATTATTGCCAAACCAGATAAGCGTTCTTGTGTCTGAGTTGAGCGACAATAAGATTTGATTCTCTTGAGAGCAGAACAAGTTCTTTCTACAGATGCTGATGCGCATAACGTAGTTATAAATAGCTAAGGAAGTTCCGGTAATCAGACTGTTTCACTTTCACTTTGTGACGATTCTGATTGGCTAGAGCTAAAAATAACCCATGAAATCGTTGTGCTCTTGCGGCAGCCATCGGTACATTATTTTGACGGGAATTTTTGAATGTCAAGGTCGTTAAACTAGATTTGGATAAAGGAAAAATGTACCGCAGGCTCCTCGAGGTTTCAATGTAGAATAGTTTCGTTTCATTCACAAACATTATAGTGGTCAGAGGAAAACCTGGATTAAATAAATGCAAACCAAAGCAAATAAATCATATTGGCCTACGAAATGTGTAATGGAATATTCGAAAATTTGTAATATAATTATTTTTTTTAAAAGCATAATAAATTATCATTTCCTTTTGTATTCCGTTAATATGTTCAGACTACCGGCGGTAGCTGCGGTATCATAGAGAATACGCTACTGGTATGCGTACGTTTATACATATACGCCACTTCTCTGCATAATTTTAGAACCTCTCCAGTGAGAGTCCACTTCCTGTTCTTGTGCCCTCCAAAGACGCTGGTCGCCTCATCGCACATCGAAACAGGCCATCTCGCACATCGAACCAGGCCATCTCGCACATCGAACCAGGTCATCTCGCTTCCGAACCTGGTCACAGCAGCTGAAAGATGAATCCTCTTATTCTATTTTCATAATATTATTTTCTTTTGATATCTAATTATTAGTTATCCATGTAGTATTAATTTTATTTACTTACATATCTGTGCATGTGTTGTTTATTTGATGAAGGTCTAATAAGCCGAAACGTCGTTCGATTTTGTGTTGTCCATTACTCACGTAAAGCTGTCACCATGCAATTTTTTTCTATTTTATTTTTTTATTTTTCTGTTATCAGCTTTACTGCAGTTTCTTATTTGATGCTTTCGCATGTCTGGACCCTCTATTAATCAGTTACAGTATTAGTACTGTAGGTACTGTAGGTAGGAGAGGTAGGAAAAAAAATGAAAACAAACATAATTTAGGAAAAGAAATTGTTAAATAGAAAGATGAAGTCGATCACCTCATATAACGGAAATGTTTGTGAAAAACCGTCAGGATGAGCATAGGGCAAAAGTTTATATCAACCATTTCCATCGCCTTCTTTCATCATTATAATCATAATCACCGTGATCAACATCTTAATCATCGTGATCATATAATTCATCTTCTGCTGTTCCGCTCCAATATAAGGACATTAAGTGGTCGTAGGTGAGCTGCGTATTTACATCAAACCGCGATATCCCTACGTCTTTCCCAACATTAAAAAAAAAATATTTCATCTAATAAAGTGAACGCGGTCGTAAATCTTTTTTCTCCCCCTTTTTCTTGTAATTTTAAATAAAAATATCTAACCTGAACACCTCGCAGCGACTGCACTGGGTACGCGCCCTTTATAATGAAGCATGGGAAGTCATCATAATAGCTCATCGTATATCCCTAGACCGGTCATACTCTAATCTTACGGTCTGTTGTTTGATGTGCGACGGGGATAATCTGATGACGAACTGTGTTTTATATTTCGGTATTGGAGTCAAAAACGATATCCTAACATCATCAAGCGCTATACATTTTTTAAAATATGACGATCATCATTTTCAGAAGGACGTGAACTTACGGTCAATATGGTGAATAGACGGCAGGAACCATTGATGACAATGTATGAAAGTGTTCCTTGTTGCAGTTTCCTCATATTCCAAGTCCGGCTTGTTTCATGATCTACTGAATTAGGTGCTCTGTGCACGCCGTGAGCTGTGTGTTTACTCCTTTTTGATCATGTTTCGAAATTCCAATCGTTTACGATGAATGATGATATCGTATGACAGGGAACAGTTGGCTGTGTTCACTTTCTGTGCGGTTTCGCCGTATGTCTTTTGGTTGTGCTGAGACTGCTATGATGGAGACTACAGCTACCTTTCATTGTTTTGGAGATGAGTTAGTAATTCGGATGACACTGGCACGGGCGGTTGAGCAATTATGGATTTTAATTCGTTTGCATGATACCGGGGTCTTCCATAACCAAAGAATCAAAGAACCAATGGGACGTCTCAAAAACGCTCTTGACTTGGGATATACGCCGATGCGATACTTGTTAATTCACATACTATGTTTGTACTCTAGTCTGTTTTTTTGTTCTTAGTTTTATTTACAATAACTTTGTAACGGTTAGATATCAATGGATAGCGGGCAGTTATTCCTACCGGACGATGATGTCGCATTTCACCTCTAATCTTCTTTATTTTCTTCTTTTCTCTTTCTCACTGAAACTGAAAAGGGCGTCGTGGTTATATCATTTGTCGTTCCTGTGCTGCTCGAACTGTCTAAATTAGTGAATTTCCTTTGTTGTTACATGTCACTGCCACTGCATCTATCAATCTTCTTCTGTGTCTTCCTCTTGGTTTTTTTCCGTGCATTCTCAAGAAGAACGCCCTTGATGGTGATTGGTAAGGATTCATTCTGACCAGGTGGCCAAACCATTTAAGTTGTTGTTCTATATATTCTTGGCAGGGTTTTGTTGCTACCATTTTTCTTATGGTTTCATTTGATATTCTAGCTCTTCTTGTGTTGTTTGTTACTTTTCTCAAGCATCGCATCTCACTTTTATTGATCTATCTTAAATGTAATTTAGAAAGGGTCCATGTTTGAGTTTAATAGTACAAAGTTGGTATGTTTTTGTTGCGTTCGCCAGCGTTCAACTCTGACGAAGTCCTAGAGCCTAGGAACTGAATTTTGCGTGTTAATCCATTTTTCCATGGCAGCCGCGTGCACAGGGTCCCACGCCGCACAGGCAGATAACTCCGACTTCGGAGGTACTCATGTTTTTTTCCGTCGATGAGTAACTGACGTTTCAAGCCGGACCTCGCTGCTGAGACCAGGGGTGGTTGTCGCAGAGAGAAATCATAAATAAAAATCCCAACTTGTGGAGCCGAGATTTAAACCCATAACCTCTCTGTCCCAAGGCCGGCGTCCTGCCTCGAGACCAACCAGTCCCCCGTGGACTTAGAATATGAGGAAACTGCAACAAGGAACACTTTTCATGCATAGCCTGCAATGGTTCCTGCCGCCTATCCACCATATACCAGAAGTTCTTTTCCTCCCGAAAGTGATGATCGTCATATTTCTTTAAAAATTTATAGCGCCTGATGATGTTAGGCTATCGTTGTTGACTCCAATTTCGAACATATAAACACACAGTTAGTTGTCAGATTATCCCCATCGCACATCAAACAACACACCGTAAGATTAGCGTGCGGCGGTCTAGGGATTTACGATGAACCATTACGATTATGTCTTAGCAATGGTGAAAGCTGGTATGTGACAGCATTTGCTTTTTGTATTCCCATATCAATTTCTCTGTCTAGTTTTCCATTTTCTGTAAACATTGTGCCTAAATACTTGAATTGCTCTACTTGTTTTATTTCTTGATCTTTGATCTTAATGGTTAATGGGTGTCTTAATTTTCTTATTCTCATAGCCTCTGTATTTGCTGTGTTAATTTTCATACTGTAGTTTGTGCAACTTTTATCTAGAGATGTTATGTGCTGTTGTAGCAGGTTTTTATCCTCATATATTAGGCATTGGTCATCTGCGAAGAGTAGCTCATTGATGTTGGAATTTTATACCTCTAAGGTATTATTTGTCGTCTCCTATTTGTTGGTTGTTTCCAGATTTATTTTGTCCATATATATGATGATTAGAAGTGGTGAGAGGACATATCCTTGTCGTACACCTGTTGTAACATGAAGCCATTCTGACAAACCCTCCGATATTCTAACAGTACTTTGACTGTTTTTATATAATGCCATTATGTTATCTAGTAGTTGTCCTGATACACCGTATGTTTCTAACGTTTGCCAAAGTTTGTTCCTGCAACATCTAATAGTAAAGTACCCCCGTCACGCCAAGTGGCGTATAGGAAAATATGGTGTTAGTGACCATAAATTTTACAGACCTTCAGCACATGATTTTTGGGGTAATGTGGTCGGTACTACGCCCGTGCTGCTTTACTTTCCCAGAAAAAAATCCGGTACCCATTTAAGGCTGGGTGAACCCGGAAGCCGTCGGTTGGGATCGAACCCTACCTCTTGTCCGTTGTAGTCCAGTTCACTAACCACTGAGCTATCGCGGCTCAACCTCTAATAACGTAGCTTAATGTCTTGTTAGAAGTTGCAAATACACTGACGTTATTAAGAGCAAAATAATAGTAATATCTCACTAACTTCCGGTTGTATATTTAATATCTTTTTAATACGCCGATAAAGGGAAGTCATATACATTTTTAAAAAAAATATGACGATCATTATTTTGAGGAGGACGTGAACTTCCGGTATATGGTGGATAGGCGGCAGGAACCATTGCAGGCTATGTATGAAAAGTGTTCCTTGTTGCCGTTTCCTCATATTCCAAGTCCGGCTTGTTGCAGGAGCTACTGAGTTAAGTGCCCTATGCACACCCTGAGCTGTGTGTCTCATCCGTTTTGATCATGTTTCGATATTCCAATTGTTTACGATGAATGATGATATCGTATGACAGGGAACAATTTGCTGTGTTCACTCTCTGTGTGGTTTCGCCTTATGCATTTTGGCGTGTACTGAGACTGCTGCGATGGAAACTACAGTTACGTTTCTTTGTTTGGTAGATGAGATGATAATTCGGGTGATTCCGCTGGCACCGGCAGTTGGGAAATTATGGATTTTAAGTTCGTTTGCAGCGATACCGGAGCCTGCTATAACCAAATAACCAAATATTTTTTTTTGCAAGCTTTTAATGTGAAACAATTCTCACATATATGCTGAAATAAAAAAATTATCTATCAACTGTGTCATGTCTATGTCGGAAACGTTTTGTTTTCAACTAAAGAGTCGTTATTTACTTCTTTATTTGAATGTTTCTTCTTTTCGTGGCTTTCACTGGTTAAGTGGACGTGGATGCATTGTGCCGCTAGTTTACGTCGCGATATCTACGCCTTTCGACCCGACACATCCGTTTTCGGCATGGATGGTACATTTTGCTTCACAGTTTTTGCCCCGACAGTGGCCATTTTGACCTACACTTTTCGGTTTTAACTGCTAAGTGTTCTTTAACGTGCGCGAGTAAACACGGGACCTGCTGTTATATCGCCGTTTCTCGAGAGAGGTGGGCATCGGATCTCATTACCCGGAGAGGGCTAGACATCGGATCTCATTACCCGGAGAGGGCTAGACATCGGATCCCATTACCCAAAAAGGGCTAGACATCGGATCTCATTACCCAAGGAGGCCTAGACATCGGATCTCATTTTCCAGAGAGGGCGAGACATCGGATCTCATAACCCAGAGAGGGCTAGACATCAGATCTCATTACCCAGAGAGGGCGAGACATCGGATCTCATTACCCAGAGAGGGCGAAACATCAGATCTCATTACCCAGAGAGGGCGAGACATCGGATCTCATTACCCGGAGAGGGCTAGACATCGGATCTCATTACCCGGAGAGGGCGAGACATCGGATCTCATTACCCAGAGAGGGCTAGACATCGGATCTCATTACCCAGAGAGGGCTAGACATCGGATCTCATTACCCAGAGAGGGCTAGACATCAGATCTCATTACCCAGAGAGGGCTAGACATCGGATCTCATTACCCAGAGAGGGCGAGACATCGGATCTCATTACCCGGAGAGGGCTAGACATCGGATCTCATTACCCAGAGAGGGCGAGACATCGGATCTCATTACCCAGAGAGGGCGAGACATCGGATCTCATTACCCAGAGAGGGCTAGACATCAGATCTCATTACCCAGAGAGGGCGAGACATCAGATCTCATTACCCAGAGAGGGCGAGACATCGGATCTCATTACCCAGAGAGGGCTAGACATCGGATCTCATCACCCAGTGAGGGCTAGACATCGGATCTCATTACCCAGAGAAGGCTAGACATCGGATCTCATTACCCAGAGAGGGCTAGACATCGGATCTCATTACCCAGAGAGGGCTAGACATCGGATCTCATAACCCAGAGAGGGCTAGACATCGGATCTCATTACCCAGAGAGGGCTAGACATCGAATCTCATTACCCAGAGAGGGCTAAACATCGGATCTCATTACCCAGAGAGGGCTAGACATCGGATCTCATTTCCCCAAAGACCATAGTAAAGCCGCGAAGAAACCATGGATTCGATATTTCAAACAAAAATCTCACCGCCTGTGATGGTGATCTAACCCAGGACCTTCTTATCCAAACGCTGAAGTCTTACCTCTAGACCACCCAGCCTCGAGACAGAGAGGGTGCGGGCTCAAATCCCGACTGTACCAGTTGGGATTTTATTTTTAGATTTCTCTCTGCGGCAACCACCCCTGGTCTCAGCAGCGAGGCCAGGATTTAAACGTCAATTACTCATCGACGGAAAAAATATGTGTACCTCCGAATACAGAGTTATCTGCCTGGGCGGCGAGGGACCTCTGTGCACACGGCTGCCAGGGAAAAATGGATTAACACGCAAAATTCTGTTCCTAGTCTCTAGGGACTACGTCAGATTTCAGAGCTGGCAAAAAACTTTGGATCTGTGCTCAACATTGTCAGGTTGTTGGTTCATCTCGTCCCATGAGTCCCCCATCTACACTCGTGCTCTTCCCATATCCATTTATCATCAGCCATGGGAACGGATCGTCTTCAGCATGAGGCCAGATAATTAACATCCCACATGCATGTATTTTACCTGCCAAGCCCTTATCTCCTTCCTACAGCCTCGGTGCAAACAGCAGCATACGATTTTAAACTCTAATATCCTGTTTTATGTGTTCACAGCGATTAAGATGGTTACTCTGCCGTATGCAGGAGCAGCCAAACAAAGTAAGAAAACTGAATGTGGATGCAACAGGTAGGAAAAAAGACAGAAAATAACATCAACATCATCAGGTACCAAGCCTTCTGGCATAGGTGATCATGTCTCTCCACAACTTTCGATCTCGACAGTTGTTTATACTTTCTGTTGTTGAACTTCTGCCAAGCTATTCTCTTAAGCTGTCTGGTATTTTTTCTCTTTGCTTCCCTCTATCTCTTCGTCCGTTAATTTTCCCAGTTGTTACAATATATTCCAGCTGGTCTCTTCTCATTACATGCCCAAAAAATGATCATTGTTTCTTCCTAATTTTGGAAATTAGGTTTCTTTTTGCTTTGGCCTCTTTCATAACGTTTTCATTACTCTTCTTAGCTGTCCATGGTATTCTCAAAACTTTCTTCTGTAAGATCACATTTCTACAGCCTCCAGTGATTTTCTTGTCTGTTTTCGTACTGTTCATGATTCACATCCATCATCCATATGTTAAGACTGACTCTACATAATATTTAAGAACTCTTGTTATTGTTTCTATTGTCAAAAAAAATGATTTGCACATTATCTTCCTCATTTTTTTGGAAAGCTGCTTTTGCCTGAGCCATTATGCATTTCCCCTCTCTTGTATGTACATCTACCATCTGAGGCTAACATTGTTCCCATGTATTAAATTCATTTACATATTTTAATATTGTTCCACTTGCCTTTACTGTGCATTTTGATGATGTCTTTTTCTTTGTTGCTACCATTACTTCTGTCGTTCTGCTATTTAGACTGAGCCCTTTATTGTTGTTTTCCTTCAATATAAGTAAAAAAAAAGTAAAGTACCCCCGTCACGCCAAGTTGCATATAGGGAAATATGGTGTTAGTGACCCTATATTTTACAGACCTTCAGCACATGATTTTTGGGGTAATGTGGTCGGTATTACGCCCGTGCTGCTTTACTTTCCCAGAAAAAAATCCGGTACCCATTTAAGGCTGTTCCTTCAATATAATAAACTATAAAAAGTAACATAAGTGCTGTTTGTAACTGTAAAGATGAATGAAGGTATGTGGCAGGTAACTTAGCCGGTACCAATTTTCTAAAAGACAATGACAGTAACATAGAATAGCGGTCATCAGTGTTAGTGGCAGAATATTAAGTTATGCTCAGGGAAAGTTCATAGGGGGTAGTGGACGAAGCCGAGGACTAAAGTGGGGACAAAGGAAAGGTACAATAGTACTGGACATAATAAGTTTAGGGAAAGGACATTTTTTAGGTGGTTGTGGAAATGGGGATAAATAGCGCATGGCGTGAACGCATAACTTGGACCGTCCGATAAATAGGTTGACAAACAACTACCAGGACAGGTCAAAGTCATGAAGTAATCACTATTTTGAAACTCAGGAGAGGTCAAACTGACCAGAGGGTATGATGGTCACAAACAGCTTATTTTGACAATTTTTAGACAGAAGTCAGGGTACGGTCAAGTTTGGAGGTGGAAATCACAGAGCGGTCAGCTTAGCAACAATTGCAGGTAGTCACTTAGCAACAATTGCGATGATTTCATTGGCTGAAGATATTCCACGCGCAGAGTTGTGGTTGAGTATATAACCTTCGACACAATAGGTTTTAAGTTAAGTTAGTCCCGCAATGTAGTCAGAACAAGTTAGGAGAAAAGTAAAGTTAGTCCCGCAATGTAGTCAGAACAAGTTAGGAGAAAAGTAAAGTTAGGCCCGCAATGTAGTCAGAACAAGTTAGGAGAAAAGTAAAGTTAGGACGGCAATGTAGTCAGAAGGTCACTAGTCAGAAGTTTAGTTAGGAATTGAAAGTTAGAAGTAGCTGTAGTTTTAAGTTAGTTGAGAAGTTAATATTAATATTCTTAAAATAATGCTCAAAAATTAATATAATAACAATAGTTAATATTATGACGAATATGGCAGACCACCGTGAAAGAGATTGGATCATCATCACGTAACATTCGAAAGAAAGCCATGGAGAGAAATTCTAACTACTGTTTTAGCATGGACATTAGACCAGAAAACAGAACAGAAAATGTAAGCATTTGAAATGTGGATTTATAGAACAATAGGTAGAATTGGAAGGAAAGAAAAGAAAACAAACGATAAAGTTTTAAAACAACTAAAAATAAAAATAGTGAACTACTAAACACAATTAGAGCAAGACAAATAAAATTGCAGTAGCATGTTAAAATACACAACAGCCTAATAAAAGTAATATTGGAAGGGAAAATACAAGGTAAAAGAGGCAGAGGCAGACCAAGACTAACATGTACGAGTAACATCAAAAGATGGACAAGTCAGCCTATGACATCTTGCACTATCAAAGCAAGAGATAGAGTGGAATGGCGATCCATGGTAGCCAACCTTCGTTGCGGAGACGGCACTCGATGATGATAATGATGATGATAAGTTATTAAGGAACAGACTAGAGAGTAGTAAAAACATTATTGACTTAAGAAATTAGTTGAGCTATAGCAAGACATAACAAGTGAATTAGAACGTATGCGTGTAGTTGTGAAAGTGTTTTGAGAGTTTCCAAGTTGTGCTTCATATTCCTTATAATCGTAAGTAAGTTGTGTGAGAGATAGTCATTTATAATATGCACTTATGGACTGTTCAATAGACATCAACGATAGTCTCTGAACGTCCAGAATCAAAGAACAATTAACTCTAAGAGAAGTGCATCCACTATTATGTATCACGCGCCAAGAATTAGAAATCCATCAACATGATTATGATTATATGCCAACTGAGAAGTTTGTGTTATAACATTGTGATCAATGTAATGTACTGTGATGTGACTCCAACTATAATAACATCAAGATAATATAAAGATCACATAATAACATCAAGATAATATAAAGATCACATACTAACATCAACCCCCTATTACACCTTATTGTTAACCTTATCGGCTAAAAAAAAAAGAGAAGAAAATTGGGAATTTCGTAATAATGAATATAAATAGCTGTACCAACAAGTATTTGATGTTTCGTTTCAAGTCGTGTAGTTATTTCATTTTTTATGCGACCGTCGGTGTTTAGACAGACAGTTTGTAGCCATCATCATCAGGTCGCATGTCCATTGCAGAACGTTGCATTCACTACAGCCCTAATGAAAGAATCTCTATCTCTCGCCAGATCTCCCAGTTCTTCTATTATCATGTTCTAGGTCCCCTATATGTCTTGAAGTCACCTTCTTCTTCATCTGCATCTGATGCGTCGCCCAGGAACCATGCCTTGTTAGTGTTCTTTCCAGCCCTATGTGTCTTTTGACGTGGCCATAGTGTTTTAATGTCATCTTTAGAATGGTATTTATAAGCCAGTTCTTTTTCATATTTAAATCTTTTAATGCCCTCATTTTTCGTTGTTATTAGCCAGGGTCTGTTAAGCATTTTTCGTAGCATTTTGTTACGATTGAATCGGTTTTCTTCCTTACTGTTTGGTTTGTAGCCAGCAATCGTAATTAGTCAGCAGTTTGGTAATATATTAGTGTTCCCTGGATGATGTTGACTGAGTAGAACCACTGGTAGCAGAATGTGCCAAAATAGACTTGATTTTACGTATACATTAGTATCACTTTCCAAGATTGTCTACGTTTGTCGAACTACTGAAGATATGTTGATGCGGATGTGTTGTCGATGTCCTTGTCACATTAAAGTAGGTTTGTCAGTTCTTTTATTAGTATTATCGCCTGTGTGGTATTTGTCCGTGCGCGTGTGTATATATGTGTCTGTGTGTGTGGTATGTGTGTTTTGGGTGCGGTGTGTGTGTGTGTGGTATGTGTTTGTGTTGCGTATGGTATGTGTGTGTGGTTTATGTGTGTGTTGCCTGTGGTGCGCATGGTATGTGTGTGTTGTGTGTATGTGTGTGTGTGTGTTGTATGTGTTTTGCGTGTGGTGTGTGTTTGCTGTGAGTTGTATGTTTGTGTAGTGTAAGTTTGTGTGTGTGCGTGTCAATGTGTGTATGTGTTGCAGGATCGATACAACTCCGCCAGAAGATATCACAGTTGTCGATAATTATGCGGTTTCTCTTCTCTCATTTATCAATCTACGGTCTCTCAAATAATGGCCTATAAATCCGTCACGGAAACAGATCCTTGTACAGAATAAAAGGATGGAAATGGCAGGACATAATCACTAACATAGAATTATGGAAAAGTACCAGTCAAATATATGTAGATAAAGAGATACAGCGAAGACGATGACACTGGATAGAACACACACTGCGGAAGACACCTGAGAGTATTATACTACATGCCCTTTTTTGGAATCCCCAAGGGAAAAGACAAATAGGGAGACCAAAATATTCTTGGAGAAGACAGATGGAAGCAGAGATAACGTTGATGGGGAAAACATGGAATGATATTAAATGAATGACAAGAAACAGAACGACTTGGAAGGTGTTTGTTGAAGACCTATGCTTCACAGGGAGCTGAATAGAAGAGGAAGAAGAGATTCGTGCACTTTCCATTCTAGCATCCACTAGCTCCCTATCTCATGACAAACACGAGGGGAAGGGAGAATCTATTCCCACATTTATATTTACATTTAACACTGTTCCTGAATCTGTAAAGTGGTGCGTTACTTATGTACTTCAGTATATATGTCGCGGGCCACGCTAGTGTTGAAGGAGCTGACTGGCCGGGTTGGGTCCATTATTAGCTAACGGACAGCCAATGGATCAGGCAGATATCATTACCAATCTACGAGAGATGGGCAAAACAAGGACAATATCAAAAGTACAAATACATGGCTATTGAAACTATCTGAACTGGGAGTGAAGAACAGTGTTGCCAGAATAGAAAAAAAGATTTATTCTGGATGAATGAGCAGATGTATCAATCAACACCGAACTGGTAAAATTAGTCACTGTGTGCTGATGAACGTTTTGAGAAGATTGGAGCACCTATGTATGTGCCCATAGTGTGTGATGTTAATCTTAATTTAAATATATATATATATATATATATATATATATTTATATATATAAATGTCTTATCTTGATTGGTTAGACAAATCCTTATTTGAGAGACATCACTTCTATATTTAAATTAAGTGAAACGAAACTGTATAAAGTGGTTTATTTGTGTTATTTTCCCTCCCATCAAAACACAAAAACTAGAGCTCGCATTTATCTCAGAGAAGACGTATATTTTTTGCTTTATCCAAGAAATCTTTTCCAACATTTCACACAACAGCTTAAAATCTCCCTACTGTATCTACCCTGTTGTATTTACTGACAATCTTATAAGATTACACGAATTAGGGACATCACAAAAGGGCTTTCTCCTGCGCTTTGAAACAAAAGATCTTCATTTATCACAGAATTAACAAAGACTGTACAGATTCCTATACAGTGCACAACGCTGGTTTTGAAAACTGGACAGGAGATTAAATTCCCTTAATTTAGAAATGAATCAAGTCTATCTATCTAGCATGACGCTCGCTTCTTGTGTAAGGGGAAACGATAACTAATCCCATGTTGTTTAATGTTTTCAGATAACGCAATGTCTGCTGGTATAAAACAACATTTACAAAATGTGGTAATGTAAATAGTTTGTTCACAGTCGTTTATTGTTCTTAATTTTGATTTTCGTTTATATTTTTCTTTTGGCGTTAGCCTGCTGACTTCTCTTTTTTCAACGTCCGTTCATCTTTTACAGGGACAATAAATAGACGTAGATCAGTTATACTGTAGCTTATAGCAAAGCTGTGATATTTGAGTCTTTTCGGTTCAAAACATTCCACTGCAGCTTGATATTTAAACAAGATGTGTGAGTCCCTCTTCGATTCATAACTGCTTGTCTGGATGGGTTAGTCTATTTTCAGGAGTACCACTAAAAAAAAAAGAGTAAAGCAGTAAAGAGCTTTGTCATACCACGTAGTAAACAAAAGTAAAGTACCCCCGTCACGCCAAGTGGCGTATAGGGAAATATGGTGTTAGTGACCCTATATTTTACAGACCTTCAGCACATGATTTTTGAGGTAATGTGGTCGGTATTACGCCCGTGCTGCTTTACTTTCCCAGAAAAAAATCCTGTACACATTTAAGGCTGGGTGAACCCGGAAGCCGTCGGTTGGGATCGAACCCTACCCCTTGTCCTTTGTAATCCAGTTCACTAACCACTGAGCTATCGCGGCTCCCTTTTCATGCCACGTGGTGTATGGGAAATATGTCTTTAGTGTTCGTATTTTGTATAGATTTTCCGCATATTATTTTTAAATGTATTGAGTTATTTGCCGGTCATCATCATTTTACTCCGAATATGTTATTAAGTGCTCATTTACCTTCTTCAAGCAAGTGGCAGGTCCTCTGTGTTGGTAGATATTTACCTTATACGCCCGCTAAGTTTCTCATCTATGAATGTCCCCTTCTTAACTCTCATTTCTTTCATCCGAAGAAGTGACATAGACTCATGGCCCGGAGGGCACTGATGATGTCCTCCTGACCCACTGGTTGGCCGTCTTCAACAACAGCACAGCTAGCCAACCTACCTGCACCTTCATTTCCCCGTACTACCGCATGCCCAGGGTAATGCCCATTTTTAAGGTAATGTCTTCTGTATTACACCCGTGCTGCTTCACTTTCCCAGAAAATATCAGGTACCCAGTTAAGGCTGGGTGAACCCGAAAGCGGTCGATTAGATTCGAACTCAACTACTTGTCATTAGTAGTCCAGCTCACTAACCACTCAACTAACGCGGCTCCTTGAGGTATGACTGACAGGTGGAGGAAATAATGTTGCGCCCCGTCCCCAGTTCTAATATATGCAGTCAGCTGTGAGTTGCTGGCCGCTCTCAGATTTACAAAACTGTTTATTTATTCTCTGTTTTTTTTTGTCAAAATATTGTAAATATTTTTTTCTCTTTTTGTGGTTGTAAATCATGGAGAATTTCGTTAACAACAATGAATAAAAACGTTCATTCGAAACAAAATGCTACTCAAAAATCCGAAGACACTCTGAACAATGAAAAAACAAGAGCAATGAAAACATGTAAAAAGACCAAAACAACGAAAAAAGAACTGACTTAGAAATATCTCACAGTAAAAGAATTAAACTTCAAAGGCCACTTTGAAAGGTTCATTTGGCTGACGAGTGCCAAGAAATCTCCAATAACATCTTAACTCCACGACTTGCATTTGAATTTGTAGCCCTGCTATAAGTGTCCAAGTTAATCAAACGTGTCAAAGTATTGGTATAACAAGGGAGCTAATTGATGTGATTTTAGAAAATGTTGCCACTTTTCTTTTCCTTCCTTTTCATTTTACTTCCTGTTACACCTACTCGATTGTCGTGGGAGATGCAACGTTCTAGTTCTTGCCCCTCTGGCAGCCTCACCCATTGTGTTTTGATGTTGTTATAGCATTTCTAGAAGCAATCAACATTTTTTTCCGGCACACCATGAGAAGAGGAAAGTTGGAATACTTGGTTACAACTGGCAGAATAGAAGGAAAGAGAGATCGCGGACGACAAAGAGAGAAAATACTGGATAGCTTGGTGTCATGGCATGGAAAACAGTCAACAACAGAACTGATACGATGCACTGTGGATAGAAGATTGTGGAAGGACATGATCGCCTACGCCAACCGGTATGGCACATGACGATGATAGATTTTTTAGGATGATGTCCGTCCATCTTACTCCAGGTCTACCACGTAAGTAAGAAGCCCGTCACCCCAAGTGGCGTATAGGGAATATGGTGTTAGTGACCATACATTTTACAGACCTTCAGCACATGATTTTTGAGGTAATGTGGTCGGTATTGCTGCGCCCGTGCTGCTTTACTTTCCCAGAAAAAAAAATTCCGGTACCCATTTAAGGCTGGATGAAATCGGAAGCCGTCGGTTGGGATCGAATCCTACCTCTTGTTCTTTGTAGTCCAGTTCACTAACCACTGAACTATCGCGGCTTCCATTCGGGTGTCGTAGGAGATGCAACATGCTAGTTCTTTCCCCGTCTGGTAGCCTCAACCATTGTGAATTGATGTTTGTATAGCATATCTGGGATGGTGTCAGTCCATCTTACTCTAGGTCTACCACGTGCTCTTCATATCATCATCATCATCAAGTACCGGGCCTGCTGGCGTAGGTGATCATGTCTCTCCACAACTTTCGATCTCGACAGTTATTTATCATTTCTGTTGTTGACCTTCTGCCAAGCCATTCTCTTAAGCTGTCTGGTAATTTTTGCTTCCCTCTATCTCTTCGTCCCTCAATTTTTCCAGTTGTTACAATATATTCCAGCTGTTCCCTTCTCATTACATGGCCACAAAATGATGATTGTTTCTTCCTAATATTGGAAATTAGCTCTCTTTTTGCTTTTACCTCTTTTAGAACGTTTTCATTACTCTTCTTAGCTGTCCATGGTATTCTCAACATTCTTCTGTAAAACCACATTTCTACCGACTCCAGTGAATGTCTTGTCTGTTGTCCTTTTGTCCATGATTCACATCCATATGCTCTTCATCTATCTCGCCTTATAATATTTGTTTTGTTTGGAGTAGAACTATTGCCGTCGTTTCCTAGTGAGCAAACCAATTGATTTGTTATCACTTGCGTAGTCTACAATTGATCCAATCTCTCTTTTACGACATCATTTGTTGTAACTCTGTCTCTTCTAGTCATTCCAGACGTTTTTCTTCAAAATCTCAGCTCTGTGGTGACTAGTTTCCTTTTATGTTTATTTGTGAGTGGCCATGCACATATAGAACATTATAGCACTTCGGTTAAATCTATAAATACCTCATCTCTCTCAAACAGGTGACGACCTACACGTACAGTGACAGTTCCTGTATAAGTTGCTATTCCTACTGGATCGACGCTGTTTATAAAAAAACTGTAGCCTCAAGACGGCATCCTTAATGATGGGCAAGTCGATTTGCAAAATACAAAACTTGAGAAACTTCAGAACGTCCATTTCTATCATCGCCAAGATATACAACTGAGGCCAGCCTTTCAGCTCTTTCATTGCTACGCGTGCCCTCGTGACCTATACGGTACGCCAAAACGAGCTTTCTTTAATGTTTGAAGCCTTTATGTATCTGACTCTGGGTGGAATCATTGGTCTTATATGTTCAGAAGCATTGACTCAGTCTGTAACAATAATAGCCTTATTTAAATATGTCTTTCAAAACAACTTGAAGATCGTAGTAACCGCTTCAGTCGCTGTTCTCGTACTTGACTTGTTACAGAGTAAGCTCTTCTCTACTGTGTGATTGTTATCCCCTCTTGGCTCTAGTTCAATGACCCCATCCATATCTCTTACCGTGCAACACAGACATACATATATAACAAAGTCGCATTCTTCAGCTCAGATGGCAGCTATTAATTCGTTTTTTTTTCGTTGTCAGTTAATCTCTTGCACTAATCTCTTGCACTAATCTCTTGCAGTATTCTCTGCACTGATTCACTAACCACACACTATGCATTCCATGCAATCTTTTCATAGTTTTCCTTCTTTTTTGTGGAGCTGATCGATTGTTTTCTCTATAGAGATGTTTCCAGATTTCTCACGTGTTTGTTCCTCATTTCTATCTCTAATCTTTTCATGATATTCATTATTACTTTTCCGTAACGAGAAGGCTCTTATATTGGGGGGGGGGGGGGGGGGAGTGAAAGAAACTCAGAGCCCAGAGCCGAACACCTCGTGTCGACTTCACTGGACAAGCGGCCTTTTTTCTCCAGTCCTAAAAGTTGCGTTGTTGGCAGACCCCAGAGATTGGATAATGCCTTAAGTAAGTAAAGTGAGCTGCAGACCGCAATCTCTGGAAACACACACTAAAGGTTCACCTCAAACAAGAAGCAGACAGATTCATAGAAAAAGAGAATACACGACGAAAGAAAAGAAAAGAAAAAATAACATTTCTAGAGGCGCTGAAAAATCCATAGTCAACTATGACTGAAGGAGGCCACTACTAAGTAAAGTAAAGTACCACCGTCACGCCAAGTGGCTTATAGGGAATATAATGTTAGTGATCATAAATTTTACAGACCTTCGGCACATGATTTTTGGGTTAAAGTGGTATATATTACACCCGTGCCGCTATACTTTCCCAGAAAAAAATCCGGTATTCATTAAAGGCTGGGTGAACAGGAGCCGTCGGTTGGGATCGAACCCTAACTCGTGTCCTTTGTAGTCCAGTTCACTAACCACTGAGCTTTGGCGGCTTCCATGTCGCAAAGTAAGATAGTTTTTTTTTTTTTTAATAGCGAGGTGTTGGACTATGGTATTGGGCCAGTAATGGATTACTGACCTTGAAGTTAACAGGCAGCTATGAGTCAGTGTTTGCTATCAGCCTATTCACTGTACGGCGCCAGCTAGTCGGACTAGCATCATGATGTAGCCACAGTCAAAAACGTCTTCTATTAAATGCGAGCTAAACAGAAACATGAAAGATAAAGGTCAGCCTTGAAATATGAGTAATCTGTTTACGGAGTGTCTGTTTTAATAAAAACAGAATCACAGAAGCCACTCTAGTACACAGATAACATGATATCAAAGGTTCTCAGATTTTCACATTAATGGATACAAGCGTGAGGAAGTCTGTTGCGTTTACAATTCCGAGCACGGTTCTCGATTCTTGATCCTTCCAGTGCCGCTAGATGGCACTATCAAATGTCTCTATTCTGAACAAGCTTTAGAATTATAGAGAGTGAGAGCCTGCCAACCTTGCCTTTTTCTGTTAAAGTTATTTTAAGTGTTTCTCAAAGTGATCATCTTTTCCTCTGACATGATGTTTCCTATATGAGAGCCGTTTAGTAATTATCTGGTTGTTTCTTCTAAATATACACCGGACATCCATCTTCTATAAGTAAAAGTAGCCGAGATAAATGTTTGCATGGTCATTTCCAGTATGAAAGATATTCTAACATAAAAGTTAATAACATGCGAACTAAAATTAAGAATATCAAAATGTTATACTTACTCAACATTCCTGTATGGGGCAGAAAAGTCGGCTTTAAATAATAAAACAGAGAAGAAAATTTAAGCCTTTGAAATGTGGATCTATAGGAAAATGAGGATATTTGGGTGGAAGGAAAAGAAGATAAACAAGGAAGTTCAGAAAACAATAATTATTTTGCGTTTTTTTCACATAAAGTTGAAAGTGACAAAGAACTACTTCACAATTCACACTAACACAAGAAACACAATTCGAAAAAAAATAACTGAAAATGTGTGTACATGTGGAGAGACATAATACCCTTATAAAATGTGTGTACATGTGGAGAGATATATTACCCTTATAAAATGTGTGTACATGTGGAAAGACATAATACCCTTATAAAATGTGTGTACATGTGGAAAGACATAATACCCTTATAAAATGTGTGTACATGTGGAAAGACATAATACCCTTATAAAATGTGTGTACATGTGGAAAGACATAATACCCTTATAAAATGTGTGTACATGTGGAAAGACATAATACCCTTATAAAATGTGTGTACATGTGGAAAGACATAATACCCTTATAAAATGTGTGTACATGTGGAAAGACATAATACCCTTATAAAATGTGTGTACATGTGGAAAGACATAATACCCTTATAAAATGTGTGTACATGTGGAAAGACATAATACCCTTATAAAATGTGTGTACATGTGGAAAGACATAATACCCTTATAAAAGTTATCTTGGAAGGGAAGGTACATGGTAGACAAGGCACAGACAGACCAAGACTTGAGTTGACTGATGGCAAAGTTGGACATGTGAAGCTATGACAACGTGAACCATCAAAACAAGAGACCGATTTAATTGGCGGTCATTGGTAGCCAACCTTCGATGTGGAGATCGCACACAAATCTGCTGCTTCTTATGCTTTCCTTCCTCATTTGTCTTTCAGCGTTGAGGGGAGATATAATTAGCGGGTCATTTGCTCTGCTGCTGCTGTTATGTTTCCCAGTGGACAACACTCTGTCACTCCATCTTTTGCTCTACATCTGCTGTTACGTTTCCCAGTGGACAACACTGTCAATCCATCTATTGCACTACAGCTGTTGTTATGTTTCCCAGTGCACAACACTGTCAATCCATCTTTTGCTCTGCTGCTTCTACTGTTATGTTTCCCAGTGCACAACACTGTCAATCCATCTATTGCACTACAGCTGCTGTTATGTTTCCCAGTGGACAGCACTCTGTCAATCCATCTTTTGCTCTACAGCTGCTGTTATGTTTCCCAGTGGACAGCACTCTGTCAATCCATCTATTGCACTACAGCTGCTGTTATGTTTCCCAGTGGACAGCACTCTGTCAATCCATCTTTTGCTCTACAGCTGCTGTTACGTTTCCCAGTGGACAACACTTGTAATCCCTCTTTTGCTCTACAGCTGCTGTTACATTTCCCAGTGGACAACACTGTCAATCCATCTTTTTCGTGATCAGCCCTAGGGTCTGGTATTCTTGCAATGTTTATTGACGGCTCGTTGTCTTGTGTTTTTATCTTTTTGCCTTTGATCTGGTCAAACCGGCGTATCTGCTGTTGCTTTGTATATTCAATGGCAGAAATTATTCCTAGCTTTTGAATGGCGCCCTATGAATGAATGAAACGGCATTTTCCCTTAATTAAGTTTAAGTCTTGAATTCATGCCTTTGAATGTAACGGAATAAATGCCGAACCGAGGGTCCGATAAAATTTTAATTTAGTTCAACCATACCTTTACACTCATTTGCTAAAATAAATGGTTACCGGACTGGCTCAGTTGGAGAAAGTGTTAACAGCCAGAGAAAGCACTGGCCACCCTCTTCTCTATATTATATAGCGTATTGGTTATGGATATGGAAGGCCCTGGTATCACAGCAAAATTATTAAAATCCATAATTGCATAATCCATAATCGTCCGTGCCAGTGGAATCATCCGAATTACTATTTCATCTCCCAAACAAAGAAAGGTAACTGTAGTTCCCATTATAGCAGTCTCAGCACACGCCAAAAGACATAAGGCGAAACCGCACAGAAAGTGAACACAGCCATCTGTTCTCCATCATACGATATCATCATTCATCGTAAACAATCGGAATATCGAAACACGATCAAAACAGATAAAACGCACTGCTCACATTGTGCACAGAACACTTAACTCAGTAGCTCCTTCAACAAGCTGGAATTATATAGCTTATTACAGTGAAGTTAAGATAGTTTCTCTTTTAATCATGGGCACATGTTGCAATAGAATGGTCGTATCGTCCTATAGAGCTGTTTGTTTCATCTGAAAGTGGCATTAATGTTCTAATCTTGAAATATTGTAGCATTTATGGATGGAGACTTTCTGCCTGAGCATTGTACTATGGGTGAACATGTTCTGCCTGGGCCTTGTACTATGGGTGAAGACGTTCTGCCTGAGCCTTGTACTATGGGTGAACACGTTCTGCCTGTAGTTTTTACTATGGGTGAACTCGTTCTGCCTGAGCCTTGTACTATGGGTGAACACGTTCTGCCTCAGCCTTGTACTATGGGTGAACACGTTCTGCCTGAACATTGTACTATGGGTGAACACGTTCTGCCTGGGCCTTGTGCTATGGGTGAACAAGTTCTGCCTGGGCCTTGTGCTATGGGTGAACAAGTTCTGCCTGGGCCTTGTGCTATGGGTGAACACGTTCTGCCTGGGCCTTGTACTATGGGTGAACACGTTCTACCTGGGCCTTGTACTATGGATGAACACGTTTTGCCTGGGCCTTGTATATGGGTGAGCATGTTCTGCCTGCGCATTGTACTATGGGTGAACACATTCTGCCTGGGCATTGCACTATGGGTGAACACGTTCTGCCTGGGCATTGTACTATGGGTGAACACGTTCTGCCTGGGCCTTGTACTATGGATGAACACGTTCTACCTGGGCCTTGTACTATGGATGAACACGTTTTGCCTGGGCCTTGTACTATGGGTGAGCATGTTCTGCCTGGGCATTGTACTATGGGTGAACACATTCTGCCTGGGCATTGTACTATGGGTGAACACGTTCTGCCTGGGCATTGTACTATGGGTGAACACGTTCTGCCTGGGCCTTGTACTATGGGTGAACACGTTCTGCCTGTGGTTTGTGCTATGGGTGAACACGTTCTGCATGGGCATTGTACTATGGGTGAACACGTTCTGCCTGTGGTTTGTACTATGGGTGAACACGTTCTGCATGGGCATTGTACTATCGGTGAACCTGTTCTGCCTGAACCTTGTACTATGGATGAACACGTTCTGCCTGGGCATTGTACTATGGGTGAACATGTTCTGCCTGGGCCTTGTACTATGGGTGAACACGTTCTGCCTGTAGTTTTTACTATGGGTGAACACGTTCTGCCTGTGGTTTGTACTATGGGTGAACACGTTCTGCATGGGCATTGTACTATGGGTGAACTCGTTCTGCCTGAGCCTTGCACTATGGGTGTAGATGTTCTACCTGAGTATTGTACATTCCGTTCATTAACTAAAACTTATATTTTAAGGAGGTTGGTTTCACTTTTTGACACACACAAAATAAAACTTCTCATCATGATCATGTACCATACAGGATGACGTAAGTTTCTGGAAGTGTTTTCAATGTCATTCTATTTAAGGCACAAACATCCCTGCTGGTTATGAGTAATATCGTTGTGGCAGACAAATTACTTTAGACAAAGATACGTTTATTTAAATCCAGGTAAGTACAGCATTGTGAAGATGCACCACAGAAATAAGAAGCTGAATAGCTTAGGCCAAAATAGCATTTCAGAAAATGAAAAACGTCTTATGCAATCTTCTGCTTCTACCTTTTTAGCTCCCAGTGGAACATAGGTCTTCAACAAACACTTTCCAAGTCGTTCTGTCTTTTGCCATTCTTTTAAGTTCATTTCATGTCTTCCCCATCATCTTCATCTCTGCTTCTATCTGTCTTCTCCAAGAATTCATTGGTTTTCCTCTGTCTTTTCCCCTGTGGATTCCAAAAAGGGTCTGTTGTGTAATACTCTCAGTTGGCTTCCGTAGTGTGTGTCCTATCCAGCGCCATCGTCTTCGCTGTATCTCTTTATCCACTGGTGTTTGACTGGTACATTTCCATAATTCTATGTTAGTGATTTTGTCATCTTATGCAATACGTCTATGCTAATAGAGGTGGGGAAAGAGGGTTAGTCGGTGATATATAGAGCCAGTTTCGCCTATGGAAATTAACCATGGATAGTAGACAGAAATTAAAGACGGTTAAAGGCTACATCTTTGAGATTTCTCAGAAGAATCTTGAAAGTTTTCTAGACAGCGAAATAGATCAACGAGAACATTCTCAATGAAGATGCACAAAAAGGGAGCGCCTACAATATATCACAAAGAAATAATGACATTTCTCGAGCACTTCATGAGAAGATTAAAGTTGAAGTACTTGGTTACAAATGGAAAAATAGAGGGAAAAAGATGTCACGGACGACAAAGACAGAAGACACCGATAAGCTTAAAATCATGGCATGGAAAACAGTCAACAACAGAAATGGTACGATGCACTGTGGATAAAAGATTGTGGAAGGACATGATCGCCTACGCCAACCGGTATTCCACATGGCTACTTTGCATGCTGCGACTGTTGTTTTAATTTACTGATTTTCTGACTAAAAATAAACTACTTCTATACAATAAATAAAAGAGACAGAATGAAGCTATGTCAACTCGGTGGTCTCATGGAATATGGTGTTCGTGCGATCATTTTATTTTACCACCGGCATGTTTTTGATCAATATGGTCAGTATTGCGCCAGTAAAGTAGAAAAAAAGAAAAGGAAAAAAGATGCCATGCGGTGTATAGGGAATATGGTGCTAGTGCCCATATTTTTTTCTCTGGTTAGTGCCCATATTTTTTTATCTGGTTAGTGCCCATATTTTATAAATCTGGTTAGTGTCCATTTTTAAAAATCTGGTTAGTGCCCATATTTTTTAATCTGGTTAGTGCCCATATTTTTTTATCTGGTTAGTGCCCATATTTTAAAAATCTGGTTAGAGTCACAAGACTCCATCCACGCCTGTATACTAAGTGATTCGATGAGCATGATAAGAAAAGTGGAGGCGGGATCTGTACTTATGCAATGGGTAGAGTCATTGCAGAAGTCAAAAATACGTAAGGTTACCTTTGTCTACGTCCCAGGACATGCGGGAATACGGTGAAATGAAAGTGCGGACAGGTTGGCTAGCTGCGCTATTGTTGAGGACGGTCAACCAATGGCTCGGGTGGACATCTTTAATGCCCTCCGGGAAGTGGGAAGAACACAGGACTTCGACAGCCAAGAGTCCGTGTCACTCCTTCTGATGAAAGCGATTGGAGTTGGAATGGGCACAGCCAGAAACGATAAACTTAGTCGGCGTGTAAGAGGACTAATTAGCCAACATAGAACTGTAATCGTCAGTCGCTGGACACTGCGGGACTTGCTGAGGAGAGGATCGGACCACCTCTCTGGACATGTTCGGTACATGATAACCCGCTAATAACTCAATAACTCAATTTTTTTATAGACCTTCGGCACATGACTTTTGGGGTAATGTATTATGCATTCACCGCTTTAATTTCCTCTTTAATAATCCGGTAACCATTTAGGGGTGGATAATGCAGGAAACCGTTGATCAGGATCAAAGCGGACTTCTTGTCCTTTGTAGTCCAGTTTACTAACCTGAGCGCCTCCCTATTGCGCCAGTGTTGGAATTTAAAACAAATAAACGGTGCCCTTATAAGACTAGCAGACACACTGTTAAATAAGTAAGTGTGCATCAAACCGAACATTTTCTTCTCCTTCTACCTTTCAGCTCCCTGTGGAGCATAGGTCTTCAAAAACAGTTTCCAAGATTTTTTGTTTCTTGCCATTCTTTTAAGATACTTTCATGTCTTCCCATCATCTCCATCTCTGCTTTCATCTGTCTTCTCCAAGAATACCTTGGTCTTCCTCTTTGTCTTTTTCACTGGGGATTCCAAAAAGGCATGTTATTTAATATTCTCAGTTGGCTCCTGCAGTGTTTGTCCTATCCGTCGCCATCATCTTCGCTGTATCTCTTTATCCACTGGTATTTGACTGGTACATTTCCATAATTCAATGTTTGTAATTTTGTCTTTCCATTTCTACACTTTTATTCTTCGCAAGCGTCCATTAATGAAAATCGATATCTTCTGGATTGTCATTTATGTTGTTCTCCATGCTTCACAGCCATGTAATAAGACTGACTTAACATTGCAGTTGAAAATATTTTTGTTTTTGTATTTAACCTAATTTCTGTGGACTTCCGTATGTTCACCAGTGCAAGGAATGCACCTCTTGCTTTTGATATCCTTATTTTGGTACCAGTATCTCACTGCCATGATATTATTAAGAATCACCATGCGAAAAGTGCGCAACAAAATCATTTCAGAAATTAGTGATGAACAGTGTGGCTTTCTAAGAGGTAAAGGAACGAGCAATGCTATATACATCATAAGATCTTTAGTAGAAAGTGCCATAGAGATGAAAACAGACCTCTACCTGTTTCTTAGATTATACCAAAGCATTTGACAAAGTAAAGCACCAAGAAATAATCACACTTTAGAAGGCATAAACATAGACAGCAAAGATCTAAAAGAACAAAAGAACATGTAAAAAAAAAAAGGAAAGTACCCCCGTCACGCCAAGTGGCGTATAGGGAAATATGGTGTTAGTGACCCTATATTTTACAGACCTTCAGCACATGATTTTTGGGGTAATGTGGTCAGTATTACGCTCGTGCTGCTTTACTTTCCCAGAAAAAAATCCGGTACCCATTTTAAGGCTGGGTGAGCCCGGAAGCCGTCGGTTGGGATCGAACCCTACCCTTGTCCGTGGTAGTCCAGTTCACTAACCACTGAGCTATCGCGGCTCCCCCTAAAAGAACATGTACTGACAACAAACAGCGGTCTAAAAACTGGAAATCAATTGCAAATGTTTCAACAAATAAAACAGGTTTAGATAAGTTTGTGTGATGTCACCAGATTTGTTTAATATGTATGGTGAGATTATTTTAAGATTCATAAGGGGCATGTCTGGAATAACAATCGGAGGTAATAATATAAATAATCTAAGGTATGCTGATGATACAGTCTTAATCGCTAAGAGTGAAAATGAGTTACAAGAAACGTTGGACATTATAGTGAAAGAAAGAAAAAATAAAGGACCCAGCCTTAATAGCAAAAAGACAGAAGTAATGGTAAGAACAAAGAAAAAGACATCATTTCAGTACAAAATTAAGACAAGTTTCACAATATTAAAACAGGTAAATGAATTTAATTATTTGGGAACTTTGTTAACCTCAGACGGAAGATGTACAACAGTAGTGATATGCAGAATGGCTCAGGCAAAAGCAGCTTTCCAAAAAATGAGGAAGATACTATGCAATCCAGTTTTGACAATAGAAACAAGAAAACGAGTTCTTAATTGTTATGTAGAGCCAGTCTTAGCAGATGGATGTGAATCATGGACAATAAGACAACAGACAAGGAAATCACTGGAGTCTGTAGAAATGCGGTTTTACAGAAGAATGTTGAGAATACCATGGACAGCTAAGAAGGGTAATGAAAACGTTTTGAAAGAGGCCAAAGCAAAAAGCGAGCTAATTTCCAATATTAGGAAGAAACAATCATCATTTTTTCGGGCTATGTAATGAGAAGGAAATAGATGGAATATATTGTAACAACTGGGAAAAATTGAGGGACGAAGAGATAAAGGGAAGCAAAGAGAAAAGTTACCAGAGAGCTTAAGAGAATGGCTTGGCAAAAAGTCAACAACAGAAATGATAAATAACTGTCGAGATCGAAAATTGTGGAAAGACATGATCACCTACGCCGGCAGGCCCGATACTTGATGATGATGATGATGATGATGATGTTGACGATGATGATGACCTCACTGCATAATTTAATAACACCTGCTTTGATGCAACTCAAGAGACAAGAAAGTAAAAAAAAAAGGTGACATTCTGTGAAGCATTAACAACTAAATGCCAAACTGAGACAGTCGACAGAACATCAATTCGTACAATACAGTGCCTCGCACTTCGGCGTGGTTTATAATAAAACATCATCATGTGTCATAGGAGCGGTCGTAAAGCACTTGTACTTCCATTATTCTCTGACCACAGTGCATTCAATTCTGTTGTTAACCTCAGACAGAAGATGTACAAAAGGGGTGAGATGCAGAATGGCTCAGTCAAAAGCAGCTTTCCAAAAAAATGAGGAAGATACTATGCAATCCATTTTTGACAATAGAAACAAGAAAAAGAGTTCTTAAATGTTATGTAGAGCCAGTCTTAACATATGGATGCGAATCATGGACAATAGGACAACAGACAAGAAAATCACTAGAGTCTGTAGAAATGTGGTTTTACAGAAGAATGTTGAAAGTACCATGGACAGCTAAGAAGAGTAATGAAAATGTTCTGAGAGAGGTCAAAGCAAAAAGAGAGCTAATTTCCAATATTAGGAAGAAACAATCATCATTTTTTGGCCATGTAATGAGAAGAGAACAACTATAATATATTGTAACAACTGGAAAAATTGAGGGACGAAGAGATAGAGGGAAGCAAAAAGAAAAAAAATAACAGACAGCTTAAGAGAATTGCTTGGCAGAAGGTCAACAACAGAAATGATAAATAGCTGCCGAGATAGAAAGTTGTGGAGAGACATGATCACCTGCGCCAATAGGCCCGGTTATTGATGATGATGATGAACCAAGTATTCCAACCTTCCTCTTCTCATTTTGCTCGAAAAATAATTACTTTTTTTTCTGTCTGATGTTTTGTATTTTGTCCTCTTTGCGAATATCTTCGTTGGTCTTATTAACTGTTCAGGGGACTCTCAATTTTCTTCTTAGAAATACCATTTTTTTTGTTCATCGCATTTCCATTTGTTTGTCTATGGTCCATGTTTCGCTTTCTTAGGTCAGAATTGGCTCTATATAAAACAGATTAATTCTTTCAGTGCGGGAGGTTTTAATTAGTTTAGCGTTAGACATTTCAGAGTCATATTTTTTATGTCTTTAAATATTAATCTACACGTTTATATTTATTTAAAACTTATCATGTTATTTATGATTTTTTAGACAACTAAACAAGGAATTATATTTCATCAATGCCAAGATGACACAAGATATAAAAATAATATGATTTGATAACAGTTTACACTAATCAAATTGAGAGTGACGCACTGTGCGGCTGAACGTACATGACCGAAATCGGCAGCTTGGTGCGTCGATATGTAAAGAAAGAGTTAACTCTCTTTTTCACTTCTACTGTTACTGTGACTTGTTATATACGATGTTTTTCATTAATGATTTTTGATTTTTATTTCTATGGTAATGATAAAGAAGACTGTTTTACACAATGACAATGGAGGTGATGGCAGTGACCAAGGCATTCAAATGGTTAGAGTCACAAGACTACACCAACGCATGTATACTGAGTGATTCGATGAGCATGATAAAAAAAGTGGAGGCGGGCTTTGTACGCATGCAATGGGTAGAGTCGTTGCAGAAATCCAAAATACGTAAGGTCACCTTTGTCTATGTCCCTGGACATGCGGGAGTGCGGGGAAATGAGAGAGCGGACAGGTTGGCTAGCTGCGCTGTCGTTGAGGACGGGCAACCGATGGATCGGGCGGACATCATCAATGCCCTCCGAGATGTTGGAAGAGCACAGGACTTCGACAAACACAGATCAACGTCACTTCTTCGGATGATGGAAATGGGAGTTAAGATGGGCACGGCCAGAAATGAGAAACTTGGTGGCCGTGTAAGAAGACTTATCAACCAACATAGAACTGGAGTCGTCAGTCGCTGGACACTGAGGGAGTTACTGAGGAGGGGACCTGAGCACCTATGGACATGTTCGGAGTGCAATGGTGATGACCCGCAAATAACTCAATAATTCAATAACTGTTTTACACAAAAAATATTTGATAATATTAAATGTTTAAAGTGAAATTCTAAAAAATCAGCAGTGCATGATACACATGTTTCTATATGTAAAGGAAAACCTGTTATAAGCTGAACTTCTTAAAATAAATTAAACTACATGCAAGGTGGTGAAAAGTTATATGACGTTTGACGCAATAATGACCAGAATACCAAACACATTGATTAAGATCGATCAACATATATGGACGATAATAATAGGATATTAACTACGTGTCAGTCTCAAATTTAACAGTTATGTCTGTCTGTCTGTCTGTCTGTCTGTCTGTCTGTCTGTCTGTCTGTCTGTCTGTCTGTCTGTCTGTCTGTCTGTCTGTCTGTCTGTCTGTCTGTCTGTCTGTCTACCTGTCAATCTTTCTTTCTTTCTTCTTTATTATTAACTTATTTCTTTTTTTCTTTCTTTCTTTTTTTATTTAATTCTTTCCTTCTAATCGCTTGTCTGCTTCTCATTCCTTAATTTTTTTCTATCTTTCTTTTTCATCAAAAGAGGCTTTGATATCGTCGGTACTTCAGTCAACATATTTGAAAGCCTTTGAGTGTGAATACCTTGCATATCATTCGTGAATTCGTGGCTTTGAGAAAGCCACCTGAGCGGGCGCCTATAGTTAAAACTTTACATACTAACAAGAACAATATACTGGTTGCTGTACTTGATCGGGAGCCCGATCGCTGAGTGGTTAGTGAACTGGACTACAAAGGACAAGAGCGCGGGTTCGATCCTGACCGACAGCTTCCAGATTCACCCAGCCTTTAGTAGGTACCGGGTTTTTTTTCTGGGAAAGTAAAGTGGCACAGGCGTAATACCGACCACATTACCTAAAAAATCATGTGCCGGAGGTCTGTAAAAATTATGGTCACTAACACCACATTCCATATACGCCACTTGGCATGACGGAGCACTTTACTTTTTTTTTTTAAACGGTGTGTGATCATTTCATACAATAGAAAGATGGACAGACTATATCAGTCAACTCTATTATGATGAAAAACCAGAATTAAACAATTCAAATGAAGACACAGGTCCACCAATAATGCAGAGGGAAGTGGAGGACGCAATTCAACACATGAAAAGAGTCAAAGCTCCAGGTCCCGACAATATAACAATCGAAGCGATAAATGCATTAGGAGAGCTAGGAGCACAAGTCATAATAAAACTGCTCAATGATATATATAACACTGGTCACATACCTGAAGATCTACTAAAATCTATCTTTGTAGCCATACCGAAGATGTCAGGCGCCACTGATTTTGAAGACCATCGCACTATTAGTCTCATGAGCCAAATGACTAAAATATTAATAAAAATCATCATGAGACGTGTAAGGAACAAATTAAAAACAGAAATAAGTGAGAAACAATGTGGATTTGTGGAAGGAAAGGGCACCAATAATGCAATATACATCTTAAGAACATTGATAGAAAGATCTATAGAGGTAAAGAAAGATCTATATATGTGCTTTATACACTACACGAAAGCATTTGACAAAGTGAAGCATGTGGAAATAATCAATATGCTGGAGAAATTAAACATTGATGACAAGGATCTGCGAATCATAAAAAAACGTGTACTGGCAACAAACAGCAGCTATACGAAATAACAACCAAACAGGACAATTCCAATTTATAAAACAAGGAGACAGACAAGGCTGTGTTCTGTCACCGGATTTGTTTTCACTTTACAGCGAATATATTATGAGATGAATAGTAGACAGAAAAGGAATTGAAGTCAACGGTCACAACATAAATAATTTACGATATGCGGATGACACAGTCTTAATAGCAGAGACAGAGAATGAGCTACAAGAAATGAAAGATGTTATAGTAAAAGAAAGCAACAAGAAAGGTCTCAGTCTGAATAGTAAGAAAACAGAAGTAATGGTCATATCGAAGAAACAATCATCACCATCATGCAGCATAAAAAAAAAACAAGACAAATCGGAAACAAATGCAACGTTTGAAATACTTGGGCACAGTGATAACATCAGATGGAAGATGCAACACAGAAATATAAAGCAGAATAGCTCAGGCCAAAATAGCATTTCAGAAAATGAAAAATATCTTATGCAACAAATCTATGTCAATAGAAATGAGAAAGAGAGTTCATCGATGCTGTATAGAACGAATTCTGACCTATGGAAGCGAATCATGGACAATAGACAAACAAATGAAAAGACGATTAGAGGCCACAGAGATGGAATTTCTCAGAAGAATGTTGAAAGTTCCCTGGACAGCTAAAAAGACCAATGAGAAAATTCTCAAAGAGGCCAACACAAAAAGGGAGCTCTTAAAAAACATCACAAAGAAGCAATCGACATTTTGGGCACATCATCAGAAGAGGAAAGTTGGAATACTTGGTTGCAACTGGCTAAATAAAAGGAAATAGAGATCGCGGACGACAAAGAGAGAAAATACTGGATAGCTTTGGTGTCATGGCGTGGAAAACAGTCAACAACAGAACTCATACGATACACTGTGGATAGAAGATTGTGGAAGGACATGATCGCCAACGCCAACCGGTAAGACACATGATGATGATGATGATCATTTCATTGTAATGTTAGGGTAGGCTGCTGGGTGTTTTCGTGTTTTTAGCAAGCTGCGGTATATGTGCCCTGTACATTGGACTTCACAAAGGCATTTTAGTATCTGACTTACATTCCTTTTACGACAGTCCCCACTCTTTTAACCAGAATACTTATTTTCTTCCCGCACTACCGTAACAATGTGGAGCAGATCTTCAGTTGTTGTTGACGAATTGCCACGAGTTGATGCGGGCAGGTTGCGCTTTGACTCATTTGATGCGGCGGGTCGTACTGACTTTCTTGACATTCCCGGCTCTTACTGGAGAGGTTGGAGTATGTCTATCCCAGGCTATGATGGGAAACTACTAGTCCAGCCCAGAGGTACTGCAATACTGGGTCCTCTATATCAGTAACAGCCACCACTACAGGGAAACACGGCGATCCTAGCTTCTGTTAGCCAGCCTGTTTTGACGCAGGCTGTTACCAGGGGAGACCACGAGGAGGTAGAACTGTTAGGTCTTAATCAGCTGATGGTGCGCCGACTCTGCTATTGCGACCACAGGTCGCAGGCGCCTCTGCTACCCCATACCAGATTTTCAGATGATAAATTAATTACGTTTTCTTAAATTACATAAGATAGGTAACAATGGCCGAAAAATTCAAAGAGTTACACCCCACTGCGTGACGTCTGCTTCAGCATTCCCCGGAAGTTATGAAACTTCCTTGTCTTTTTAGAAAAAAACATGAAGTTTATATTCAGTGATAAACATAAAATACACAACACTAAGATTGATAGAAACATTACTTTTAGAACGAGGTATTTTTGAACGTGAGTTGGAAAAGTGAAATGTATCAAACAATATAACGTTCGTTGAAAAGTTAAATGTATCAAACAATATAACGTTCGTTGAAAAGTTAAATGTATCAAACAATATAACGTTCGTTGAAAAGTTAAATGTATCAAACAATATAACGTTCGTTGAAAAGTTAAATGTATCAAACAATATAACGTTCGTTGAAAAGTGAAAATGATGGCGTGGATTCTTCTTCAGCGCATTTGATTTTTGGAAAACATGGTCCGCTGCTCTCTCCACTGGATACATTTCCTTTCTTACCAAAACTAAGGTACCTATTTTTGTTAGTTACATCAAATGGAGGGTTTGTTTACTACTTTGGGGTCCACAAGAAACCTATTATGACGTTGGTCACAGTTTTTTTTTTATTGCTGAAACTTTAAGTTATTATTTTTTTCGTATCTTTCCAGTTATACAAAACACACACACTTCTTCTTTTATATATAAAAACTTATTAGAAGAAGCTTTATCTGAAAATGTTACAAAATTTATTGTTAAAAACTCACGATTGCTGTCCAGGAAACACTCAAACTAGCAGAATTTGTTCGTTTAGTTACTACCATTGTTATACTAAATTCGTAAGAAATATTTGCTTCATGTAAAAATATCACGTTTTGTGTATGGTGTCACATATTGAAGCCACCTCCATAAAATGTCAGTTTTAAGAATAAGAGGAATGTACCAGACTTCGTGCATCAACACCCAAAAGTGCTGCAACATATATAAGACTATAGATAAAATGTCTGTTTTGCCTCTAGATTTATTTTCAACAAGGAAGTAATTCTAGAGGCAAAACGAGCACGCTACAATACAATCTTCATTCCAAAGTTGTGCTACCAATGCCAGACCCGGACCCTAGATGCAAGAACAATAAGAAAAATCACCACTACCGAGATGAAATTTGTTAGACGAATGATAGCAAAGAGCATAAGAGGTGAGGTCAGACATAAAGAACTTAGACAAAAAAAACCTAGGAACAATTCCCGCCAAAAAATACATAAAAATCACATATACAATGTTTTTATTCCAAGTGATTTGGCAAATAGATCAAAACACTGCACAAAGAGCCTTCAATAAATACCGCGAAAACAGCAGACCCAAGGGCCGACCAAGAAAAATATAAATTCATGGAATATTAGAAACAATTGGAAACATAGCAGCAGGAGAGGCCAACAAAAGAGTAAAAGACGCAAATTACATCTTCCCTCGACGCTGAAGGGCAAATAATGATTAAAAGTAAAATAAGAAGAAAATGAATGTCAATCTTATATTCAAACAAGCAGTCATCAGTAAATTCCCTCTCAAATTAAATAAAACGCCAACACAGAGAGAAGACATGATCGCCTAGAGGAAAACATAACTCTCACACAACAATTGTGCCAAATTCGGTCATGTTCAACAGCTTCTTAATTCACCGAAACTTTGGTTTGTGATTGTATTCCACGGAAAAAGGGATCACCACTTGCTTAGTGTTGACCACATTAATACCAAAATGTGTCGATTATCCACATACACACAAATTGCCACTAACATCGTGTTCCCCATATATTATAGAGCTTGACATTATTTTATTCTTCTTTCACTTCTTTCGCGAGATAATCTATATTTTTAAATTGAATAATTGTCTTGCTAGTTACGGAAAAGAAGATGACGACGAAAATGAAGATGAAGAGAAAGAGGAAGATAAAGATGAAAAAAGAAAATAAAGATGAACATGTTGAAGAAGATAAAGAGGTAGAAGATAAAGGTGAAGAAAATAAAGAAAGAGATAAAGAAGATGAAAAAGGTAAAGAAAAGAGAAACAAGAAGAATATACTACACGCTTGGCCAGACTAGACAGGTTAGTCTGTTACTAGGGGCACCACGAAGAGGTGTAGCAGGGTCTGGATGGTTCTGGTTCACCGATCCTGGCGCAAGCCATGTGCTGTGGGTCGCTGACAAACTTCCAGCTCTGGTACTGTGAGGCGTGCCTTAGCCTCCCTTATCAGTTATGGAACATGGCTTGAGTAGAATTCTGCTTTAGTAATTTAACAATGTCTTTAAAAATCTACAATTGAGAAGGTAACTACTAAACACAACTCAAACAAGACAAATGAGAGTTCTGATGCATGTTAAAGGACACAGCAGCCTACTAAAAGTAATCTTGGAAGGCAAATACAAGATAAGAGAGACAGACCAAGAATAACATGGACGAGTAACATCAATAGATGGACAAGTTAGCTTTTGACAACCTGCACTATCAAATTAAGAGACAGAGCGGAATGGCGCTCCATGGTAGCCAATATTAGAAACGGAAACGGCACTAAATGATGATAATTTTAACAATGATCATAAGAAATGCTCTAAGTTGTATTATGAGAACGGGATTTTTATTTGTGATCTATTTTTGCGGTAACCACCCCCTGGTCTCAGCAGCTAGGCCCGGCATGAAACGTGAATTACTCAATGACGGAAAAAAATATGAGTACATCCAAAGTCTGAGTTATCTGTCTGTACGACGAGGGACACCTTTGCTCACACCTGTCAGGAAAAAACAGATTAACACGCAAAATGTAGTTCCTAGTATATCGGGACTTCGCCAGAGGTGAATGCTAGCGAACGAAAAAAGAAAAATATTGTGAGAACATGTGTGGTTAAATTATTTTTACTTTACACCGACAAGATTTAAATTTGTCAAATTTTGAAACATTTCTTCTCATAAACCTTTCTGTTATAAAATATCAACAATATAAAAACTAACAATTCGAGAATGTTCATAGTGAAGGTAAAGGTAAAGTACGAGGATGAATCGGCATCTTAGCAAGCAAGTTTTCGCCCATATGTGCTTGGCCGCCTATCCAAAAGTGTCCGCAGACTTCTCCGAGGCTACCGAGGTCCCCAGAATGTTTATATTTGTGTCCAGTATTCTAATTTCAAACTACTTCAATGATCGATCAACCTCAAAAATAAGTGGAATGTCATTTCCTTTAAAACATCTTCATTCACAACTGTAGCAACGTTGTTATGATTATAACTAAAATACGACTTTCAGAAAAAAGCATACAGCTTACGTATGAAGGTTACGAATAAAGCACACATTATAAGCAATAATAATAATATAGACATAGGAGATGAGGCTGGGGAGGTACACACGGTGAAGCTGCTTTTGCCTGAGCAATTCTGCATCTCAAGAAAGATGAGATAACCATAAAGAGCAAAGACGGTGAAGGCAATCTATATATAATAAAGAAAAACGATGTGGAACGAACAAGAAAAAAAAAAGAAACAAGAAAGAACAATAAAGAAAAGCGAGAATGAGGAAGGACAACGAAACATAGTTCCTAAGGGACAGAAAAAATAGAATAATGGAAAGAAAAAAAAAAGAATTTTAAAAAAATTGTTTAGAGAAAAAAACAAAAGAAAAACATAAAGAGGAGAAGATAGAAAAAAAGCAGGGACGAAATGGGAATATCTTGAACAAGGAATAAACCTGTCCTCCCAGTAACTAAAATAAATCTATTTGCTAATAGACAAGATATCTCAGTTACACATTTGAAATGTCGCCGACGAAAAAGCTCTCTTTACTTCCCGGATAAAATAAGGCATTGTCTGACTGGTGAAACATGTTGTGGATAAACGCCAAAATCAACAATGATTCACGCACCCACCACCCACTTCCATTCCTTCTGGACAAAATAACCTGCAGTCAGGTGAGAAGCGGTAGAGAGGGCTAAGATTCTCTAAGACAGGGGTCTTCATATCTCTCCATAAAGGACATTCAATATAGTTCTTGGTATGGCATTTTGTTGGAAACATGGACATTGGACAAGAAAACAGAACAGATAATTAATTGAAGCCTTTGTAATGTGGGTATATAGAAGAATAGGTAGAATTGGATGGAAGGAAAAGAAAACAAACGATGAAGTCTTAAAACAACTAAAAATGAAAAGAGAACTACTAAACACAATTCAAACAAGGCAAATGCGATTTTTAGGCCATGTTAAAAGACACAACAGCCTACTAAAGGTAATCCTGGAGGGGAAAATACAAGGTAAAAGAGGCAGACCAAGACTAACATGGACGACAGCAATCAAAAGATAGACAAATGATAACCTGCACCATCAAAGCAAGAGACAGAGTAGAATGCCGCTCCATGGTAGCCAACCTTCGTTTCGGAGACGGCACTCGATGATGATGATGATTATGGGATTTCTACACGTTACAATAATCAAGTGATTTGTTAGTGTAGGTTTCCTGCTTTTTTTTTTTTACAATTATCAAGAGACTTGTTAAAGTAAATGTTATGCTTTTTTTTTTCAAATAATCAACAGACTTGTTAGTGTAGGTTTTCTGCTTTTTTTTTTTACAATAATCAGGTGAGTTGTTAGTGTTGGTTTTCTGCTTTTTTTTTTTTTACAATAATCAGGTGAGTTGTTAGTGTTGGTTTTCTGCTCTTTTTTTATAGTAATCAAGTGAGTTGTTAGTGTTGGTTTTCTGTTTTTTTTTAATAATAATCAAGTGAGTTGTTAGTGTTGGTTTTCTGCTTATTTTTTTTACAATAATCAAGTGAGTTGTTAGTGTTGGTTTTCTGCTTATTTTTTTTACAATAATCAAGTGAGTTGTTAGTGTTGGTTTTCTGCTTACTTTTTTTACAATAATCAAGTGAGTTGTTATTGTTGGTTTTCTGCTTTTTTCCAATAATCAAGTGAGTTGTTAGTGTAGGTTTTCTGCCTTTTTTACGATAATCAAGTGAGTTGTTAGTGTAGGTTTTCTGCTTTTTTTTTTTACAATAATCAAGTGAGTTGTTAATGTTGGTTTTCTGCTTTTTTTACAATAATCAGGTGAGTTGTTGGCGTTGGTTTTCTGCTTTTTTTTTACAATAATCAAGTGAGTTGTTAATGTTGGTTTTCTGCTTTTTTTTACAATAATCAAGTGAGTTGTTAGTGTTGGTATTCTGCTTTTTTTTACAATAATCAAGTGCGTTGTTAGTGTTGGTTTTCTGCTTTTTTTTTTTTTACAATAATCAAGTGAGTTGTTAGTGTTGGTTTTCTGCTTTTTTACAATAATCAAGTGAGTTGTTAGTGTTGTTTTTCTGCTTTTTTTTTTTACAATAATCAAGTGAGTTATTAGTGTTGATTTTCTGCTTTCTTTTTTTTTTACAACAATCAAGTGAGTTGTTAGTGTTGGTTTTCTGCTTTTTTTTACAACAATCAAGTGCGTTGTTAGTGTTGGTTTTCTGCTTTTTTTTACAACAATCAAGTGCGTTGTTAGTGTTGGTTTTCTGCTTTTTTTTTTACAATAATCAAGTGAGTTGTTAGTGTTGTTTTCTGCTTTTTTTTTTTTACAATAATCAAGTGAGTTATTAGTGTTGATTTTCTGCTTTCTTTTTTTTTTACAACAATCAAGTGAGTTGTTAGTGTTGGTTTTCTGCTTTTTTTTACAACAATCAAGTGCGTTGTTAGTGTTGGTTTTCTGCTTTTTTTTACAACAATCAAGTGCGTTGTTAGTGTTGGTTTTCTGCTTTTTTTTTACAATAATCAAGTGAGTTGTTAGTGTTGGTTTTCTGCTTTTTTTTACAATAATCAAGTGAGTTGTTAGTGTTGGTTTTCTGCTTTTTTTTACAATAATCAAGTGAGTTGTTAGTGTTGGTTTTCTGCTTTTTTTTTACAATAATCAAATGAGTTGTTAGTGTTCTCCTCACACCGCTACATAGTTCATCCAGTATTTGGAATACTTGTACCTAATTTTGTTTTTTTTCCCATCTGAAATGTCTAATTTAAAGTGCATCATTAATTCTGATTTGTCCGAATATTAAACGTAGTCAGATAAGCTTCATTCAGTGCGTCAAGTCGCAGACTTGAAAACCACTGATTAAAAGCATAAACAATATCACGAACCAAAGGCTGTGAAGATGCAGTATTGCTCACACACTGAGAACAAGCGGCTAAGTTGGCAGGACTCCCATGTTTGTCTTTTGTTGTTTGGTGCACAAACAAGGTCGACGACATGACGGTTTGTGTTAGAGAACCAGATAAGTAAAACACAAATTGTGACTTTCTTTTAGGTTTGTAGCTCAAGAAAACATTGGCCATTGCAAAGAGGTTTGTTTTCTTGAATCCAAGCAACAAAATAGAGAAGAAATTCAGAGGAAGGCCAACAAATACATACGGTTGGGTTGGCTATTTCATCATCATCAAGTGCCATCTCGCAAAGAAGGTTGGCTACCATGGCCGCGCCATTCTGCTCTGTCTCTTGCTTTGATGGTGCAGGTTGTCATAGGCTGGTTTGTCCATGTTTTGATGTTACTTGTCCATGTTAGTCTTGGTCTGCCTCTGCCTCTTTTACCTTGTATTTCCCCTCCATGATTACTTTTAGTAGGCTGTTGTGTCTTTTAACATGCCCCCTATAATCGCATTTGTCTTGTTTGAATTCTATTTAGTAGTTCTCTTTTCATTTTTAGTTATTTTAAGACTTCATCGTTTGTTTTCTTTTCCTTCCATCCAATACTACATATTCTTCTATATATCCACATTTCAAAGGCTTCAATTCTGTGTTCTGTTTTCTTGTCTGATGTTCATGTTTCTGCACCATATAGGAATATTGAGAATATGTAACATTTTGCTATTCTTAGTTTTAGCCCTGGTGTTATTTGCTTTGATGTTAGAATATTCTTCATGAGGGAGCCCGCGATAGCTCAGTGGTTAGTGAACTGGACTACAAAGGACAAGAGGTAGGGTTCGAGACCAACCGACGGCATTCGGGTTCACCCAGTCTTAAATGGGTACCAGATTATTTCTGGGAAAGTAAAGCGGCACGGGTACCGACCACATTACCCCAAAAATCATGTGCCAAAGGTCTGTAAAATTTATGGTCACTAACACCATATTACCTATATGCCACTTGGCGTGACGGGGGCTCTTTACTTTTTTTAATGTTCTTCATGGCATAAAAATTACTTTTTTGCCATTCCTATTCTTTTGTTTATTTCAGTTGTGCATTTTCCATCTCTGGTTATAGTATGTCCAAGGTTGGCATTTAGTTTGTGAAATCTCTGGCTTCAGTCTTTTGGGCTCAAAATATTTTGTGGGATGTTTCATATGTTGGGGTGTATGTGCATACATTTGCTTAATCAGATCTGCGGCCAGATCTGAATGTGAGACACAAGATAGGAAATAACAAGAGCTTCAAAATAACGTAACCGAGACAGTGTTCACAGCTTCGTTCCTATTTATTGCGACGAAAGTTGATAAGACACCAGGTACGCATCTACAAATATAAAAGAAAGGATCATCATTACGTCCTGAGCAGCTATGACTGCGGTGTGTCTCTCCCCTACATGTAAACGGTGACGTTTGCTTTGCAATCTCCAGTTCTACATAGTACAGTTGTTTCCACCCTAAACACGGAACGTGCATATATATATTCATTATTTCTCTACAGGTGTGGTGACCGCAACACTATAGTACATAAAACCTGGCTGAAAAGTAAAACATTTAGTAAGTTATATTCTTGCTTGTCAAATTTAGGGAGCCACGATAGCTCAGTGGTTAGTTAACTGGACTATAAAGGACAAGAGGTAGGGTTCGATCCTAACCGACGGCTTCCGGGTTCACCCAGCCTTTAATGGAGCCGGATATTTTTCTGGGAAAAATAATGCGGCAAGGGGCGTAATACCGACCATATTACCCACAAATCATGTGCCGATGGTCTATAAAATATATGGTCACAAACATCATATTCCTTATACGCCACTTGGCGGGACGGGGGTATTTTACTTTCTTTTTTTATTTACTATGATGTCAAATTAGATATATCATGTGTAGCCGTGTTCTTGTTATTTTGTCTTCTGACTTGACTTGTCTAATATTCCTTATTGCTAACTTAGATGTTTGTTCTTGACAGTGATCTATCACATTGAGACGATTACTCTTTCAATACATTAGCGCATTTAATTGAATTGACAACTCACAATGTTTGCATCAACATCAGTCTTTATTCTTATTTCTTCAAGCCTGGATGTAACAATTCACCTATCAGTGGAATTATATCTCTGAAGTAGTAAATTAGAAATGGGTAAGTCCGCGTTGTCAAGCGACGGTGCATATGCGGCCACGCGGTGAACGTGACATATCTACTTCTATGAATGTTCTATCATATCTAACTTTTGGGACTTTTATTTATGATTTCTCTCTGCGGCAACCACCCCTGGTCTCAGCAGCGAGGCCCGGCTTATGATTTCTCTCTGCGGCAACCACCCCTGGTCTCAGCAGCGAGGCCCGGCTTATGATTTCTCTCTGCGGCAACCACCCCTGGTCTCAGCAGCGAGGCCCGGCTTATGATTTCTCTCTGCGGCAACCACCCCTGGTCTCAGCAGCGAGGGCCGGCTTATGATTTCTCTCTGCGGCAACCACCCTGGTCTCAGCAGCGAGGCCGGCTTATGATTTCTCTCTGCGGCAACCACCCCTGGTCTCAGCAGCGAGGCCCGGCTTATGATTTCTCTCTGCGGCAACCATCCCTGGTCTCAGCAGCGAGGCCCGGCTTATGATTTCTCTCTGCGGCAACCATCCCTGGTCTCAGCAGCGAGGCCCGGCTTATGATTTCTCTCTGCGGCAACCATCCCTGGTCTCAGCAGCGAGGCCCGGCTTGAAACGTCAATTACTTATCGACGGAAAAAATATGAGTACCTCCGAGGTCGGATTTATCTGCCTGTGCGGCGAGGGACCCCTCTGCACACGCTTGCCAGGGAAAAATGGATTAACACGCAAAATTCAGTTCCTAGTCTCTAGGGACTTCGTCAGAGGTAAAAGCTGGCGAACGAAGAAAAAAAAAAAGGAAAAAATATCTAACTTGGTGACGTTGCTTGCACAACTCAATTATCAATATTCTTAGGATTCCTGTAGACAACTTTTCTCTGGTTTATACCACTACATGATTCTGAATTCACTGATAACTTCTATATCCCCTTCTAACTCTATTACTATTCTAATGTTTCTACAGTTCTGATGATAACTTCTAATACTAACTGTCTACACTCCTCTGCCTTTGAGGCAGGTTCCTAAAAATCGATAATTCTTACTCTCCTACAGGTTTCGCAAGAGTAACTCAAAAAGTGTCTCAAAAGTCTCTGCTTGATGTTTTTGTTGCCAGTTAGGCGCCTCCTATTTCTTGGACATGCTGGGTATCTGGCGTGGTCAGTTCTGGGAACTCTGCCTTATAATCCTAGGACTATCATCCCACCTAATCATTGCTTGTCAGTTGCCTATCATTTAATGAGAAGTTTTGATAAGCATCTGTCAATCACTCATCTCAGTTGACTCCTTAAAAGCAAAGCTGTCTGATATTTCTTGACCACACAGATTCTTTTGTGGAAATCTTTTGATCTCGTTAACTCTCCCTGGCATCAGAGAACTCTTCGTGTCTACCACCGCAAGTAACAAAAGATAATTATTCGTGTCTACCTCAGCAGTACATCAGATAATTATTCGTGTCTACCTCAGCAGTACATCAGATAATTATTCGTGTCTACCTCAGCAGTACATCAGATAATTATTCGTGTCTACCTCAGCAGTACATCAGATAATTATTCGTGTCTACCTCAGCAGTACATCAGAGAATTCTTCGTGTCTACCACCGCTGGAGACATCAGAGAACTCATCGTGTCTACCACCGCTGGAGACATCAGAGAACTCATCGTGTCTACCACCGCTGGACATAAGAGGATGTTTTCGGCCTTTGGAACATTCCGTTTGGTTCTTTACTTCAAACCAGCTGGTCTCCCTGTGAAATCTTCTTTGCTACGATTGTTACTGTCAGTTACATCATCCATCTGAGTTCGTGAAATACTAGCGAAACGTCCGTCTCCCTCCTTTAGCCGCGGTTATGTTAACTTTCTAGGCTGGTTATCTCCAAATATTTCAGAGTCAGTCTAGCGATCTCTCTGTCAGAGTGTACCGACATACCCTAGATTCGCCGTCCTTTTGATCGTTAACTTTCTGCTTTATTTTACTCTTGTTTCTTCTTGTTTTATTCATTTCCTGTTTTATCCTTCGGATTGCTCCGTGGTGCGAGCAACTAATACTATTGAAAGATACTAAACAGGAAACATGTTGCCGCTTAAAAGGTATTAATTAGTTACAGCAGATGGTCAAAAAGAGAGAAGAACAGTTTAGAATAAAAAACCAGATGGAAAGATTTGCTCAGTAAAATTGTGTGTGTGTTTTTTTTTTTTTGTTCCCTTGGACAAAGAAATTTAGATCCTATCGCAGAAGAAAGAGCTAATGAAAATTACTAAACAAATTACTAAACAAATTACTAAACAAATTACTAAACAAATTACAAATATATGTGTTCAAATATAATTGTGTGTGTGTGCTTTTTATTTTTAATGTAGGGCCCTCTTTCCTAACACATGCTACATGCCCCGCAGTACTTTAATCCTGCACTGGCCCAACGCAATGGATAAAAGCGCGAAGTAAAAAAGCGAATTAAAATTTAGAGATTATTCACAAAAGTTGTGAGGTGGCAACAAAATGAGATAATTGTAATTTCAGCATATCGTGAAATTAGACTATCAGTCTTTCACTGGCTAAGGTAGCAATACAGCTTCTTTTACAATAGAGCAGTGCAATACAACTTCTTTTACAATAGAGCAGAGCAATAAAACTTCTTTTACAATAGAGCAGAGCAATACAACTTCTTTTACAATATAGCAGAGCAATAAAACTTCTTTTACAATATAGCAGAGCAATAAAACTTCTTTTTCCCTTTCCTTCTTTATTTGCCTTCTAGTGTTGTGGATTGATATAATGATTCATGACTCTCGTATTGATCATGAGATCTTTAACTATCTGAGGATTTATCGGGAGATAGCTATTACTTTTTCATGGTTACTACATCGATCGTATGACACAGGGTCACTTCACACATCTCCTTAGTCTAGACATCACTTTCTTTATGATTATGCCTAACCAATGAATTCCGTTTCCTGAGATAGAAGAATCTACTTTGCTAACTAGAAGGACAGAGGAGAGCGAAAACAGAATCGAAAAATGAAAATGTCAAGAATGCAGCTTTCAGCGTAGGTTGCTATGACAACTGGAGGAGAGAGAAGAAAATATTGAAGAGATGCATGGTTGTTTTTTTTTTCCGTCAAGAATGTAGACATTAGATCACAACACACGTCGTTACAACTTTATATATTACATAGAGTTTGTTCTGATGTGAAATTATGAAATTACATGTGAAATTATGTTAGTTTTTTTTCTTTTTGGTATAGTAATTTGCTGGTGTTTATTATTTTGTTCTGAAGGTCTGATGGACGTGTAATTCTCGATATTTAAGTGAAAAATTGTTTATTTTTCATTTCACTATCATCGACATAACGTCGTTATATCAGCGTGTCAATTGCTTCATTGGCGAACACTTTATTTTCGACAGTGGCACTTTTGTATCTTGTCCCCACTGCCTTGTGGAGGGTTCGGGTAAAGTTAAAGTTAAGGGAGTAAATCCACAACAGTACATTCGGACTGGAAACCATGAAGTGGTTAGCGACCTGTTCTAACATCCCCGAGAGTTTTTGAAGACTCAGTCATTTATGAAATCTTTAGCTCAAGACCTTCAGATTATATGGAAAGAAGATGTAAATTCCGTATGGTCTCACATAAAAGACATCTTATACATTCTTTACTTAAAATATTCGGTAAACAAGACAAGCTTAATATAGACTGATACTTTTTTTTTTTTTCATTCGCCAGCTTTGACCTCTGACGAAATCCCTAGAGACTAGGAACTGCATTTTGCGTGTTAATCCATTTTCCCTTGCAGCCGTGTGCACATGGGTCCGTCTTTGGAGGTACTCATATTTTTCCCGTCGATGAGTAATTGACGTTTCAAGCCTGGCCTCGCAGCTGAGACCTTGGGTGGTTGCCGCAGAGAGAAATCATAGATAAAAATCCTAACTGGTGCAGCCAGGATTTGAACCCACAACCTCTCTGTCTCGAGGCCGGATCTTGCCTCGAGACCAACCAGTCACCCATAGACTGACTGATACAAAGACAATCGTTACAAAATGGAACCTGTTATAGCCAACTAAAGAACAACATTAATGCAATATAAGAAAGCTCCAAACATTACAACACTATCCGCACTTAGAAAAGATAGAAGATCAAGACAAAAACAGCCAGATACTTCGCGAACGAAAACTTGTCAAAACTATGCAAATATGTTTAACGTTGACATATCGAACACTTAAGAAGCAACGGGGATACCCCTTCTTTTAATTTCCCTTCTCTTCCACATTCTTTTTTTTAATTTATTCATTTATTTTCTTGTTAGGGAATATACTATTCTTAATTATTACATATTTGACCATTGACAAGAGATCGAGTTAGTTCCCTCCATCCATCGAACATCCTCTTCGTTCATCGAACCTTAAATGGACACTAAATTTCTTTCTGGGACTGAACGGCGCTCTGGCGTAGTAGTGAACACATTATCGAAAATATGTCAAAGGTTTCTACTTTCTTTCTTACATACAACATAACAATAATACGCAATAATATTTGTAAAATACACTATCATTTTTAAAATATAATATTATTCAATTATGTGCAATATGATACAGAAACACGCAGTAATATGTAATGATATATAATATTATTTACTTACATACAATGATCATCATCAAGTGCTGTGCCTGCTGGCGTAGGTGATCATGTCTCTCCACGACTTTCGATCTCGACAGTTATTTATCATTTCTGTTTACCTTTTGCCAAGCCGTTCTATTAAGCTCTCTGGTATCTTTTCTCTTTGCTTTCCTTTATTCCTTCGTCCCTCAGTTTTCCCAGTTGTTACATTATATTCCAGCTGTTCTCTTCTTTTTACATGGCCAAACAATTATGATTGTTTTTTTTCCTAATATTGGATATTTGCTCTCTGTTTGCTTTGGCCTCTTTCTGAACGTTTTCATTACTCTTTCATATCCAGTAAAATACAACTAATATGTACTAACATGCAATTTTACTCAAGAACGTCCAGAAGAAAAAGAAATGTAAATTTTTTATGAAAATAAAAATAAACTCTGTTACGTATCGAGCTTTGTTTAACAAGATAATTGGTGTTAGTGTTAATTTTTTTTAATAAGTAAAATTGTATGTTGTAGTTATATTTCATGTATGTTGTAGTTATATTTCATGTATGTTTTAGTTATATTTCATGTATGTTGTAGTTATATTTCATGTATGTTGTAGTTATATTTCATGTATGTTTTAGTTATATTCCATGTATATTATAGTTATATTTCATGAATGTTGTAGTTATATTTCATGTATGTTTTAGTTATATTTCATGTATGTTGTAGTTATATTTCATGTATGTTGTAGTTATATTTCATGTATGTTGTAGTTATATTTCATGTATGTTTTAGTTATATTTCATGTATGTTTTAGTTATATTTCATGTATGTTGTAGTTATATTTCATGTATGTTTTAGTTATATTTCATGTATGTTTTAGTTATATTTCATGTATGTTGTAGTTATATTTCATGTATGTTGTAGTTATATTTCATGTATGTTGTAGTTATATTTCATGTATGTTTTAGTTATATTTCATGTATGTTTTAGTTATATTTCATGTATGTTTTAGTTATATTTCATGTATGTTGTAGTTATATTTCATGTATGTTTTAGTTATATTTCATGTATGTTGTAGTTATATTTCATGTATGTTGTAGTTATATTTCATGTATGTTGTAGTTATATTTCATGTATGTTTTAGTTATATTCCATGTATATTATAGTTATATTTCATGAATGTTGTAGTTATATTTCATGTATGTTTTAGTTATATTCCATGTATATTATAGTTATATTTCATGAATGTTGTAGTTATATTTCATGTATGTTTTAGTTATATTTCATGTATGTTGTAGTTATATTCCATGTATGTTGTAGTTATATTTCATGTATGTTTTAGTTATATTCCATGTATATTATAGTTATATTTCATGAATGTTGTAGTTATATTTCATGTATGTTTTAGTTATATTCCATGTATATTATAGTTATATTTCATGAATGTTGTAGTTATATTTCATGTATGTTTTAGTTATATTCCATGTATATTATAGTTATATTTCATGAATGTTGTAGTTATATTTCATGAATGTTGTAGTTATATTTCATGAATGTTGTAGTTATATATCATGAATGTTGTAGTTATATTTCATGAATGTTGTAGTTATATTCCATGTATATTATAGTTATATTTCATGTATGTTGTAGTTATATTCCATGTATATTATAGTTATATTTCATGTATGTTGTAGTTATATTCCATGTATATTATAGTTATATTCCATGTATATTATAGTTATATATCATGAATGTTGTAGTTATATTTCATGTATGTTGTAGTTATATTCTATACAACTCTGGATACATTTTAAGCAATACTACTTTTCAATAATACATTACAAAAATACTTTGTTCAGTACTACACTACGTTCGCATTTCAGTCTCATATAAAAAAGAAATGTTGGTTCCCATTTAAGGCTGGTTGGACCTAGAAGCTGAACCGTCAATCGGGGAAAGGAATTCTGCATCTCAAGAATGTTAGACCAGCTCACAAACCTAGCGATGAGAGGTTAAAAGAGTGAATTGGAAACTCTACAGAAAACAAACAAGAAAGACCAGTTTAATTATATTTTTAGACTTCCAAGCTTTGATGAAGACATAATACAGACATATTGAAGACATATGAAAGATTTAAACATTAAAAGGAACTAGCTTACAAACACCATCTTACAGGGGAAATTATAATATTATAAAGTAAGTAAAGAGCCCCGTCACGACAAGTGGCATGTAGGGAATATGGTGTTAGTGACCATAAATTGTACAGACCTTCAGCACATGATTTTTGGGGTAATGTGGTCGGTATTACGCCCGTGCCGCTTTACTTTCCCAGAAAAAAATCCGGTACCCATTTAAGGCTGGGTGAACCCGGAAGCCGTCGGTTGGGATCGAACCCTACCCCTTGTCCTGTGTTGTCCAGTTGACTAACCACTGAGCTATCCCGGCCCCCTTTATAATATTATGGCGAAGTCAAATAGCGTGGCTGGAAAGAATCAATCATTCAATCTTTCATTCATTTCAATAATGGAAGGTTTGGTTCCTGGGAGAGGTTCAGTTGCAGACCAAGAAGAAAGTAGTTTCAAGTCATCAAGGAGACTTTGAACATGACAACAGTCGAAGTAAATACCTGACTAGAGACATATATTCTTTCGGATGGGTTGTGGTGTATGCAACGTTCTGTGGGAGATCTGGCTAGAGACATATATTCTGCAACGTTCGAGATCTGGCTAGAGACATATATTCTTTCGGATGGGTTGTGGATGCAACGTTCTGTGGGAGATCTGGCTAGAGACATATATTCTTTCGGATGGGCTGTGGTGAATGCAACGTTCTTTGGGAGATCTGACTAGAGACATATATTCTTTCAGATGGGCTGTGTTGAATGCAACGTTCTGTGGGAGATCTGACTAGAGACATATATTCTTTCAGATGGGCTGTGTTGAATGCAACGTTCTGTGGGAGATCTGACTAGAGACATATATTCTTTCAGATGGGCTGTGTTGAACGCAACGTTCTGTGGGAGATCTGACTAGAGACATATATTCTTTCAGATGGGCTGTGTTGAATGCAACGTTCTATGGGAGATCTGACTAGAGACATATATTCTTTCAGATGGGCTGTGTTGAATGCAACGTTCTGTGGGAGATCTGACTAAAGACATATATTCTTTCAGATAGGCTGTGTTGAATGCAACGTTCTGTGGGAGATCTGGCTAGAGACATAAATTCGTTCAGACGGGCTGTGATGAATGCAACTTTCAGTGGGAGATCTCACTAGAGACATATATTCTTTCGGATGGGCTGTGGTGAATGCAACGTTCTGTGGGAGATCTGGCTAGAGACAGATTCTTTCAGACGGGCTGTGGTGAATGCAACGTTCTGTGGGAGATCGAGATTCTTTCAGAAGAGTTGTGGTGAATGCAACGTTTTGTGCGAGATCTGGCTAGAGACAGAGATTCTTTCAGATGGGCTTGGGTGAATGCAACGTTCTGCAAAGTAAATGCGACCTTATGATGAACTTTGACATGAATGCAAAGTTGTCTGATATGTCAAAGTTGACACGGTATATTTTTTAACATAACGGTTTCATGAAAGAACAAATATCATGAGATTAGAAGTAAAGATAACTAGTGAGCTCTAAATACATTCATTATAATCTATTATTAAATATGTAAAGCTACTTTATCTTTCTATATTAACTACAATCTCTATATTTGGCAACTGAGGGAAAGAATGACAGCGAGAAGATCGTTGCTCTCTTCTTTTCCTCGTGCTACCATAAGAGATCTCTAGAAAAATTATGAAAAGACTAAAGGAAGCATTAGAGAAACATTTGACAGATGAACAAGCAGGTTTTAGGAAGAACAGATCATGTGCTGATCAAATAACTACTCTACGTATAATCGTTGAACAAAGTTTATAACTAAAATCCACACTTTATATTGGATGCATAGATTACGAAAAGGCATTTGATAGTTTAGACAGAAGAATGCTTTGGAAGTTGCTGAGTCATTACGGAATCCCATAACGTTTATTAACCTGATAAGAACAATGTATGAAGGGATGAAATGTAGTGTGGTACATGAAGGGCAGCTTACAGAAGATTTGAAATGAAAACAGGAGTAAGGCATGGAAGCATTATATCTCCATTTCTCTTTTTGCTGGTCATATATTGGATTATGAAAATAACTCAAAACAACAGAAATGGAATCCAGTGGTCACTGACCAAGCCACTTAAGACTTAGACTTTGCTGATGACAGCTCTCCTATTACATAATCATTGAAAGAGGCAAGATAAAATGAGTATACTTGATGAGAGATCACAACAGCTAGGACTGAAGATTAATAGAGATAAGACCAAAATTATGAGAATTAATGCAGTTGGCAATAACCAAATAGCAATAGGAGAAATACCTTAACTAGGCGTACAATCTTACATATATCTGGGCAGTAACATAGATAAAGAAGGAGGAACAGAGAAATATGCCAAAATAAGGATACAAAAAGCAATAGGAGCCTTCGTTACACTGGGAAATATAAAGAAATCTACATAAATAAGGTTAAATACAACAATTTAAAAATTTCAACACCAACGTAAAGTCAGTCCTATTATATGGCTGTAAAGCATGGAGAATAATAAAAATGGCAATCATGAAGACACATACTTCATTAATGGATGCTTGCGCAGAATAAAAGAAGGGTTTAGCCAGGACAAAATCACTAGCATGGAATTATGGAAATGTACCAGTCAAATACCGGTGGAGACAACATAAAGAGATACAACGAAGACGATGGCGCAGGATAGGACACACATTGCGGAACCAACTGAGAGTATTACACGACATGCCCTTTTTTTAAATCGTCAAGGAAAAAGACAACGAGGAAGACTAAAATATTCTAGAAGAATACTGATGAAAGTAGAAGTAAAGATGATGGGGAAGACATGAAATAATCTTAAAAGAATTGCAAGAAACAGAACGGCTTAAAAAGTGTTTTCTGAGGACCTTATCTCAACGGGGAGCTGAAAGGTAGTAGAAGAACCATAAGAGATTCTTATCTTATCCTTAATTAGATCATTACCATTTGTCTTTATATTCTCTACGCTCTTGAATTTGTTGCTCTTTCTGTCTCTAAATTTCTCTTGTCTTCCTCTAAATTCTGCAGTTCAACGTATCCATTTATTCTCAAATTTCTCTTGTTTTCCCCTATAATCTCCGTAGCTCTACTTACACCTTCTATTCTTGAAATTTCTCTTGTTTTCCCATATAATCTCCGTAGCTCTACTTACACCTTCTATTCTTGAAATTTCTCTTGTTTTCCCCTATAATCTCCGCAGCTCTACTTACACCTTCTATTCTTGAAATTTCTCTTATTCTTCCTCTTACCTCTGAAGTTCTACTTAGGCTCTCTATTCTTGAAATGTTTCTCTTTTCTTCTCATCTAAACCCAACATTTATCTTTTTCTTCTCTCTTATCGAAATTCTTCTTCCCTTCCTCTACGCTTTGCCGTTCATCTCCAGAAATTCTCTTTATGTTCTCTCCCCTCCACAGATCTCTTTGAACAGCGTGGGGGTCGGCTCTTAAAACAGGTAATCAACCAAAGATCTACATCCTGAAGACCTAGCGTACGTGGGCAGTTAAGTGGTTTATATGACGTAGTTCAGCGCTACTTCCTTTAATTTCAACCTATAATATTTTTATAATAGATCTTAATAGCTTTATATATATATATATATATATATATATATATACATACATACTGAGATAGCATTTAATTTACGATGTTACCTACACAACCAATTTATCAACAAATTAACCTATGATAATAAACTCGTTTGTTTATTTCTAACCATTGATAGTCGTATCCAATCATATAATAATATTTTCCAATACGAAAATAGACTTCGGTTGAGCATAAGTGCTCATCTCGTGATAAGAGCCTGCTATAAATCAGGGTATCAACCATAGATTGGTAGATATATTTATCTGGAATGACGTCATTAAACGTAGCGTTTATAAAAAACCTGAAGATTATGCACTCAGCGTGTGCGAGTTATCTAAACCTGGCGCGTAAACACCGGCTCAGTTAGATATTTTGTCCTGACTAAATGTGCTTATTTTTACTAGGTTTCTTCTATGAATAACGTTTTTATTTATTTGTAATCTGTTTTACTCTGTCAATCATTACTTGAGAAATTATTGAAAGATATATCAAACACTTGACGTGGCTTAAATTAAATCCGTTATATGATTTACAAAGGTTATTTTGTTAACGTGAAATGGAGATTGGCACAGATATATGACATGCTTGCCCTCTGTAACATTGGATTTTCTTCTACTTTCCTCCCTCATTTTCATGTCAGTATAGGGGCCAGATGTAACGTGCGATCTTTTACTCATCTGCTAGTCTTCTCTGCTGTACATATCCAAGTGTTTCTAATACTCCATGAATCCATCTTTTTCGTGGTTGAATCTTGGGTATTCTTGTGTTTTAGTCTTTCTGTCTTAACAAGTCAAACTATTGTATCTGTTGCTTCTTTATTTATTCAATCCTTCTTAGTCTTCTTATTTACTACCTCATATGCTTTTCAGGGTGGAGGTGAGAGGTCTGTGGTCTTTTGCCCTTCTGTTAGCCCCTCCTGAAGTTTTTTTCTAGTGTTTCTAATAGTTCATCAATACAACTTTTTCGTAGTTGGCCCTTGGGTCTGGTGTTCTTGCAACGTTTATTGAATGCTCGTTGTTAAGTGTTTTGATCTTTCTGATTTAACAAGTGACCCTACCATTTTATCTCTTGTTTCTTTATGTTCTCAATGATAGAAATAGCTCATCGTTTTGTTTTTTCCTCAGTTCTTCATTTCTGATCTTATCTCTCAGGCTGTTTTTTACTGGCACGCGTCTGACACATTTGATTTCGGTTGTGGTTATTTTTCTTTTGTTTGAGACGAGAGTCAAAGTTCTGGCAACATTTGGGATGAGTAGTGTGTTGTAGTGTTCATTTCGGTTCTAGCGTATTGCCTTGTTGGACAGCAAAGTAAAATTAGATGAAGCATGGACAAATAAACATAACATTGTTAAGCTGCCATATCGTGACGACGTCCTTTGACGCAAACGTTTAATTAATTTGAACAGTTTATTCTTAGTGAAGCTGTAATATGAAATGCGTTTGAACCGGAGAGGAGCAGTTGAACATTGATATGAAGACGCTGACCTCACAACCAAAAGGTATTCTTCTGGGTCAAACACCTTTTGAAGCGATCTGGTTAATCCAGTGTCATCTGACCTCAGGGTAGATTAAATGTAATACCTAGTCCTATCTGAGTTGGACGATGAATGGTTGGTTCCGTTAACATTTTCAGCTTGAGTGTGTAAAGTAACTTTTGACAACCGAGAATCTAAAATAATATTCTGAATGTCGCTATGTTTTGAACAAGTTTAGAAGAGAGTGAAAGGAGAAGGTGAGAGAGATAGTGAGAGATGGGGAGAGAAAGAGATAGATATAGAGAGATGGAGAAAGAAAGAGTGAGATAGAAGGAGAGGGAGACATATATTGAGAGAGATAGTAAAAGAAAAAGATATATACACAAAGAGAAAGAGGGATACTGAGGGAGAAATCAAAGAAAAAATAGATAGAAAGGTAGAGAGAAACGGATAGAGAAAGAGAGAAAGAGCGAGACTTACTGAAAGAGAAAGAGAGAGAGCGAGATTACCAGGGATAGGCAAGTAAGCCCGTGCTACATAGTTCATGTACTATTTTGAGAACTGCCTGTGCCAATGGTACTACCCGACTGTAGTGTTAATGGTCCTAACACAAAGACAAAAGACCGATCGCTTTAAGGTGACGCTTAAACATGTGCTCTTCCAAAACTAGACGTATATAAAGTAATCATTTTTTATTCGCATTATGCCCGCCTACATGGCACTAAAAATATCTCTCATTGCATTTGGTGATAGCCATGATATACTTCAAGTCTGGCTCTTTTATTGTCTTCCCTGCGTTCCAAAATATTTTCTTTATCGTGTATCTCTTTCGTTTTCGTCATGTGTCACTTAATGCGTTGGTTTTAGTATCTACGCTGTCTATATAGCTCCAGCGCATATGTTTTATCATTTATTGAGCATCACTTGGTTGGTTGTTTCGATTGAATTATATTTTTTTAAATAATTTTATTTTTGATTTGGGTTATATTAGATTATAACAGTAGAAATAAGGACGAACGTGTATAATAAATAATAGTGGTAATAGCAGTAATAGTAGTAGCAGTACTGTAAAGTAATATTAGAAGGAGTAGTAGTTGAGGTGATAGTTGTAGTAATATTAATAGTAAAATTAGTAGTAGTAGTAGTAGTAGTAGTAGTAGCAGCAGTAGTAGTAGCAGTAGCAGAAGCAGTTTTCTTATTAGTGGTTGTAGTGCTTGAAGTAATAGTAGTTGTTGTAGTTGTAGTTTTTGAAGTTATAGATATATTGCTTGCTTGCGTTCGCCCGATGACTAAAGTATTCTGGATTATTCTAGTAGACTAAAGAATTCCTCTTTATCATCCGCCCTGAAAAGGACGTTAAGTGGGTGTGTCTGCGTTGTGTCGTGGTTTGCAGTATATATGTGATATTTGCGCCTTTCGGCCCAACACATCCGACTTCAGCAGGACATTTTTGAGTACCGGTTTGTCTTCCCTCTTCGATCCCTACTCGCTTCGCCAGACTAGAGAGGTTAGTCTGTTACTAGAGGCACCGTGGAGAGGTGGAGCAGGGTCTGGATGGCTCTGGTTCACCGATCCTGGCGCAAGCCATCAGCTGTGGGTAGCTGGCAACTTCCAGCTCTGGTGCTGTGAGGCGCGCCTTTGCCTCCAAAGATTTTTAAAAGCAGCAGTAAGGTCCGCACTAATATGATGTTCTCCATACGCCTCAAAGATGACAAATGTCCGTTAAATTATTTTTTTAATAATAATAATACATATAATATTAGGAATAATCAATAATTAAAGTTGAAGAAATAATACAGGAGCATTAGTTACAGATTTGATACATGTAACGTTAATGTACGTGATATTTATAAAATGCTTTCTTTAGTTTTATTAATATCATACCCATTACTTATCACATGTATATACCTAACTTGTAAAATTTGCTGTTACAATCAACAATCATTGCTACCTACCTGGATTCATCTTTCTACCTTGCACGAGCCGGATTACACGAGTTCCTACATGTTAAAGTAATTGCAACCAGCCGAAAAGGTAAAAAGGAAGCGTTGATACACTTGCTACCTGTTTCCAGCGGTAGGTACTGTATATTCTACAACTCTATCGATAACAAATGTTTGATGCTGGAAATGCTGAATCAATATCGGGAAATTGAAGACGACAGCACATTCTTTTGTGAAGCAGGAATGATTGATAGAACTAGGCAATTTTGTGTGAAGGAATGATTGATAGAATTAGCAATTTTGTGTGAAGGAATGATTGATAGAACTAGGCAATTTTGTGTGAAGGAATGATTGATAGAATTGGCAATTTTGTGTGAAGGAATGATTGATAGAATTGGCAATTTTGTGTGAAGGAATGATTGATAGAATTGGCAATTTTGTGTGAAGGAATGATTGATAGAACTAGGCAATTTTGTGTGAAGGAATGATTGATAGAATTGGCAATTTTGTGTGAAGGAATGATTGATAGAACTAGGCAATTTTGTGTGAAGGAATGATTGATACAACTAGGCAATTTTGTGTGAAGGAATGATTGATACAACTAGGCAATTTTGTGTGAAGAAATAATCAAAGTCTGTAGCAAATGTTGGTAGAGCAGAACCGACGTTCATCATCGTCATCAAGTACCTTACCAGCAGGCGTTGGTGATCATGTCTCTCCATAGCTTTCTATCTCGACAGTTACTCGTTCATTTTAGTATTGGTCTACCTCTGTCTTCTTTACTTTGTATTTTCTCTTCCAAAATTACTTTTAGTAGGTTGTTGTGTTTTTTTAACATGCCCCAAAAATCTCATTTTGTCTTGTTTGAATTGTGTTTATAGTTCTCTTTTCATTTTTAGTTGGTTTAAGATATTGTTGCAGTCATCATCATCATCATCACCATCATCATCATCATCATCATCATCATCATCATCATCATCATCATCAAGTACAAAGCCTGCTGGCGTAAGGAATCATGTCTCTCCATAACTTTCGATCTCGACAGTTATTTATCATTTCTGTTGTTGACCTTCTGTCAAGCTATTCTCTAAAGCTGTCTGATATCTTTTCTCTTTACTTCATTCTATCTCTCCACCGCTCAATTTTCCCAGTTGTCACAATATATTCAAGCTGTTCCCATCTCATGAAGCGATGTTATTGGATAGAAGTAAAGTTGAGATATGTAGTAATATTTGGTACAAATATGATCTAGACATGTAGTAATATTTGTAACAAATATTATCTAGATATGTAGTAATTTCTTGCGGAAATAAAGTCGATGCATGTAATAATTTGTGAACGAAAAATAAATCAAGATATTTACTAATTTGTGGTAGACATAATGTCAATATGGGAGCTGCGATAGCTCAGTGGTTAGTGAACTGGACTACAACGGACAAGGGGTAGGGTTTCGATCCCAACCGACGGCTTCCGGGTTCACCCAACCTTAAATGGGTACTGGATTTTTTCTGGGAAAGTAAAGCAGCACGGGCGTAATATCGACCACATTACCCCAAAAATCATGTGCTGAAGGTCTGTAAAATATAGGGTCACTAACACCATATTTCCCTATACGCCACTTGGCGTGACGGGGGTATTTTACTTTACTTACATAATGTCAATATGTGTCAAAATCTGTGGTAGAAATAAACAAATGTAGTAATTTGTAAAGGAAATAAGGTCGAGATATGTACTAATTCGTGGTAGAAGTAAAGTCGAGAAATGTAGCAATTTGTGGTAGAAATGTAGGCTAGATATGAACTAATTTTGGGTAGAACAGATTTAGTGATTTCTTAGTATTTTCGAACTTTGAAGCAACTTCTGCTGAAGTTAAACGCAGTAGGAATTTGGAGTTCACAAGAAGTAGAATGAAAATGATGGAATTGGGGTTGATTATAATGTATGTGTGTTCTGGAGTTCTGGAATTATATAGCAAATTGTCGGTGTAATATTAATGGAAGTGCGTAGAAAATGTTAGTGGAGTTTGGAGTGAAAGTATGTAGTAAATGTAGGCATCGTGCAATGTTTAAGTCTTCCAGGTTTTAGTCCTGTTTTGAGTATTTGAATAATAAGTGCTACGCAATTTAAAACAACCCTTACGTATGCTTGTGAAAGCTGGAAAACAACAAGAGATATAGAAACAAAGTTGAACGCATTCGAAAATAAATGTCTAAGGAAAATATTTGGTATAGCATGGAACGAATTCAAAACAAACGAGGAAATTAGAGAAATCGCCAATCAACCACTAATATCTTCAGTAATAAAGAAAAGACAATGGTCATACGTTGGACATGTGATGAGAAGAGATAATAATCGAATAGCAAAGCAAGCCCTCATAAGGGAAACAACAGGTAGACACAGGGAGACACTGAGAAGAACATTGATGAGAGAGGCAAGAGCAGCAGGAGTCTGCTCCCTCAATGAGATAGAACTCCTTGCACAGAACAGAGACAGATGGCGAGATTTGATAAAATATATTTAAAAAGAAAACTTCTAGTACAAAAAATTCATATAGGAGAAGGTGTATCTTGGTCTACGCCCTATGGGCCGGTTACGGCTCGAAAGGTCAATAGATAGATAGAATTTAAAACAAACGTGCATTGTTATGGTTATGGTTATTGTTATGGAAGGCCCCGGTAACACTGCAAACGAATTAAAATCAATAATTGCTCAACCGCCCGTGGCAGTGGAATAATCCGAATTAAATATCTCATCTCCCAAACAAAGAAAGGTAGCTGCAGGGTCCATCATATGAGTCCCAGCACACGCTAAAAGAAATAAGGCGAAACCGTTCAGAAAGTCATCACAACCACCTGTTCCTCATCATACGATATCTTCATTCATCGTAAGCAATCGAAATATCGAAACACGATCAAAATGAATCGGACAGCTCACGGTGTGCACAGAACATTTAACTCAGTAGCTCCGGCAGCAAGCGGACTTGGAATATGAGGAAACTTCAACAAGGAACACTTGTATCTGGACAACATCCCTCCTGACTAACATGAAACTCCGAGAGTCACACAGGGACTGCAAAGTCATGAACAAAACCCCGTCATTTCGCTCTTCATTATAAGCGTACTGCTGATTTAGGGATATACGATCAGGCATCATGATGACGTAGCACACACAATAATGGATGCGCCCAAAAGTGCATTTAATAATGCAATATATTCCATCTATTCCTTTCTCATTACATGGCCAAAAAATGATGATTGTTTCTTCCTAATATTGGAAATTAGCTCACTATTTGCTTTGGCCTTTTTCAAAACGTTTTCATAACTCTCCTTAGCTGTCCACGGTATTCTCAACAATCTTCGGTAAAACCACAATTCTAGAGCCTCAAGTAATTTTCTTGTCGATTGTCCTATTGTACATGATTCACATCCATATGTTAAGACTGGCTATATATAACATTTTAGAACTCTTTTTCTTGTTTCTTTATAAAAAAATGGATTGCACAGTATCTTTCTCACTTTTTGGAAAGCTACCTTTGTCTGAGCCATTCTGCATCTCACCTCTGTTGTACATCAACCACCTAAGGTTACCATTGTTCCCAGATATTTAAATCCATTTACTTGTTTTAGTATTGTTCCAATTGTCTTTTCTTGTGCATTGAGGTGATGTCTTTTTCTTTGTTGCTGCCATTACTTCTGTCTCTTTGCCATTAAGGCTGAGTTCTTTATTTTTATATATTATTTTGATGCTTTCACTTAAGGGATAATATTTCACGAAACTTTATAAATGCAAATAACGTGTACACTCAGAAATGTATATAAATGAATAATTTACCGTGGTGGTAAAAAAAAAAAATAAATACTCATATACAACAACAAATTCATATTTGTTTTTAAATATCGCATGAATTAATACATTTCTGTAGGTTAGAACGAAAATGTTATATTTTGACAGAAAAGAGCAACTGTGTCTGATGATTACTTGCACATCTTTTCTGTGGAGTTCGTTGCCAGTACAAGCAACCACCTTAAGTTTAGATAAACACTCTGAGGTCAGAAGTTAGTGTACTCGCGTGAGTCATCAGAGTTCATGTAGACGACCTGTGATATGTTGCAGATTACGTATATCAGAAAGACAGGTAGACGCTCAAAAAAATAAATAGATTACAAAGTGTAATAAAAAAATGTATTTCTGTTGGGATTTTTATTTAGAGTGTTCTGGTGTGCTTTTATATGTAATTATCTAAAAACAGCTTGGCAAAGAACACTCGATACGAGCACGGCGAAGACATAAAAAAGATGTGTACAGAAAAAAGCACCAAAAAAAAACGCAAGTAAAAAAAAAAACCGATGAAATGCACAAAGGGTGGCAAAAGATTGAAAAACATGGGCGAATATGATCGTCTACATCAACATTGCTCCAACGACCCTGAAGGTTAAAGGTTAGACAAGTCAAGGCAAATTTACGAACAAAATGTCAAATTTGAGCCGAATTAAGCGTCTCATTAATTCAGTATCCGGTTATTAAACAGAAGTTGTAGAGTGCTTGTTTTTGTTTTTTTCTTCATTTATGAACAGCAATCTTGAAGATGTCATCCTTTAATCGACTCAGATGAAGAAAATAGAAACATCTGTTAGTTCGGTAGTTCCAAAACTGTTGACACTCGGCTTGCCCCTTTGCCTGATATCCTTAAACCGGAAGCGTCCTCATGGCAGTTACGACACTAAAGTACAGAACCCCCGTCATGCCAAGTGCCATATAGGGAATATAATGTAAGTTACCATAATTTTTACAGACTTTCGGGACATGATTTTTAAGGTAATGTGGTCGGTATTACGCCCGTGCCGCTTTACTTTCCCATTAAAAAATCCGGTACCCATTAAAGAATGGGTGAACCTGGAAGCCGTCGATCATTATTGAACCCGACCTCTTGTCCTTTGTAGTCCAGTTCACTATTCACTGAGATATCTAGGCTCACAATTACGATCGTTCAAGTCAGATAAACTGTGTTTCTTGTAGTTATTTGTTTAGGTTACAATTTAATGGATAGAAATGATGTACAGTAACAATACAAATATTTAAAAGATATCATGTAGTCTCTTGAAAAATCTACATCACATACTTATTATGACAGATCTAATACTAGTCTAAAACGTGTCTACCCCAAACATTAATAAACCTATGTGGATGTTATCATTTTATGATTTTTTATTGTTGAGTAGAACCTCGAACTGGGGTCATCAGTCGCTGGAAACTGCAGGATTTACTGAGGAGGAGATCTGAGCACCTATGGGCATGTTCGAAGTGCAATGATGATGATCCGCAAATAACTTAATAACACAATAACACTATAACTCAATAACAAAATAACACAATCACTGAATAAAAAATAACTCAATAACTTCAATAACCCAATAACAAAATAACAAAATAACACAATAAGTCAATAACAAAATAAACACAATAACACAATAGATGAATAATAAAATAACTCAATAATTCAATATCTCAATAATTCAATAGGTCAATAACCCAATAACACAATAAATCAACAATTCAATAACTCAATAACATAATTACGAAATAACTAAATAACACAATAACAATTACTAAATAATCCAAATAACTCAAAAATAACTCAATAATTCAATAACATAATTTCTAAATACCTCTTTACCTCAATAACTAAATAACACAATTACTAAATAACTCTATAACTCAATCATAACACAATAACACAATTACTAAAAAATCTATAACTCAACCATAACACAATAACACAATTACTAAAAAAAACTCTATAACTAAATAACTCAAAAAAACTTGCCGAAGTGCACGAGCCGCGGTACAGACGTCGAGAACCACTATGTTAGTTGGTCGATATCTATCTATCTATCTATTGACCTTTCGAGCCGTAACCGGCCCATAGGGCGTAGACCAAGATACACCTTCTCCTATATGAATTTTTGTTCTAGCAGTTTTCTTTTAAAGATATTTTATTAAATCTCGCCATCTGTCTCTGTTCTGTGCAAGCAGTTCTATCTCATTGAGGGAGCCGATTCCTGCTGCTCTTGCCTCTCTCATCAATGTTCTTCTCAGTGTCTCCCTGGGTCTTCCTCTTTTTCTTTTACCTGTTGTTTCCCATATGAGGGCTTGCTTTGCTATTCGATTATTATCTCTTCTCATCACATGTCCAACGTATGACCATCGTCTTTTCTTTATTACTGAAGATATTAGTGGTTGATTGGCGATTTCTCTAATTTCCTCGTTTGTTTTGAATTCGTTCCATTCTATACCAAGTATTTTCCTTAGACATTTATTTTCGAATGCGTTCAACTTTGTTTCTATATCTCTTGTTGTTTTCCAGCTTTCACACGCATACGTAAGGGTTGATAGTACATTATTATCGACATTGTTCGATATCAACGGAGAGAAATCAACACTCTTCATAGAAATCCACGTTTCAATAACTCGTACAATTATATTTATATCATCAGATGCTGATGACAATAATGACAAATATCGGGTGCACATTTTAAAAATATTTTATATAAAAAAAGAACCCTTTATCGTTACGGTGTTTATCCCACTTCTGGGGTATGTCGTAGGGACTAAAGGCTAGAGAGTGTAGGTCGCATGTCCAGTGAAATCGGTAAAGGTAAAGTACGAGATTTGAATCGGCGTCTTAGACCACAAATTTTCACCCCATGTGAGCTCGGTCGCCTATCCACGCAGACTTCTGGAGAGTATCACTGCATTCGTCGAAACTAACGATGCGAGGCGGCATTCCTCACCTTCCCAGAGTAATACACTGGTAACTATTTCTGCCAGCGGCTGGGTCGATCGAGGTGGTATTTTTTCTTAACCACGAGTACAATTCACAGCGGGAATCAAACACAGGTTGTCCGAACGTCGGTAGTCCGGTGGGAGGGGACTAAAGGCTGGAGATTAAAGGGCGCATGTCCGCTGAAATCGGTGCAGATCGTGATGGTCAAAGTTGTTCTTAAGTTCAGCTACGATTTAAAAAAAAACAAATAAAAATAAACTGTTTACCTCTAGCGCGATCTGTACGCGATTTGTGGGACAACATGTTTTGATTGTTTCGGCATTTGCTCTCTCCATTTGTTTTCTCAATTCGCTCTCTCCATTTGCTCTCTCCATTTGTTTTCTCAATTCGCTCTCTCCATTTGCTCTCTCCATTTGCTCTCTCAATTCGCTCTCTCCATTTGCTCTCTGAATTCGCTCTCTCCATTCGCTCTCTCCATTTGCTCTCTCAAATCGCTCTCTAGGTTTGCTCTCTCGATTCACTTTTCATTTTCTCTCTCAATTCGCTCTCTTCATTTGCTCTCTCCATTTGCTCTCTCAATTCGCTCTCTCCATTTGCTCTCTGAATTCGCTCTCTCCATTCGCTCTCTCCATTTGCTCTCTCAAATCGCTCTCTAGGTTTGCTCTCTCGATTCACTTTTCATTTTCTCTCTAAATTCGCTCTCTCCATTTGCTCTCTCAATTCGCTCGCTCCATTCGCTCTCCTCATTTGCTCTCTTCATTTGCTCTCTAAATTCGCTCTCTCCATTTGCTCTCTCAATTTGCTCTTTCCATTCACTCTCTCCATTCGCTCTCTCTATTTGCTCTCTCAGTTCACTCTTCATTTGCCCTCTCAATTCTCTCTCTTCATTTTCTTTCTTCATTTGCTCTCTCAATTCGCTCTCTTCATTTTCCCTCTTCATTTGCTCTCTCAATTCACTCTTCATTTGCTCTCTCAATTCACTCTTCATTTGCTCTCTCAATTCGCTCTTCATTTTCTCTCTTCATTCGCTCTCTTCATTTGCTCTCTCAATTCGCTCCCTTCATTTGCTCTCTCAATTCGCTCTCTCCATTTATTTTCTCTCTCAATTCGCTCTCTTCATTTGCACTCTCAATTCGCACTCTCTCTCTATTCGCTCTCTTCATTCGGTCTCCTCATTCACTCTCCCCATCCACTCTCTATCTCCATTTTCATTATTTCCCAACAGAACGCTTCACAGGAGACCATCAAGCTACCGGTGTTTTCTGTACATCAGACTGGTCAAGGCGTTAGATAGGGAACCATCTTGTCCTCTTATGTGTTCAACTGACAGAGAGCAAGTTATTATGAGAAACGTTAGAAAAACAGTTGGATTGAGTGGTCTAGAGGTGAGACTACGCCTTTGGACAGTAAGGTCCTTAGTTCGAATCCCACCACAGAGTAGACATTTTCAACTTCCCTGGTCTTTGGATAGTGAGATTCGATGTCTAGACCTCTCGGATAAACGTCGAAGAACAGGAGGTCCCGTGTTCACTCGCACACGTTAAAGAACTCTTGGCAGATAACATTCGAAAAGAGTAGAACAAAAATTAGACTATAAGAGAAAATTAAAAGAATGGCAAGAAACAGAACGGTTTGGAAAGTGTTTGTTGAAGACCTATGCTCCACATGGAGCTGAAAATTAAAAGAACAACAATAAAAATGACAGGAACAAATTGTTAAGCAAAATATCTCATGAGAAAACGGATCTATCAAGCGAAAGGTATCGCGGTTTTATCGCAGACTGATGAAACACATCTTCAATTTAATGGGCAAACGCGTAGAAGAAATAAGAGAGTTAGAGAAGCAGATAGAAAAAAATATGATACTTTACAATTGTAGGCTACACGTTACCAGAAATACGAACGCTGAGAGGAACAGCATCTTACAGCGTACACTGAAACCACAGCCGTCTATAGATTTACAAAGGCCTTCGGGCGAAAAATAAAACCAGAAAATCATCCAACTATCGTGAAGTTAAGTATAGAAGCTACGAAAATTGTTCGTTTTAGCAACACGAGGAAACATAACAGCGGGAGAGGCCAATTGAAGAGCAAACGACCTCAAACTGTATCAACCATCAACGCTGAGAGGCAAATGAAAGTGGTCTCAAGATTCACACTTTTTTCATTGCCTTTCTTCTAATTTCGATCAATCATGCATGTTTTACAAATGGTGTAGTATCCATAGCCCATTTATATTTTCAGGCAAATTCGAAACACAGCTTTTAACAGACAGTCTAAGTTACGATAGATCTATCTTCTTTGTCTGTTTTAAAAAAAAAATAAATAAATAAAAATCGATGCAGAATGGCTCAGGCAAAAGCAGCTTTCCAAAAAAAAAAAAAATGAGGAAGATACTTTGCAATTAATTTTTGACAACAGAAACAAGAAAAAGAGATCTTAATTGTTATATAGATCCAGTCTTGACATATGGATGTGAATCATGGACAATAGGTCAACAGACAAGACAGGCACTAGAGGCTGTAGAAATATTGTTTTACAGAACGATGTTGAGAATACCATGGACAGCTAAGAAGAGTAAGGGAAACGTTCTGAAAGAGGTCAACGCAAAAAGAGAGCTAGTATCAACTATTTGGAAGAAACAATCATTATTTTTGTCCATGCAATGAGACAGGAAAAGCTGGAAATATATTGTGACAATTGGGAAAATTGAGGGACGAAGAGATAGAGGGAAGCAGTGAGAAAAAGATACCAAATAGCTTAAGAGATTGGCTTGGCAGAAGGTCATCAATAGAAATTGTCAAGATCGAAAGTTGTGGAGAGACCTGATCACCTACGCCAGCGAGCATGGTACTTGATGATGATAAAATCGATACTCTTCAAATACTTGTTTCTACATCAAGTTCCACGTTCTTTCACCAATTGCCAACAATCTTCCAATCTCATTATTTCTTTAATAAACGTAACACTATTTAACTAAAGTATCATACTAGTGGCATTTAACACGAAATGCAACACCATCTTTTGATCTCTGTTATCTCTGAACGTTGTACTACTTATTTACTTTTAGTTTTCCTGTCTCATATGCCTTTCAGCGTCGAGGGAATATTGTGCGTTGGTGTAAATTTTCTGTAGAACTTTGGATGCAATCTTTAATTATATTTCAGTGTTCCCCACATCATTCTGAATTAATAGTACATTTATGTCTGACATTCTTTCTCATCTAATAGCTTTTGCATTTATATGTATATATATATATATATATATATATATATAATTTTTATTATTTATTTTTATTATTATATTATTAATATTCTAGAAGGATGCTATCATTCAGTTTCTAAAAATAACATCAGACTGGGTGTTTCCTGTCCTACCCGCTTAAGAGAAGCGATAGTTCGTTGATTGGAGGCCACATCAAGGGAGAAAAACATTAATTGCGATAACCCAGAGTTATACCCTCTGACATCAAAAATGTTGGTGGTTTTGGCAGTGGCGTTACCAAGAGCACACTTTAGCGAATGGGCATTTTAGTTTGTTTAAGCAGGATTTAGGCACATCAGAGATAATATGCAAAGGATAATGGTATATACATGGCGAAGAAAATACATTTATTTATTTAGTCAACACAACAGAACATTAAATAGGTGAAGGAATACTAATAAAAAGAGAGTTACAAAAATATATATAAATATCCACTGGACATAGGAGCCGCGATAGCTCAATGTTTAGTGAACTGGACTACAAAGGACAAGGGGTAGGGTTCGATCCCAACCGACGGCTTCCGACCACATTACCCCAAAAATCATGTGCTCAAGGTCTGTAAAATGTATGGTCACTAACACCATATTCCCTATACGCCACTTGGCGTGACGGGGGTACTTTACTTACTTTTTTTTGTTATCCACTGGACATGCAATGATATGGTTATACTACTAAAAATTAAAGCAAAAACATTCGACATAACAAAAATACAGACACGCACGTACTCAAGATTATACAGATGAAAAAATAGATGCATACTATGAAGATCTAAATAAGGTTATGAAGCAAGTGAAATCTTCGGACATCTTGATTGTAACGGGTAATGTGAATGCAAAGGTAGGAAAAGGTAGATATAAGGCTATTATAGGGAATCATGGTATTGGAAAAAAAAAAAACGTGAAAGGGGAGAAAGAATAATAAAATTTTGTGAAGAAAACATGCTGATAATATGAATACCTACTTTGAGCTAGAAAAGGAAATTATACACGTGGAAATGTGCTAGAGATATGAAGAGGAAGCAAACAAAATACATAATTATAAAAGATAGGTTCCGTAAAAGCGTCCAGAAAGCCGAAAGCTATCCAGGAGCAGATATTAACCCAGATCACGAGCATACTGCAATGACTAGAATTAAAACTCAAACTAAAAAGAAACAAACAAAAGACTAATTCACGAACAATGCCACTAGACAGCTTTCAATCAAAAAAGATGTTACTGATACTTATACAATACAAGTAAAGAACACATATCATAATCTCCTGAAAGAAGGGACTTAGAAGTACAGATGAGAAAATCCTGATGAAAAAGTTAGAACCAAAAGGCAAAGCATAAAGAAAAACATACAATAAATATTTTACCCAAAAAGAAAAAAAAAACAAAAGCAAAGATCAGTTACTAACGCCATCCAGGAAAAAAATGAAAGAAAGAAAGAAAACAAGGAAGAACACTACCCAATACAGCTAAATAGATAATGCATTACACACAATGATAACACACACAAAACAAGACTGGCTCAACCAAATTTGTATAGATATCGTGACTATGGAGAATAAACAAGATTTAAGAGGGATGGACACCGAAATAAAGAGAATGACAAGTAAACATTAAAAAAACACAGAAAGTGGATGTATTTTCAACTAAAAGAGGAAAAATGCCAGCAGACAATAGTTATATAATTAAGAGATGGCAGTAATTCCGTTTCCAAGATGGCGGATCTAGTCCACGTCCTCTCGATCGCTGCAGAAAATGCACCCAGGGTCTCATTAATTTCGGATCTTCGTTGCACTTTTCTGCGTTAAAGTCAAAATGATGATATGCTTGATACATCTGTGTCGCTAAAGCGAGGTCGTAGGCCGACAACAGTCCGTTTTTGACGAATCAAGTGTTGTGAGTGAGACCTTCCACCATCTAGACTTGATCTGCGCTTTACGTCACATTAGTGCTGTTCAAGACCGTTGTTGGGATTCTTTGACGCGAGTTATTTCCATGTTACACATTAATGTAAACTACTTCGTCAGTCGCAGTTTTGTCTCTTTGGGGAAGTTGCTTCGTGTTTTGTTCGTCGTAGGCTGCTTACACTTGAGTAATCAGAAATAAGTCTAAAGGTATCGAGATTATGAGTTTGGCGAAATTGTGTGCTGCGTCATCGTAATGGTTCCCTAGACCGCCCTGCGCAAATCTTATGGTCTGCTGTTTGATGTGCGACGAGGATAATTTGACGACTGACTGCGTGTCTCTATGTTCGGAATTGGAGTCATCAACGATGGCCTAACATCATCAAGTGCTACGACGATCATCATTTTCAAGAGGACGTGACTTACCGGTATGTGGGGATAGGCGGCTGGAACAAATGAAGGCTATGCATGAAAGGTGTTCCTTGTTGCAGTTTCCTCATATTACAAGTCGCATGTCTGTGTTAGTCACCTCTAGTGACTCGGGCAGATGGTGCTCGTAAACCTGGGAAGGCCGACCATCTAAGGGCAGAATCCCCCGACAGAAAAGATCATCTGCTGCCTTGCAGGAAGATTGGGGACAATCAAAGGCTAGGGAAAGCAAACCTGAAAAAATGCTGGCTGAAATCGGATGCACTGGGCCACTGGCGCAGAACACAGTGCAACGTTTTAACGGGTACTCAATCGGAGTGGATCTAACAGGCTTAAACAGCTGTCTTCGTATGAGAGTCTGGACGTCCTACTCTGATTGAGTCCTGATCGCAGAGAGAGAGAGAGAGAGAGAGATGGCAGTAATTTATAAGATAATTATTTTATGATGAAAGGGAAAAGAAATCATCTATAAAATGTACGTCAGACTATAAAAACGTTAAACCTGAAGTGGTGAAAAGTTATACAAACAATGAGAGAAGGAAAAGCTGCGGGACCTAACAACATACATACAGAGATGATAAAGTCACTAGAAGATTTTTGTACTGAAGTAATCACATACATAAGCAACGACATATACAATATACGATTACCATATCAATTAAAAACTTAAACTTTCATAGCATTGCCTAAAAAGAATGGTGCAGTTGAATGCAGTGATTTAGAGCAATAAGCCTAATGGCCATGTAGCAACAATTTTGCGGAGGAATACAAGGAAGGATTCAGAAAAAAAAAATCAATATTGAATTAGAAGAGCGAAATTTGGATTTAGGAGAAAAAACAGTTGGACAAAAGAAGCCATATTCTGTATGAGGACATTAATCACAAGTGTACATATAAATATATATATATATATATATATATATATATATATATATATATATATATATATGTCTGATTCATAGACTACACCAAAGCTTTTGATAGAACACACCATTAAAAAAACATATAATAGACTACATAAAAAATATACATCTAGATGACACAGACATATGACTGATATAAAACTTATATTGGGAGCAAGCAGAAAATAGTAAAATATAACAACGAGAACTCTACACCTTCTGACATAAAAAGAGGAGTAAAAGACAGGGATGCTATCACCAATCTTGTACAATCTATATATACACTGAGCAAATCCTTAAAAAACTTCAGAGATGCCAGGCCTAAATATTAATTGAAAGATAGTCAATTACCTTAGATATGCTGATGATACTGTATTACTAATAGAAAATCCTGAAGATCTACAATAATTACGTAATGTAATAAATATGACAAGCACAAAATATGAGGTAAACATGAACACCAAAAAAAAACTAAAACTATGATTACAAACAAAGTAAATACTCAAAACCCGCAAGCTAATATCAAAGTTGAATGACTAAACCTGGAGACAGGTCAAAGCTACAAGTACCTTTGGCATACTATAACTAGTGAGGGAAAATGTAAAACTGAAATAAACAAAACTATAGACATTGCAAAAAGTAATTTTAATGTCATGAAAAATATACTAACATCAAAACAAACAACACCAGGGCTAAAACTAAAAATAGCAAAATGTTATATCTTCTCAATATTGCTATATGGTGCAGAAACATGGACCCCAGACAAGAAAACAGAATAGAGAATTGAAGCCTTTGAAATGTGGATATATATTTGAATAGGTAGAATTGGATGGAAAGAAAAGAAAACAAACGATAAAGTCTAAAAACAACTAAAAATGAAAAGAGAACTACTAAACACAATTCAAACAAGACAAATGCTCTTGTGGGCCATGTTAAAAGACACAACAGCCTACTAAAAGTACTCTTGGAGTAGAAAATACAAGGCGAAAGTGGCAGAGGCAGAGGCAGACCAAGACTAACATGGACGCGTAACATCGAAAGATGGACAAATCAGCCTATGACAGCCTGCACTATCAAAGCAAGAGACAGAGCAGAATGGCGCTCAATGTGTAGCCGGGAGATGTAGGGATGTAAGCAAATAGATGTAGTCGGGTACAGGGTAAAGACAATGGGAGAACCATTGTAGGTAATGTGAGATTTGAGAACTGCCGTGAGGGAGTAGCACGGGACGGTTGATAGTGTTGAGTGAAGATTGTAAGAATTTCGTGCAATAAATGAATGATGAGAAACTCTTGAGTGAGTTGTCTTAAGACGGGGAGGTTGATTTGATTGGCTGAGTGATGACGTAGGTGATTTGTGATTGGTTTGGTATACGAGGCACTTAAACGGCTGGAGAGAGGGAAAGTTAAGAGTTCCAGTTTAAGTGGTAGAGAGAAGAGATAGATAAAGACAGTTTAGGAGGTGGCCGCCCCATTAGGCGCCGGCCTGTCAGTGGGAACAGAGCAAAGGGCTCTTTCTTAAATAGTGTCAGCTTAGTTCCAGTTTAGTGGGTAGAGAGTCCAGTTAGTGGGCGGCCACGCTGCTAGGCGCCGGCTCGTTCATTGGGAACTTTGGGAACAGAGAAAAACGATCTTTCTTTAATAGTGCCAGCTTAGTTACAGTTTAGCAGGTAGAGAGAAGTACAGTTAGTAGGCGACCGTGCTGCTAGGCGCCGGCTCGTTCATTAGGAACAGAGCAAAACGCTGTTTCGTAAATAAGAGTTTAGGTGGAGATTCCAACACAGATATAGATCAGGAGGGAGTTAGAGAAATGCTAGATAAGGCACCTGTAAGTGTTGGGCGATAGGAAGCCAAAACGTTATTAGGCCTACAGGATAGACTGGAGCGGGTATTTAGACCACCCAGCGCATGTAAATAGCTTGTTATACTCAGTACCTTGTAAATAAACCCAGTGAAGTATTGTGTTTGTTCATGACTTGTGTGACTTTAATAGTGTACGGCTGTGTAACAGATTGTTGAGTTGGCCGATGGGGCCGATCATCACAACGCGAAGTAAGAAACACCACCACCACCAATGCCAGATCAACACAATGTGAAGTAAGAAACACCGCCACCACCAATGCTAGATCAACACAACGCGAAGTAAGAAACACCACCACCACCAATGCCAGATCAACACAATGTGAAGTAAGAAACACCGCCACCACCGATGCTAGATCAACACAACGCGAAGTAAGAAACACCACCACCACCAATGCCAGATCAACACAATGTGAAGTAAGAAACACCGCCACCACCAATGCTAGATCAACACAACGCGAAGTAAGAAACACCACCACCAACAATGCCAGATCAACACAATGTGAAGTAAGAAACACCGCCACCACCGATGCTAGATCAACACAACGCGAAGTAAGAAACACCACCACCACCAATGCCAGATCAACACAACGCGAAATAAGAAACACCACCACCACGAATGCCAGATCAACACAACGCGAAGTAAGAAACACCACCACCACCAATGTCAGATCAACACAACATGAAGTAAGAAATACTACCACCACCAATGCCAGATCAACACAACGCGAAGTAAGAAATACTACCACCACCAATGCCAGATCAACACAACGCGAAGTAAGAAATACTACCACCACCAATGCCAGATCAACACAACGCGAAGTAAGAAATACTACCACCACCAATGCTAGATCAACACAATGCGAAGTAAGAAACACCACCACCACCAATGCCAGATCAACACTACGCGAAGTAAGAAACACCACCACCACCAATGTCAGATCAACACAACGCGAAGTAAGAAATACTACCACCACCAATGTCAGATCAACACAATACGAAGTAAGAAACATTACCACCACCAATGTCAGATCAACACAACGCGAAGTAAGAAACACCACCACCACCAATGCCAGATCAACACAACGCGAAATAAGAAACACCACCACCACCAATGCCAGATCAACACAACGCGAAGTAAGAAACACCACCACCACCAATGTCAGATCAACACAACACGAAGTAAGAAATACTACCACCACCAATGCCAGATCAAAACAACGCGAAGTAAGAAACACCACCACCACCAATGTCAGATCAACACAACACGAAGTAAGAATTACTACCACCACCAATGCCAGATCAACACAACGCGAAGTAAGAAATACTACCACCACCAATGCCAGATCAACACAACGCGAATTAAGAAATACTACCACCACCACCACCACCAATGTCAGATCAACACAACACGAAGTAAGAAATACTACCACCACCAATGCCAGATCAACACAACGCGAATTAAGAAATACTACCACCACCACCAATTCCAGATCAACACAACGCGAAGTAAGAAATACTACCACCACCAATGCCAGATCAACACAACGCGAATTAAGAAATACTACCACCACCACCACCACCAAAGCCAGATCAACACAACGCGAAGTACACATTATGAGGCGATAAACACGTGCAGGCTATACGACCAGGTGAGGAGCTAAGTGTCGGGCAGCTCTGAACCTAATTACCGTGGGAGAAACGAAGAAGGACAAGATGGTGACCAACTGAGTCACTGACTACAGTCACTCGTGTGTACAGGAAGAGAGCGCTGAAGGAACGGGACGCCAATGGTCCTGTTCCCAGTGCTCCGTCATTAAGAACGACGGGCACCATCAAGCGGTTTACAAGAGAGTCAGATGAGCACGTATTTAATAGAAGGACGCTCGCAACACATCCATATCACAACGTTCATTAAAACCTGTTTCCTTTTCTCATGGTAGCCAACTCATCATTGCTGAGATGGCACTCGATGATGATGATGACATATTTAGTCATGACTTCTTCTAGATAAGTTTAATGTAGTGCAGATGCTGGTAAATTTTAGATATAACTTGTAATTAAGTTTACTGTAGTGCGGATGCTGGTAATTTTTTAGATATTACGTACTCTAATTAAGTTGAATGCAGTGCGGATGCTGGTAAATTTTTAGATATTACGTACTCTAATTAAGTTGAATGCAGTGCGGATGCTGGTAAATTTTTACGTATAACTTCTAATTAGGTTTAATATTGTGCGAATGCTGGTAACTTTTTTACATATTACTTCTACTTAAGTTTCATGTAGTGCGGATGCAGGTAAATTTTTAGATATTACTTCTTCTAATTAAGTTGAATGCACAGTGATATAATGGGACTGATTTAACATTGGATTTGAACATGTTTATTTTCGTGATTAATCCAATTTCTTACTTTTTGTTTCTTTTTTACCACCTGACAGCTCTTTTTGTAGTATTTTTGAGACCATGAACTGTCTTGCGCCATGTACTTTTAGGAACCCTGTTGATTGAGTGGCTAGTGTGCTCGCTTCCTGAACAGAAGGGTACATGTTGGAATCCAGAAGAGGCGGATTTTTTTGGACCGTGACGGCTTTGGGATTCCCCCAGCGTCTAAAAAGGGTACCATAGATTAATCTGAGGAGCATATGTAGCCGCTGGTCTAACACCGACCACATCACCCAAAAACTGTACCGTGGTCAGGGATAAATATGATCACTAACATAACAGTCTACAAACGCTTAGCAAGGCAGTGGAGGGAACTTTTGCTTTTTCTTTCCCTTGGACTTTTGTAATTTTATCTTTATTGAAAGTTTGATCATAAAATACAGAGCGCAGGTAGTGGTGTACCACAAGACAGTCTCAATTTGAGCTCCTCATATTTAAATAAGGGGAGCCGTGATAGCTCAGTGGTTAGTGAACTGGATTACAAAGGACATGAGGTTGGGACGGATCCTGATCGACGGCTTACAGGTTCACCCAGCCTTAAATGGGTACCAGATTTGTTTTTTTTCTGGAAAATAAAGCGGCACGGGAGTAATATCGACCACATCAACATTATCAACATTACCCCAAAAATCATATGCTGAAGATCTATAAAAATTCTAGTCACTAACACCATATTTCCTATTCCAATTGTTTACGATGTATGATGATATCGTATGAAAGGGAACAGTTGGCCGTGTTCAGTTTCTATACGGTTTCACCTTATGTCTTTTGGAGTGTGCTGAGACTGCTATGATGGGGACTACAGCTACCGTTCTTTGTTTGGGAGATGAGTTAGTAATTCGGATGATTCCACTGGCACGGGCGGTTGAGCAATTATGGATTTTAATTCGTTTGCAGTGATACCGAGGCCTTCCATAACCAAATAACCGAATAACCATATTTCCTATACGTCAGTTGGCATGATGGGGCTCTTTACTTTTTACTATATTTAAACAAATAGATTCTTTGAGGATAAGTACAAATATTGAAAATATAAAATGTTGAATACTATGCGAGGTAAAGAGTAGAGCTGCAGATAGCAGGTAAAAAAAAATTTAAACGACGTGGAGCACAGCTAAACTAATAGAAAGACAAGACAAACTACGACGTTACGACAAAGCTTTCATTATGTATAACAAATAAACTATTTAAATTAAACAGAGAAATGCAAGCACGAAAACAAAACACTGGTCTAAAATGGCGAAAGAAACGATGGCCAGGATTTAAGCAGATGTTGTTTATATGATTAAAAGACATAGGACAGGTAGGATTTAATTAGACCAAAAGGAGCCAAACATTGAACAATTCGAAAGGAGGTCTTATGAGGATGAATGAAAGAAGATGTCCTATAGGGTATGATGACAATGAAAGTAAAAAATAGGAAAATAGAAGGAGAGAGGACAGGTTTGGTAAGGGGATGGAGAGGAAAGAGGTAGGAGACGTAATCAAGATTACGCAGGGAGAAATAAGAATGTGCCATAGGAAAGAACAGGAGAGAGGACAAATGATTAAAGAATAGAATGAAAAGAGTTTGAAACTCCCGGGCTATGAGTTGGTTCTCCAAGGCGAACTGACTGGGGGTGTCTGAGGGACAATGTATGATTCCAGTAACCCGGAAGTAGTCAGAGGTATTATGACCTGACGATCTGAAATGGGAGGAGACAGGAGTGTCAGATTCACGTTCGATTAACTAAATTTGACTATGTTCGACTGCCTAAATTCGACTAAGTTCAATTAACAAAATCTTTGACGTTGCTGTATAATATTTAGTGTTCTTAAACTGACAGCAGCGTGCTTAAATTATTCATTTAAATCTGCAGAAAGATGCAGTTTATTGCTTTTTAAATCATTTTTGCATTTTGCATGTATGTGAACTCTAATTTTATCGTTAAGATACTAATTTTATCACTTTTAAAAAAAAAGATATTCCAGCACATATTTTTTGTGCAATACTTATCGTAATCAGAGATGTAGAAGCATTAAACCGGCCCTACCTGGCATGTGATAAAATACGGTTCGGCTTGCTACGGATTGAAATCTGGTATAGTGGTATAACATTAAAAAAAATTATTGCATGAACAGCAAGTGGTGAATAGTTATTTAAATTATAATCCAAAAACAGATTCTGCACAGAGAACTTTCAGTAATCAGTCGGTGATGATAAAAAGTTTTGAACAAAATAACAACTTTTGAAGTTCTCTCCTGAAAACATTGACGTAATCTCATGATCGTGTACATACTTGTGCAGGATCATCCATTATTCTGCAGTAACATCACGTGAGCTGCTTGCTTGCATTGTAGGCAAAATGTTAAATATACGAGGTCAGATGAAATCGCTTTGTCAGAAAGGAGAAAACATAACCTACAGGCACATACATGTAAATAAATATCTTTGATTATAATTGTCTCATCTGTAGCAGCTGGTTATGTGGACATAATATTTTACGGCGATGTTAAATATGCACACAGCTCTACCCTCAGAAAAACAAAATTATAATTCCCAAAGAGCGGCCTTTATTCTCTGTCTGACTTCCGTTTCTAAGATGGCGGATCTAGTCCACGTTCTCTCGATCGCTGCAGAAGGTGCATTCGATGTCTGGTTAATTTCGGTTCTGCATTGCACTCCTATAAGGGAGCCGCGATAGCTCAGTGGTTAGTGAACTGGACTACCACGAACAAGGGGTAGGGTTCGATCCCAACCGACGGCTTCCGGGTTCACCCAGCCTTAAATGGGTACCGGATTTTTTTTCTGGGAAAGTAAAGCAGCACGGGCGTAATACTGACCACATTACCCCAAAAATCATGTGCTGAAGGTCTGTAAAATATAGGGTCACTAACACCATATTTCCCTATACGCCACTTGGCGTGATGGGGGTACTTTACTTTTTTTTTTATTGCACTCCTATGCCTAAAAGTCAAGATGATGTTCTACTTTTTACATCTGATCTGATAAGACAATGTCGTACGCCGGCAATATTCCATTTTCGACAAATCAAGTGTTGTGAATGCGACCTTCACTTGGGAGAAATGAGGGACCTAAGAGATAGAGCGAAGCAAAGAGAAAAGATACCAGACAGCTTAAGAGAATGGCTTGGGAGAAGGTCAACAACAGAAATTATAAATAAATTTCGAGATTGAAGGTTATGGATAGACATGATCACCTACGCCAGCTAGTATAGTACTTGACGATGATGATGATGATAATCATACCATATCTTTTTTTTTAATTTATTTTGTATTTTGCATATAGCACAAGCAAGCACAATTGGCTTATAATATTTTCAGACAATATACATTAGTACTGTAATGTTTTACTACACTGCACAAGGATATTTATTGGTTATTTGGTTATGGAAGGCCCCGGTATCACTGCAAACGAATTAAAATCCATAATTGCTCAACCGCCCGCGCCAGTGGGATCATCCGAATTACTAACTCATCTCCCAAACAAAGAAAGGTAACTGAAGTCCCCATCATTGCAGTCTCAGCACACGCCAAAAGACTTAAGGCGAAGCCGCACAGAAAGTGAACACAGCCAGCTGTTCCCTGTCAAACGATATCAGCATTCATCGTAAACAAGTGGAATATCGGAACATGATCAAAACGGATGAAACACACAGCTCATGGTGTGCACAGAGCACCTAATTCAGTAGCTCCTGCAACAAGCCGGACTTGCAATATGAGAAAATTATAACCAGAAACACTTTTTAGGCATAGCCTTCAATGGTTCCTGCCGCCTATCCACCATAATGACCGGAAGTTCACGTTTTCCTGAAAATCATGATCATCATATTTTAAAAATGTATAGTGCTTGATGATGTTAGGACATCGTGTTTGACTCCAAATCCGAACATAAAAAAACACAGTTCCTCGTCAGATTATCCCCGTCGCACATCAAACAACAAACCGTAAGATTAGCGTATGGCCAGTCTTGGGATATACGATGAGCCATTATGATGAAACAGAAAAGCGGCACGGACGTAATACCGACCACATTACCCCAAAAAATCATGTGCGGAAGGTCTGTAAAATATAGGGTCACTAACAACATATTCCCTATACGCCACTTGGCGTGACGGGGGTACTTTACTTTTTTTTACAAGGTTATCTCAAACACAGACAACGATCATTAAAAAGTGAGAGAAGGTTCAAATATTGTTATTAAGGTAGTCACTATTTTGAGATCAATAGTAGTCTAAAAAGGGATTAAAATCAACGCTCATAAAGTAAACAGTCTGCGGTATGTGGATTCTCTTAATAACAGAGACGAAGAATGAACAATAATAAATGATAGACTTAATAGTAATAGAAAGCAACAAGAAAGGTCTCAGTCTGAATAGTAAGAAGACAGAAGTAATGATCATATCGAATAATAAATCATCATCACCATGCAACATACAAATTAGGCAAAATCTGAATTAAATGAAGAGTGCCAAATACTTGGGCACAATAATAACATCAGATGGAAGATGCACCACAGGAAAAAAAAATAGAATAGCACTGTCGAAAGTAGCTTTTCAAAAAATTAAAAACATCTTATGCAACAAGTCTATGCCAATAAGAGTGAGAAAGTGTGTTCATCGGTGCTATATAGAGCCAGTTCTGACAAATGGAAACGAATCATGGACAGTAGACATACAAATGAACAAATAATAGAGACCACAGAAATAGGATTTCTCAGATGAATGTTGAGAGTTTCATGGACAGCTAAACATATCAAATAGAAATGCTATAAGAGGACAATACAAAATAACGCTTCCTGAAGAAAAAAAAAACCACAGAAAGAAAATTCGACATGTTTCAAGCATATCATGAGAAGATGAAAATTATAATACTTGTTTAAACTGGCAAAATACGGAGAAAGGAAGATTGGGGACAACAAAGAGAAAAGATTTTAGATAGCCCCAATGTTGTGACATGGTAAACAGCCAATCAGAATTGTATTAACGATGCGGGCAGCGAATTGAGGAAGAATACTAACTACCTCGCCTACCGGTACGGCACATTAGATGATAAGTCACTATTACCTTTCTACAACTGTAGAATCATTGATGTTTTATGATGATAAGTCACTATTACCTTTCTACAACTGTAGAATCATTGATGTTTTATGATGATAAGTCACTATTACCTTTCTACAACTGTAGAATCATTGATGTTTTATGATGATAAGTCACTATTACCTTTCTACAACTGTAGAATCATTGATGTTTTATGATGATAAGTCACTATTACCTTTCTACAACTGTAGAATCATTGATGTTTTATGATGATAAGTCACTATCACCATTCTACAACGGTAGAATAATTGATGTTTTTTTTATAATGAGTCATTATTACCTTTCTGCAACTGTAGAATGGGGGCCTCTTTAGCCTAGATGGGAAAACCACCATTGTACTCGTGGTTGGGAAAAACAAAATATCCCCACGGTCGACCCCACCGTTGGCAGAAATGGGTACCAGGGTATTACCCTGTGAAGGTGAGGAATGTCGCCTCGCATCGTGAGTTTTGATGCTTGAAGCGACACTATCCAGAAATCTCCAAACATTTCTGGATAGGCGGCCGAGCACATATGGGTGGAAACTCGCGTGCTAAGACGCCAGTTCAAGTCTCGTACTTTACCTTTACCTTTAACTGTAGAATCATTGATGTTTCTTTTCCTATTTTCCAAAGGCAGGGACATACATCATCTCGTTTCTTCTTGAAGCTTTCTGAAATTGTGTATATCTTCAACCTGAACACGGGTCTTGTGTTTTATTTTCCGCTGTCTCACAGAATTTGTTACTGGAACTCCAGCGCGCTGTGATTACGCACTGGGAACAAATATAAACATATTTATCTTCTTTGGGGTTTGCAACCTAGTGAACTTAACGTCAGCGTGACCATCATATCTTATCTTACAACTTATCTTATCTAACTTTATCGTCAATTATTTTATCTTATATTATCTTGTCTTATTATATATTTCTTTTTGTATCTTCCTCTTCTTCTTCTTTCCTTCATCATTTGCCTTTCAGCGTCGAGGGGTGATATAATTTGCAGTATTTTGCTCTTCTGTTCACCTCTGCTACTGTTATCTTTGCTAGTTCTTCTAATATTCCATCGATCCATCTTTTTCGTGGTCGACCCTTGGGTCTCGTATTCTCGCAACGTTATTGGGAGCTCTTCGTGTTGTATTTTTATCACTCTGCTTTGTCACGTGGCCAAACCATTTTATCTGTTGTTTCTTTTTATATTCTATAGCGGGGGCTATTCCTAGCTTTTTTCTCAGTTTTAATTTCTGATCTTATCTCTCATGCTGTTTCCTGTCATTCGTCTGACACATTTCATCTCAGTAGAGGTTACTTTTATTATTGTTCTTTATTTTGTTTTATGGTTTTTTTTATCGTATTGCATAATATGGTATATTTATATTATGTTATCTGATACAATTTTATATTATCTTATAGTATCTTGTCATACTATATTTTTTTGTTTTATAGTATTCCATAATATTGTATAGCATCTTATCTTATATAACTTTGTACTTTCTTGTTTTAGCGTATTCCATCATCATCAAGTACCGGGCTTGCTGGCGTAGGTGATCATGTCTCTCCACAACTTTCGATCTCGACAGTTATTTCTTATTTCTGTTGTTGACCTTCTGCCAAGCCATTCTCTTAAACTGTCTGGTATCCTTTCTCTTTGCTTCTCTCTATCTCTTCATCATTCAATTTTCCCAGTTACAATATATTTCAGCTCTTCCGTTCTCCTTACATGGCCAAAAATGATGATTGTTTCTTCCTTATATTAGAAATTAACTCTCGCTTTGCTTTGACCTCTTTCAGAGCGTTTTCATAACTCTCCTTAGCTGTCCTTAGTATTCTCAACATTCTTCTGTAAAACCACATTTCTACAGCCTCCAGTGATTTTCTCTTTATTTTTCGTATAGTAGCGTATTCCACAATATCGTATATTATCGTATCTTATATACATTTATATTATCTTATCTCTTTATATCTTTCTTGTTTTATCTTATTCCATAATATCGTATCTTATCGTGTGTTATCGTATCTTATATATCTTTATATTATCTAATATAATGTTGTCTTACTATATAGTTCTTGCTTTATCTTATCTATAATATCGTTGCTATTGTCATAGATGACGTGGTGTGGTATACAGAGCAGAAGCTATACTATAACTAAAACAATTGGGTCGTACTAACTGATGTTTTCTTCACTCACATGTGGATCTTCATCGTGCCCTGTAACAATCTTGCCGTCTACTATATTGTCGCAGTAGTAAGTCGCCAGACCTTATTCTCATGATAAATAGAAGTATGTAATTTCATTGTTTTTTTCTATGTACTTGTTGGAAGATATAATTAAACCTACTTTTCTCATATCGTTATTTGTTATATTGTCACTTATAGCTTTGTGGTAAAAGTAAAGTACCCCTTCCCCCGTCACCCCCGTCACACAAAATGACGTATAGGGAACATGGTGTTAGTGACAATACATTTTACAGACTTTAGACACATGATTTTTGGGGTAATGGGATCGGTATTAACCCCGTGCCGCTTTACTTTCCCAGAAAAAAATCCTGTACCAATTAAAGGCTTGGTGAACCGGAAGCTGTTGGTTGGGATCGAACCCTACCTCTTGTCCATTGTAGTCCAGTTCACTAACCACTGAGCTATCGCGGCTCCCTTTTGGTCACGTGAATGGATTTTATTAAGCCTCTCATTTCACATGTTGTCATATTTCATTCTTGATTACCTGATAAAGATCGTGTTTGACGTTGATAAAAAAAAGGGTGATATTAACGCATTTGTTATCATTTGTCTTTTTATGGCAAATGGACGTTTGATAAAATAGGAACAGGTGGTGTGATGTGTGCCCTCGTTTTCTGTCAGTTCGCTTTTTTCAGCGTCAAAAATAAATTCATTTCTTTATTCTAGAAAGCAAATGTTGGAGTTTTGGCGAATATCGTTTAGTTGTGAATATATTTATGCCGTCGATAACTTTAGTTCTATGAGATTGTGAAATGTGAAATTCAAAAGTCTTAAAACGTGGTGAAATGTAAGTTGTTGAGAAAGTGCTTAAATGACATGAATTTTATTTGAAGCTACATGTAAAATAATGCATTGGAAAAAGATCGTGTGCATTGTTAAGGGGCCATTCTGTGTCTCGAATCATCATCATCATCATCATCATCATCATCATCATCATCATCATCATCATCATTGAGTGCCGTCTCCGCAACGGAGGTTAGCTACCATGGAGCGTCATTCCACTCTGTCTCTTGCTTTGATGGTGCAGATTGTCATAGGTTGACTTGTCCATCTTTTGATGTTACTCGTCCATGTTGGTCTTGGTCTGCCTCTGCCTCTTTTACATTGGAAGGGAAAATACACGGTAAAAGAGGCAGAGTGGAATGGTACTCCATGGTAGCCAACCTTCGATGCGGAGACTGCACTCAGTGATGATGATGATGATTTGAGACAAAAAAAATAGTTCCTTAGCAAAGCACAAATATAGGGATTGAAGACAATCGAGTATAAGTGGCATCGCACTTGCTCGTACAACATGGCCGATGCACTGATGTTTTGTTGGGAGCAAGGTTTGAGTTTATCGAACTGCTAGACATTTAAAGAAGAAATAAAGGATTAATGTAGGGGAGCCGCTATATCTCAGTAGTTAGTGAACTGGACTACAAAGGACAAGAGTTAGGGTTCAATCCCAACCGACGGCTTCCGGATTCACCCAGCCTTTAATGGGTACCGGATTTTTTTCTGGGAAAGTAAAGCGGCACGGGCGAAATACTGACCACATTACCCCAAAAATCATGTGCCGAAGGTCTGTAAAATTTATGGTCACTAACACCATATTCCCTGTACGCCACTTGGCGTGACGGGTGCTCTTTACTTTACTTAAAGGATGAATGTGAAGACAGTTGGATAAGTCAGGGGCGAATGTATGTATGTATGGATGGATGGAAAGATTAACAGGAAGACGAAACGTCAGTGATAAATAACAGAGTCTGGTAACCAACTAGCGAGGCAGTTCAAAGATTGAGACAGCAGATCGAGCAGATAATCCATGATGACAGTTGAGTGACTGTTGGCAGGATACACAAAATTCAACACACGTCATAATGCTGAGTACAGAATTACCCATGATGAACACGTTTATAGGAAAATGTGTAGCACGTGTGTTCCAATAGATTTGTAGACGAAAGTAACGGTGTGGGTTAAAGGCCAAACTAAAGGGTTTTTTTCTTTCTTTGAAGACGATATCCAGAAGCTTGTTGAGATCTCAACCAAGGTTATTGCAATATAGAAGGACTATCTTGAAAGATATGACACAACCAATTTACTTTAAGTTCTCGTTAAGAATGATATTATTACAATCCCTTTTGTTTGATAGTTCTATTATCACCATCATCATCATATGCCATACCGGTTGGCGTTGGCGATCATGTACGTCCACAATTTTCTATCTACAGTGCATCGTATCAGTTCTGTTGTTGACTGTTTTCCGTGCCATGGCACCAAGCTATCCAGTATTTTCTCTCTTTGTCGTCCGCGATCTCTCTTTCCTTTTATTTTGCCAGTTGTAACCAACTATTCCAACTTCTCTCTTTTCAGGATGTGCCCGAAAAATGTTGATTGTTTCTTTATGATGTTTTTAGGAGCTTCCTTTTAGTGTTGTATTTGAGAATTTCCTCATTGGTCTTTTTAGTTCTTTTATATTCTAATCTTTTCACAGAATCTGTTAAATTGCAGTCGGGGCATCCATTTATCTGCACCGTAGCTCATCATTTCCCAGAAATGTATGCAGACTGATCGTTCCTGTAAAGTCGTGAGTGCAGATACATCTGCTTTTCGCACTTTGCCCTCCAGATCGACAAGAACCCTTTTGCACATTTAGACTCATCCGTCTTTCATTCATCACTGTTCCGCCCATCCTTCTCCTCTTCTCATAAGGAACGAAGAACAAACTTACCGTTGTCTTCCTTGCCACGAGTCAGACCACACTCAGTGCCAGAGCTGGCAGGGAGCTTATCGACTATTTGTTTATAAGTTATCCATCGAGTATGAAAAGTGACACGCCTATTAACCAGGCACGAAAACATGATATAATGATAGCGCATACCTGATTTAAGTAACATTTAAGACGCCTTTGAAGATGAAAGCTCAAGAAATAGCATTTATAATAAAACTGATGATATAATTTAAGAAAAGGAAACACCGCGTCTCGAAATATTCTTACATAAACGAAAACTATTATAAAAGAAGACTGTAATAGCAATCATACACTGATAAAAAGGAAATACAGATTAACGGGGGAAAAGAAATTAAAATGAGCGCAATAAATGTCGAGTTTGGTTCAGATTTATCAGCATGGGTACAGTATGTGCTTAGCAGATATTACATTACAAATGAGATAAGGTGCCAAATAAGGCACCTTCTCAATATTCCTGTATGGTGCAGAAACATGGACATTAGGCAAGAAAACAGAACAGAAAATTGAAGCCTTTGAAATGTGGATTTATAGAAGAATAGGTAGAATTGGATAGAAAGAATATATAACAAACGATGAAGTTTTAAAACATCTAAAAATTAAAAGAGAACTACTAAATACAATCAGGACAAGACAAATGGAATTTTTGGGGCATGTTAAATTACACAACAGCCTACCAAAAGTAATATTGGAAGGAAAAATACAAGGTAAAAGAGGCAGAGGCAGACCAAGACTAGCATGGACGAGTAACATCAAAAGATGGACAAATCAATCTATGTCAGCTTGCACCATCAAAGCAAGAAACAGAGTAGAATGGCGATCCATGGTAGCCAACCTTCGTTGCGGAGAAGGCACACGATGATGATGATACCATATAAGGGATATAGTAACAAGCATTGATGAACAAAAAGGAGTCTGATATGTATCATCATCAAGTACCGTGACTACTGGCGTAGGTGATCATGTCTCTCCACAATTTTCGATCTCGGCAGCTATTTATCATTTCTGTTGTTGACCTTCTGCCAAGCCATTCTCTTAAGCTGTCTGTTATTTTTTCTCTTTGCTTTCTTCTATCTCTTCGTCCCTCAATTTTTCCAGTTGTTACAATATATTCCAGTTGTTCTCTCCTCATTACATGGCCAAAAAATGACGATTGTCTCTTCCTAATATTGGTAATTAGTTCTCTTTTTTGCTTATTTATTTATTTATTCTGTATATATCAGGTTAAATTATATAGCCAATAAAGAAAACTTATTATTCTTCTTCTGCTTCTTCTTCTATCCTTCCTATGCTGCCGTTGGCGTCGAGGGGAGAAACAATCTGCGATTCGTTGCTCTTCTGTTGGCCTCTTCTGATGTTATCCCTCCTAGTGACTCTAGTACTCCCTTTATCCATCTCTTTCTCGGTCTTTCTCTTAATCTGGCGTTTTCGTAGCGTTTATTTAAGGCTCTTTGAGTCATTGTTAGTTCTTTTTGTCTTGTTATGTGGCCGAACCAATTTATCTGTTGTTTCTTTATGTATTCGATGGCTGGTTCAATTTCGAGTTTCTTCCTCAGGTCGGTGTTTCTTACTCTGTCCATTAACCTGTTTCCTGTCATTCTTCTGACACATTTCATTTCGGTGGTCGTTATCTTTCTTATTGTTCTAGAGTCCAGCGTCCAATTCTGGCACTGATAGCACAGAGTTGGTAGAAAAATTGATTTGTATATTGCCCTTTTTGCTTCCGTAGTTACTGCTTTGTTTTTCAATAGTGTTGATACTTGGCCTATAACTTGGCATGCTTTGTTACACCTTATATCTATCTCTGTCTCTTGGTTATTGTCTTGTGTTAACGTGCTACCCAGATATTTAAAATTGTCTACTTGCTTCAAAGTCGTATTATCTATTAGGATGTTTAGTTTTTCTTTCTTTCTCGCTATTGCCATTACTTCGGTTTTGCTTATGTTGATCTTAGTGTTGTTTAGCCTGTTGATATGTTCTTGTAGGTCCTCAGTTGTTTCATGTATCAGAACTTGGTCGTCTGCAAATAGTATTTCATTTATTTCTTCCTCTCTTCTGTTGTTTTCTGGTACGTATATTTCGTTCACTTTTGTGTTATCGCTTGTTATCATCCGTGTTTGTATATTTCCTTGGATTGGGCATGCTAATTTGCATATATTGTCCATATATGTTATGAAAAATAAAGGGGAAAGCACGCAGTCTTGTCTTACTCCGGAGTTCATGGTGAAATGTTTAGAGTAGCCTGCTGAAGATCTTGCTGAAGTGCGACTACTTTCATAGAGGCTCTTGCATATCTCTACTAGGTGGTGATATGCAAGAGCCTCTATGAAAGTAGTCGTAGACTGCAAGTGGCAGACTGCAAGAAATAAATGCACGGTGAGTGCAATTTTGGAGCCTTGGTGTCTGGGTGTTTAGTGTTTTCGAATCCTGATGAGACAGGTCAGAGTTCAATTCCTAGAAATGGTGTAATATTTTTTTAGGAACCACAAAGGTAAGGGACTTTACCAGCCTCTATAAATGAGTATAAAATTACTTTTCTGAGAAAATAAAGTCGGCCTGACGTGATGTCTTCCACATCACCCACCTTTCCCCTAAATAAAATACAAATTTGCTGCGGCCATGGAAGAATTTAAAAAGTAGTAAAGTACCCCCGTCACGCCATGTTGCGACGTATAGGGAATATGGTGTAAGTGACCATAAATTTTACAGACCTTCGGCACATGATTTTTGGGGTAATGTGGTCGGTATTACGCCCGTGCCGCTTTACTTTCCCAGAAAAAAAATCCGGTACCCATTTAAGGCTGGGTGAACCCGGCTGCTCTCTCCATGGAAGAATAGTAACACCATATTCTCCAAACGCTTAGTGTTTCTCAGGAAGCCTACATATTTTGAAAAAGGGAAACGGTGCATGACCTGATAGCATATATTCAGAGATGATAAAGGCACTAGAAGATTTTGGCATTGAAGTAGTCACATACATATGCAGGGATATATGTCACACAGGATTATGCCATGCGAATTAAAAACATCAACTTTTATTCCATTCCCTACCAAACGCCCAAACGTCTAGCAAGGCATGCAGGGAGCCTATATCTTTTAAATGCAGCTTTGCCGATGATGGCTATCTCTTATTTCTTTTCTTGTCTCTCCTGTCTCCTTTAACATCACATTTTTGTGGCGACTTGCTAGAGGTTCTAACTTGTTGAAAGGACCACTTTTTGGAACTGGGTGAGAATGAAGCTGCTTTGTTTATGTGATGGTGTAAACGCATAAAGATGTGTAAAGATGTATAGAAATGCGAAGCTGTTGTAAAGCTGATGATAATAATGAAAATAAAAATAGTAATGTCTGGTATATTGTACCCACTTCCACATATTTTAGAACCCTTCTCTTATACTGTATTTCACACCAGCGTCCGCTCTGTCAGCCGGCCTTTCCAGTTTCAATCCAGTCAGTCCTTGACCAAACTCTGGACCACAGAGGAATGACTTATTTTTCTTGTTGCGAATCTTGCATATTATCCCCATGTAGTTTGATTTCTGTGTATAACCTTAGATATTTGTGTGTGGTTGTTTGTTATTCCAGCAGAAGGCCTTCTTGATCGAAACGTCGTTCTACTTTTGTATTGTTTCTCACCTACTTAAAGCTGTTACCATACCACTTTGTTCCTTTGGTTTTTTAAAAACATTTTCATCATTCTTTCTTTTGTGTGGACTGATGTGCATTGTACTCATGAGGTATTTCAGTCAGTACTTTAGTTAAATCATCATCATCATCAAGTACCGAGCCTGCTGGCGTAGGTGGTCATATCTATCAATAATTTTCGATCTGGACAGTTATTTATCATTTCTGTTGTTCACCTTCTGCCAAACCACTCTCTTAAGCTGTCTGGTATATTTTCTCTTTGCTTCCCTTTATCTCTTCGTCCCTCAAATTTCCCAGTTGTTACAAAATATTCCACTTGTTCTCTTCTCATTACATGGCCAAATAATTATGATTGTTTCTTCCTAATATTCGAAATTAGCTCTACTTTAGTTAGATATCCAACAGAAAAGTCAACATTTACACTTATACAAATTAGGTTGCGCGAGCTGAGATTTCAAACGAGGAATGACACATAACTAGCATCTAGAGCATGTCACTTCCGGTGAGGCTTCAAATATAATTTTAACTGTTAAATCATGACATATTTTTTATATAAAAAAATTTATGCGAAACATGTTTCTTTTAATATAAGGGTAAACCTCTTGCGTGGTTTTAAATCTCTTCACATGTTAAATTAAGTGATTTTTCAGCAAAGTTTAATAAGCAGTAAATAAAAGTGAAGTCAAAGAAGATTAATCTTAATTACCATGAATTTATTTTTTCTTATCTGTGATGAGTGAGACTTGATAGCTGGTAGCTATTTGTCGATGTATCCTTGACCCTTGCGTCGCGATACTTCATTTTATCGTGAATTGAGTCCGTGTGTGTTAAAACATCACACCTGTTAAGTGTTTAACCCGGAAGTAGGTATATTTTAAATGCGCATGATTTTTTTCACCCTTTTCAACTCCGATTTAAGATTTACTTTGATGTGATCTTAATATCTCGTTTATCTTATAAGGAAGTGGTATATATCTTGTAATGTCCGGTCAAAAACTGCTTTCATGTGCGGAAGTATATAGTGAGTGAATATAAAAATTGACTCTGTTTTTGAACGTTTAATATTAATGTATGGGCTGTTTATGTATGCCTTTGACAGTCCTTTTATAGTTGGACCTAAATTCAGGACAGTAAAAGGAATAAAGATGGTCGACGATTTATAGCTGACTAATCCAGTCAGGATCGCCGTCATCAAGTACAATTCCTGATGGCGTAGGTGATCATGTCTATCCACAACTCTCGATTTCAACAGTTATTTATTACTTATGTTGCTGACCTTCTTCCATGTCATTCTTTTAAGCTGTCTGGTATCTTTCCTCTCTGCTTCCCTTAATATTTTCGTTCCACAATTATCCCAGCTGTCACCATGTATTCCGGCTGTTCCCTTCGCATTGCGTTACCAAAAACTAGGATTATTTTTTCCAAATATTGCAAATTAGCTCTCTTTTTGTGTTGGCCTCTTTCAGTACGTTTTTACTACTCTTCTTAGCTGTTCATGGTATTCTCAACATTCTTCTGTAAAACCACAATTCTACAGCCTCCAGTGATTTTCTTGTATGTTGTCCTATTGTCCATGATTCACTTCCATATATTAAGACTGGTTCTACATAACATTGAAGAACTCTTTTTTTCGTTCCTATTATCAAAAATGGATTGCACAATATCTTCTTTATTTTTTTAAAACCTGCTTTTGCCTGACCTATTCTGCTTCTCACCTCTGTTGCACATCAACCATCTGGATAGATAAACCAAAACTGACCAAGATATCTTGCTTCACATTTATGTGATGGCCTTGTAAACAGACAAAACAATCACGCTGACGGAGTACAGGACAAATAAGGATGGCAAACCCAAGTGCTCAAAAATACTTATTAAAGTTGAATGTGTTGGGCCGGAAGACACATAAATCAAACTGTAGCACTCTCCGACATAATGTAACTACGACCATTTAACGCCCGATGAGAAAATAATGAAGGAAAAGATTCTTCGGGCGAAGCTTGTAGAAGAAGTATTCAGAGTTAATGTTATTTATTTTCCTTCTTTATAAAGGTTTTTTTTTTAATCACACGTTTCTTACTATTCATAGTTCTTCATTACCCGTTGTTATTGTTCATTATTATATGTTTATTATTGTGTATTGTTCTTTATAATATTCATTATTTTTTTCTTTATCTTAAGTTCATTATTGCTCACTGTTCATTAATGAAGTCCACTTTTGTATTGTTCATGCCTGCGAGTATTCAATACTTTGACAATGGATTGGGAATATTTCAGGATAGAAAACAAAGTGTTTGACAAGGCACTGTACTATCTTGAGATCCATTGTATCCGAATAGTAATATCATAGGACAAATTAAAAAATAGAAAAAAATGGTGTGTAAGAAGCTTTGCGTGATAAGTGGACGACACAGACTAAACGACGTTTCGGCCCAATAGGCCTTCAACAGGAACAAACAAAAAACACATACACACAAAACTAATAACGAAACAACCAAAACAAAAACAATCGAAATGTGTTAAAGAAAACAAAATTATCTATCCTGTGTGTAAACCGAGGTCAAAACAAAAAGGAAATAGCAACCAAGTGATGGTTAGCAATATTATACTTTGATCAATAAAAAACTAATCGGAAAATCAATTAGTGATCATGTTATAGATAAATAGATCAACGTTTATCATATAGTTATCAATGTTCGTAGCAATAAAAGAGTTGTATTAATAATTAACATTTGTGTTTTTAAATCTTTCTTTCTTCGCTTCGTTTTGTGACAGTTCGGGTATCGGGGGAGATAGCAAGTTCTGGCTCTCGTCTTTTTGCGGCTTCAATCATTTTCATTTGATGTTCTTGTAGTTTTTCTTTGATGTTGTCTGTCCATCTTACTCTTGATCTGTCTCTTGCTCTTCAGCCCTCTCCTCTTTTTGTATGTGATTGTGTTCGCCCGATGACTAAAGTATTCCAGAATATTCTAGAAGACTGTAGGATTCCCCTTCATCATCCGCCCTTAAAAGGACGTTAAGTGGGTGTGTCTGCGTTGTGTTGTGGTTTGCAGTATAACTGTGATATTTGCGCCTTTCGGCCCAACACATCCGACTTCAGCACGACATTTTTGTGTACCGGGTTGTCTTCCCCCTTCGATCCCTACTCGCTTGGCTAGACTAGACAGGTTAGTCTGTTACTAGAGGCACCACGGAGAGGTCGAGCAGGGTCTGGATGGTTCTGGTTCACGGAACCTGGCGCATACCATCAGCTGTGGGTAAAGAATGGCATGATATTATTTCAAGAACGACAATCCAGTTTGTTTGCGTGTTTCTGTGTGTATCTTAGGATTAGTTCAATGTCTATTTGTTCTCTTATAACTTTTTATTCCTTATCTTCTTGTAACTCTAAGTGCTTTTCTATGTTATCTTATCTCTGTGGTGACAAGATTTCTTTTATGCCTAGCCGTAAGTGACCATGTTTGGCATTGATAGCACAATGTTGAATTGAATATACTCTGTATAAGATATTCCTTAGGTATAGCTTTGTGTTGGAGAATAGTGGATATGATCCAAGTAATTGAATCATCATCATCATCATCATCATCGAGTGCCATCTCCGCAACGAAGGTTGGCTACCATGGAGCACCATTCTGCTCTGTATCTTGCTTTGCCGATGCAGGTTGTCATAGGCTGAATTGTCCATCTTTTGATGCTACTCGTCGATGTTAGTCTTGGTCTGCATCTGCCTCTTTTACTTTGTATTTTCCCCTCAAAGATTACTTTTAGTGGGCTGTTGTGTCTTTTAACATGGCACAAGTAACTGAATGGATAATTAAATATATTAGCATTAACAGTAAACAAATGAGTAATTATCGATACAAAGATAACAATTTATTAATTATAATAATTAAATATCTAAGTAAATGAGCAGCTTTGAAGTTAAGTTATTCAACTTCAAGCCTCGAATCCACGAAAACCTTGTTTGTGTTTATGTTATTTATAGTGTTTTCATCTATTTATTTCCATAAACGTTTAATTTGAATGTTCTTTTTTTCTTAAATTTGCGTTATCCATTCACGTTATCATTATATACATACATACACTCACACCAACTCACGCACTCGCGCGCACACACACATAAACACACACATAACAGGTTAGTGTGATATTTTCTTGCACTTTTGGTGCAGTGTTTGTGGAAGCTCATTTTACGTTCCTTTTTCCCAACATTTTGTTTCAAGGGATCAATATGATACTTCTTGTGTGCTCTTTTTCGGCGCTAAAACTTGCAACACTTCATACGTTCACTGAAGAGTTTGTGGGATTTCTTTGTTTTATTTGTTAGGACATTTTTTTTACGTCTTCGTTATGACTTTTTTGGTTGGTCAGTCCAATCTTTTTTTTCTTAATGCATTTAGTTTTATACATTGTGTTGTCTAAAGTATATCGGTTTGTGTGAAATACGTCGATGAAATAAAATATGTGTTACTGTTAAAGAAAAATGTCCTTAGTTCATTTTTCAGTTTTGTATTTCACTCCTTCTTTCTCCCTCTCTTTCCCTTACTTTTTTTACTTTACCCTATTTTTCCCCCATTTTTACTATCTGTCTCCATTTCTCATTCTCCTGGCCCTCAGCTTTTCTAGTTTCTCTTTCTCTCTGTTTTTCTATCTTTCTCAAAATGTTGATTGTTTCTTTCTGATGTTTCTTAGGAGCTCCCTTTTTGCGTTGTCCTCTGAGAATTTCCTCATTGGTCTTCTAAGCTGTCCAGGGAACTTTCAACATTCTTCTGAGAAATCCCATCTCTGTGGCTTCTAATGGACAATTTCTATTTGTTTGTTTACTGTCTATGATTGGGAGCCGCGATAGCTCAGTGGTTAGTAAACTGGACAACAAAGGACAAGGGGTAGGGTTCGATCCCAACCGACGGCTTCCGGGTTCACCCAGCCTTAAATGGGTACCGGATTTTTTTCTGGGAAAGTAAAGCAGCACGGGCGTAATACCGACCACATTACCCCAAAAATCATGTGCTGAAGGTCTGCAAAATATAGGGTCACTAACACCATATTTCCCTATATGCAACTTGGCGTGACGGGGGTACTTTACTTTTTTTTTACTTACTGTCTATGATTAGCTTCCATTGGTCAAAATTGGCTCTTTATAACACCGCTGAACTCTCTTTCTCACTTCTATGGAGGCACAGATTTGTTGCATAAGACGTTTTTCATCAGTAAGACCTAGGGCACTCTGTGAAGAGTGGTTATAGAAATATCCCTGATAGGTCCCGTGAGGTAAATGAGATATGGTGTTAGTACCAATTTTTGTGAGCCATCTAAACAGTTTCGGTCACTAGTGAAAGGACTTCGACCGAGCAATATGGAGGAGTTTAGTTGGCGCCCTGAAAGACACCATGACCAAAAAAGATATAACATTATGGTAGTAGAAACTGCCACAACATCATATAACTAGACGCTTTTATAACATTATGTCACTAGACGTTGTCGTAACATCATATCACTAGACGCTTTTATAACATTATGTCACTAAACGGTGTCGTAACATCATATCACTAGACGCTGTTATAACATTATGTCACTAGACGGTGTCATAACGTAATATCACTAGACGCTGGTATAACATTATGTCACTAGACGGTGTCGTAACATCATATCACTAGACGCTGTTATAACATTATGTCACTAGACGGTGTCGTAACATCATATCACTAGGCGCTGTTAAAACATTATGTCACTAGACGGTGTATTACATCATATCACTAGACGTTGTTATAACATTATGCCACTAGACAGTATCGTAATATCATATCACTAGACACTGTTATAACATTAGGTCACTAGAGGTTGTCGTAACATACCGCTAGACGCTGTTATAACATGATCTCACTAGACGGTGTCGCAACATCACATCGCAAGATGTTAACAATTCTCCAAAAGAGTCCAACCCAAAAAGAGAGCTCCTAAAAAAAAAAAAAAATATCAAAATGACTCAAGCGATATTTTTTCCGGGCACATCAAAAGAAGATGAACGTTTGAATAATATATTTTAACTAGTATAAAACAATAGAAAAAGGATACCACGGACGACAAAGAAATATGATACTAAATAACTTTACAGTCGTGAGACTGTAAACAGTCAACAAGAGAAGATACTATGGAATAGATAATTGCTAAAGGACATGATCTCCTACGATAATTAGTATAGCACATACTGATGATGGTTTCACTGGCAAAGATCTCGTGGATAAAATTGAAACATGGTAATACATATTGTTGAACTCAGCAACTGCATTCAACGCAGCCATTGTTGTGTGTGCTACGTCATCATAATGTCGCATCGTATATCCCTAGGCCGGCCATACGCTAATCTTAAGGTCTGTTGTTTGATGTGCGTGTGCTGATACTACTATAATGGGGACTACAGTTACCTTTCTTTGTTTGGGAGATGATTTAGTAAAATCGGATGATTCCACTGGCACGGGCGGTTGAGCAATTATAGATTTTAATTCGATGGCAGTGATACCGGTGCCTTCCATAACCATAACCATGTTCACTCTCGGCGAAGGATATTTGAATTGATGGACGTCTTTACATGATCACCCATTAACATCCGTCTATGATAGAATTAGATAAAATTTCTTGCCTAGAATGATATCAAGGTTCATTGCTAAAGTGCTCACAATGCGATAAAAAGGAATGAAAATATTTCTACACATCACAGCTGAAACACTTCTAAGGGAAGTAACCCATAACATATAATTACTGTGTTTATTTTGATAAATTACTTCCCTTTTAAAAATTCCTAGTTTCTTTGTCATGACTACCTATCAGACGAGTTAAGGAAGATAGAACATTCTAGTAATTGCACTTCAGGAGACTTAAACACTTGTACATTGATGTTGTCACATCATTTCTTTAATGTTATCACTTTACCTTACTGGACATCCTGTCAATATAACGGATAGGCGACAGGAATCGTTTAGTCACTGTTTGAAAAGTGGTTCTTGATGCAGTTTCCTCATATTCCAAGTCCGGTTTGCTGCCGGAACTACTGAGTTTAGTGCTCTGTGCACATAGTGAGTTGTGCTTTTCATCCAGATGGTGTTTCTATATTCAGATTGCTTACGATGAATGATGCTATCGTATGAGGAAGGACAGTTCAGCTGCGTTTACTTTCGATGCTGATACGCCTTATGTCTGTTGACGTTTGGTGTATTTGCTATGATGGGGACTGCAGCTGCCTTTTTTTGTTTGGATATTCAATGATTTTTTATTTGGGTGATTCCACTGGCACAAGTGGTTGAGCTATTATGTATTTTAATTCGTTTGTAGTGATACCGGAGTCTTCGACTAACTATAACTTTACCTTACTTCGGATAAACACCACATAACATCTTCAACCTTTCGACATAAGAAACCTTCAACGAAGAACATAACGTAACTAAAAATTCAAAGTTAGTGAATTATTACAATGAATTAAAAATATTACAAAATAATAATCATAAATTACGTGACATAAAATTACATATATAACAACTAGATGACAATGAATCAGTGTTACAAGAAAATTTCGCCCGGTTTGCCTCGTTGTCATATGAAATCGTCGCATGTGCGCCGATTAAGGCTGCATGGTAGTCGACCAACACAATTTGTTTGCCAATGCACTTCATTTGGCGGGAGCTGTGACATCAATAGAGCGGATGTAAGGCATTCCTGACTACAGTGATAATGATTCCATGAACAGAGCATCCTCTTTGTCTAGTAGTTATCACGTTTATGTGACGGCACACTATTAACACAGGAGCAGCGATAGCTCAGTGGTTAGCGAACTGGACTACAAAGGACACGAGGTAGGGTTCGATCCCAACCGACGGCTTCCATTTCACCAGCCTATAATGGGTACCGGATTTTTTTTCTGGAAAAGTAAAGCGGCACGGGCGTAATACCGACCACATTACCCCAAAAATCAAGTGCCGAAGGTCTGTAAAATTTATGGTCACTAACACCTTATTCCCTTCTTTGCCACTTGGCGTGACGGGGCTCTTTACTTTTTTTTTTTAACATGACGAAAACACTTTATCTGTTGGTCTTTTATGTCATCAATGGCGAGAATTAGCCGTTTCAGTAAAGTTCATCCAACAAATGTAGAAATTGGTATGTCCCTTTATCTTGCACTTCATATAAGGCTTAAAAAAACGCATTATCTTGAAGTTGATAATTTCAAACAAAGAAAAAACGAATTGTTGGCTTAAAGCTGGTAACCTCATGATTTCAAATACATATTGTGTGTAATAACCTCATCATGTAACAATGCACTATGTGCTGAATCGAAAGTCACAAAACCAAAATTGCAAAATGTAAAGAAATTCTTACAAATAATTTCATAACGTTCCAAACATACCTTTAAAAGCCAAAAGAAAGAAAGTCAAGATAAAATAATGTATTCTCGTTTTTTTTTTTTTCAGGGTGATATTGGAATCTGAGATACGAGAATTTTGCCAAGTATGTTGACAATGGTCGTAATCCTGTTTAAGTCAAAGGTGGTTGTATTATCACTTGTTAGAAATAAATACCCGATAATATGTTAATTATGGGGCTTTTATTCTAGGAAACTTGGGACTCAAATCGCAGGGTAGACCCTCCCCTTGGTATTCCATTGTCAATCTCCCTGAGAACCTCCCCTTCGTATTTCATTGCCAATCTCCCTGAGACCCTCCCCTATAATTCCATTGCCATTCTCCCTGAGACCCTCCCCTTGGGATTCCATTGTCAATCTCCCTGAGAACCTCCCCTTGGTATTCCATTGTCAATCTCCCTGAGAACCTCATTTGGTATTCCATTGTCAATCTCCCTGAGACCCTCCCCTATAATTCCATTGCCATTCTCCCTGAGACCCTCCCCTTGGGATTCCATTGTCAATCTCTTGAAGACCCTCCCCTTGGGATTCCATTGCCAATCTCCCTGAGACCCTCCCCTTGGGATTCCATTGTCAATCTCCCTGAGAACCTCCCCTTGGTATTCCATTGTCAATCTCCCTGAGACCCTCCCCTATAATTCCATTGCCATTCTCCCTGAGACCCTCCCCTTGGGATTCCATTGTCAATCTCTTGAAGACCCTCCCTTTGGGATTCCATTGCCAATCTCCCTGAGACCCTCCTCTATAATTCCATTGTCAATCTCCCTGAGACCCTCCCCTTGGGATTCCATTGTCAATCTCACTGAGACCCTTCCCATCCATGGGATTCCATTGTCAATCTCTTGAAGACCCTCCCTTTGTGATTCCTTTGTCAAAATCCCTGAGACCCTCCCCTTGGGATTCCATTGTCAATCTCCCAGAGACCCTCCCCTTGAGATCCCATTGTCAATCTCACTGTAGACGCACCTCTCGGGACTCCTTTGTCAATTTTTCGGGAGACCCTCCCCATGAAACACCTTTGTCAATCTCACGGGAGACCATCACCTCGGGACTCCATTGTTGATCTTCCGGGAGATTCCCCTCCGCCCCCCCCCCCCACACACACACTCACACACAATTCTGTAAGTAAAATATAAATAGAATAACATAAATGAATGTTCTAGTCTACCGTTAAATTTCTCCCCGCTGATGATAATTTGATCGGAGTTACTCAGTGCGCATGATCATCATTAATTAAGTGCCTTGTCACCGCGCCTGGCATGAAGGAACGTTTTCCTGCACAACGTTATGTCTCTGTGACAGCTCAGCGGTTAATGATCTGAACTGTTAAAAGACAAAAGGTCGTTTTCGATTCCGAACAACGGCTCCTACATTAAACCCAACCTTTAAACTGATCTCTGATTTTCTTCCGGGATAGTCGGACGACCTGCCGTCATTCCGACCACTCACACATAAAATATTCCACATTTCTAAAACGCCTTGAGACACACAGGGAATTATTTACTGTTTATTTTAGTTGTCTCTCTCTTCAGTTATTTATGAATTCTCCTATATGTATCCCAAAATCATCATCATCATTGAGTACCGTCTCCGCATCGAAGGTTGGCTACCATGGAGCGCCATTCCACTCTGTCTCTTGCTTTGATGGTGTAGTTTGTCATAGGTTGACTTGTTTATCTTTTAATGGTACTCGTCCATGTTAGTCTTGGTCTACCTCTGCCTCTTTTACCTTGTATTTTCCATTCCAATATTACTTTATTAGGCTGTTGTGTCTTTTAACATCCCCCAAAATTGCATTTGTCTTGTTCTAATTGTGTTTAGTAGTTCTCTTTTCATATTTAGATGTTTTAAAACGTCATCGTTTTTTTTTCTTTCCATCCAATTCTACCTATTCTTCTATAAATCCACATCTCAAAGGCTTCAATTTTCTGTTCTGTTTTTCTGGTCTAATATCCATGTTTCTGCACCATACAGGAATATTGAGAAGATGTAACATATTGCTATTCTTAGTTTGAGCCCTAGTGTTATTTGTTTTGATGTTAGTATATTTTTCACGGCATTAAAAGTAAATTACAAAATGCCACTCTCTTAAGCTACCTTGTATTTAAAATCTCTTGTCCCTCAATCTCTTGTCCCCTAATCTCTTTACCCCTCAATCTCTTGTCCCCTCAATCTCTTGTCCCCTAATCTCTTTAACCCTCAATCTCATGTCCCCTCAATCTCATGTCCCCTCAATCCAATGTCCCCTCAATCTCTTGTCCCCTCTATCTCATGTCCACTCAATCTCATGTCCCCTCAATCTCTTTTCCCCTCAATCTCATGTCCCCTCAATCTCATGTCCCCTCAATCTCATGTCCCCTCAATCTCATGTCCCCTCAATCTCATGTCCCCTCAATCTCATGTCCCCTCAATCTCATGTCCCCTCTATCTCATGTCCCCTCAATCTCTTGTCCCCTCAATCTCATGTCCCCTCAATCTCATGTCCCCTCAATCTCTTGTCCCCTCAATCTCTTGTCCCCTCAATCTCTTGTCCCCTCAATCTCATGTACCCTCAATCTCATGTCCCCTCAATCTCTTGTCCACTTAATCTCTTGTCCCCTCAATCTCATGTCCCCTCAATCTCATGTCCCCTCAATCTCATGTCCCCTCAATCTCATGTACCCTCAATCTCATGTCCCCTCAATCTCTTGTCCCCTCAATCTCATGTACCCTCAATCTCATGTCCCCTCAATCTCTTGTCCCCTCAATCTCATGTCCCCTCAATCTCATGTCCCCTCAATCTCATGTCCCCTCAATCTCTTGTCCCCTCAATCTCATGTCCACTCAATCTCATATCCCCTCAATCTCTTTTCCCCCTCAATCTCATGTCCCCTCAATCTCATGTCCCCTCAATCTCATGTCCCCTCAATCTCATGTCCCCTCAATCTCTTGTCCCCTCAATCTCATGTCCACTCAATCTCATGTCCCCTCAATCTCATGTCCCCTCAATCTCTTGTCCCCTCAATCTCATGTCCACTCAATCTCATATCCCCTCAATCTCTTTTCCCCCTCAATCTCATGTCCCCTCAATCTCATGTCCCCTCAATCTCATGTCCCCTCAATCTCATGTCCCCTCAATCTCTTGTCCCCTAATCTCTTTACCCCTCAATCTCTTGTCGCCTCAATCTCTTGTCCCCTCAATCTCTTGTCCCCTCAATCTCTTGTCCCCTCAATCTCTTGTCCCCTCAATCTCTTGTCCCCTAATCTCTTTACCCCTCAATCTCTTGTCCCCTCAATCTCTTCTTCCTTCGATATTTCCAGCTGTTTTCTTCTTTCTACATAACCTACAAGATATGACTGTTTACCTTTAATGTTGGTAATAAGCTAAATTCTTGCTTGTTTCCTTAAAATAAAAGAGGTACCTAAAGAAAGATCTTTGGACTTGTATTGAGTGCATCGTATAGAGGATATGGTTCGTGGGCTATGTGGTTACCTGGGTCCTGTCAGGGAAGAACTAAATCCGCCACTGTCACGTATCACGCATGTTGTAAGAGGCGACTAAGGAGGGTGGAGTTCGTCGGTTCTCCTGAGTAAGTGCACTTGGGATGAAAGCCATGCTTTTGCTTGTGTATGACGATACGACTTCATACTAGAGAAGATGTTGAGGAGGGGATCTGAGGACTATAGAATTGTCCGTTTTACATTGAATATTATATGTCGACTTCAGCATGAGCCAACTCTTAAGGCTTTAGCCAGGCTGATCAGATGTGACACCATACGATATTATAACCCGATAGATGTTCTAATATAAAATTAGGTTTTATATGTTAAAACTTTAGCAGTAGAGCACCTGTACACATTTCATTATCTCACGTGTCTCGACCACAATGGTGGAAGAGCCTGTGTGTCCATATCCTTAACCCAAGAGCTTTCCTAGTGGTAGTTGTGACTCCCAAAGGATCATCCAAGCTGGATAGGTCAAAGGGCAGAGACCATAAAAAGCGAGACACAAACATGTCGGATGCACTTGACCACATACCTAACAAAACAGTGCAATGTAACTCCCAACATGAGAATGAAAACCTGTTGTCAAGACTTGACTAGCATATGACGTTAAAGGATAAATAACTGTACCATATACGTTTTCTCAATAATGTGTGCCACACCTTCTTTCTCCAAAAATATTTGGATCCATTAATGGCTGGGTGAACTTAGAAGCCATTTTTCGATATCGGCTAGACCTCGTGTACGTAAAGGCCAGTTTTTAGTTACCCCACTGCATTTTCAACATGTTGCTATAAAACACGGTTCTGTGGCCTTGGATTATCTTCTGCCTGATCCGATTTTCAATAATTTACTTTCACACGTTAGCACTGAAAATACAAAACACGTTGCAGATTTCTTCACTTTACGACCATTAACCTAACACGACACATTTTAATACTTCATTTTACACTTTACTCCACGTGACATCATTATTTTAATCCCTCTAGCACAAAAACTACGCCCCTGGCTTGTTTCTAATTTTGTAAAACATAACTTGATCATGAAAGTACACAGACGTTGAGTGTAACATAACAACACTGTCGACATACGAATAAGTCGAAACCACTAATTATCTCCCCTCTTGTCATGAATCCCACATTCCAAACCTGCCTCGGTATACAAACGGGAATAGGACCTCTACATAACTGTATTATCTTTTAACATCCCGTATTTATGTTAAATGGTTACTGTGTTGATAAACGTGGGCTGCTTTTAACATTTGTCATGAGGGAGATAACATTGTTTAATTTGCGTCATGTTTTCTTTACCGTTTTAATTTGTTTGGCCCTGTTTTAGATGGGAATTGTTTTAATTACGACACGCATAACTGTTTTAGGAAAGCGTCCTTAGTAGCACTCCGATCTCTTCTAATACTGGATCAATCAATAAATCATACATTCATACAATCAATCAATCAATCTATTTTCTCGTAACCTTGTCGGTCGTTCTGCTTCTTCTTCTCTTTCCTTCCTCATTTGCCTTTCAGCGTCGAGGGGAGATATAATTTGCGGTCTTTTGCTCTTCTGTTCGCCTCTGCTGATGTTATGTTTCCTAGTACTTCTAATATTCCATCGAACCATCTTTTTCGTGGTCGACCTTTGAGTCTGGTGTTCTCGCAACGTTTGCTGAAGGCTCTTTGTGTTGTGTTTTGATCTTTCTGCTTTGTCACGTGGCCAAACCATTGTATGTGTTGTTTCCGTATATATTCTATGGCGGAGGCTATTCCTAGCTTTTTACTCAGTTCTTCATTTCTGATTTTATCTCTCAGACTGTTTCATGTCATTCGTCTGACACCTTTCATCTCTGTAGAGGTTATTTTTCTTATTGTTCTCGCATCTAGGGTCCAGGTCTGGCATTGGTAGCACAACGTTGGGATGAAGATTGTATTGTATAGTGATCGTTTTGCCTCTAGAGTTATTTCCTTGTTGGACAATAGTGGTGATAATTGTCCAATGATTTGACAAGCTTTGTTGCATTTTGATTCTACCTCTGCTGTTTGAGAATTATCCTGGTCGATGCTTTGGATGGTCTAGACTCACGTGCACTTACTCAGTCGCACGGTCAAGAACCCGTTTCCACGTTATAACTGGCCAACTCCAAGCAGCACGCGGATACACTGTGAGCCTTCCACAAATTAAATGAGTTACGCGTCCTTGACGACAGACCGGCGTAAACAAACCGCCATTTTTTGACGCGTTCAATAGTGGAATCAACAAGGATGAGTATAAGTGATTAAATAAGGAAATTGTAACAAAATGCAATGAATCAAAAGAAGCAAAGCGATTTACATCAAATAGAAAGCGCATACAATCACACGATCCCTTAAAATATCAATTAAAAACAAACAAACAAACAAATAAACAGAAAAGTTCACTGGAAAACAGTACTTATCTGTAAGTCTTCTGAAGAAGCAAGTTAATAGGGCGCAATATTCCCCGGAAGTCTCAGAACCCGGTCGTGGTTAATGCTGAGGTCAACGGTCTCATCTGCGATAACACCGATGAGAAAGATGCAGTCATCTATACAGACGGATCTGTAAGACGACACCAAAGAAGTGCATGGGCATTTACAGCACGCTCAGCAGGCAGAATAGTCAAAGAAGACAAGTGGTGCATACGCCATGACCACGAGTAGCATGACAATGGAGGCGATGGCAGTGACCAAGGCATTCAAATGGTTAGAGTCACAAGACTACACCCACGCATGTATACTGAGTGATTCGATGAGCATGATAAAAAAGTGGAGGCGGGCTCTGTACGCATGCAATGGGTAGAGTCGTTGCAGAAATCCAAAATACGTAAGGTCACCTTTGTCTATGTCCCTGGACATGCGGGAGTGCGGGGAAATGAAAGAGCGGACAGGTTGGCTAGCTGCGCTGTCGTTGAGGACGGGCAACCAATGGATCGGGCGGACATCATCAATGCCCTCCGAGATGTGGGAAGAGCACATGACTTCGATAAACACAGATCCACGTCACTTCTTCGGATGATTGAAATGGGAGTTAAGATGGGCACTGCCAGAAATGAGAAACTTAGTGGCCGTGTAAGAAAACGTATCAACCAACATAGTACTGGAGTCGTCAGTCGATGGACACTGAGGGAATTGCTGAGGAGGGATCTGAGCACCTATGGACATGATCGGAGTGCAATGATGATGACCCGCAAATAACTCAATAACTCTATAACTCAAAATCCTGGTCGCTGGAGCACCATAAATGACATTTTCACAATTTGCTCCAGTCGTCGCGATTTAGAGCATCTCCATACGATACAACAAAAGCATTTCTCACAATTCTCGGATATCGACCCTACATATCTTTTGTCATTACTGCCCTCTTTTGCTTGGTACTGTGCCTTGAATAAAGGTTTTGGCAAGACCTGTGGATTGTGTAACGTGTCTATACCAGGTCAGTTCCGCTCTTTTATTATTTACAATACAATGGTAGTCCTGCATTGGTATCGTGAATCTTTGGATTCTTTCTAGCACTTCTTTGGTTCATATGAGGCAAAACATTGTAAAAGTGACGAAGGTACACTGTGGTAGTTTATTGTGACGGACTCTGTCAGTGCTTTAGATGGCGTGAGTGGATGTCTCTGGCATAAGTGTATATCTCTGGCATGAGTGGATGTCTCTGGCATGAGTGGAGGTCTCTGGCATGAGTGGATGTCTCTGGCATGAGTGGATGTCTTTGGCATGATAGGATGTCTCTAGCATGAGTGGATGTCTCTGGCATGAGTGGATATCTCTGGCATGAGTGGATGTCTCTGGCATGAGTGGAGGTCTCTGACATGAGTGGAGGTCTCTGGCATGAATGGATGTCTCTGGCGTGAGTGGATATCTCTGGCCTGAGTGGATATCTCTAACATGTGTGGATGTCTCTGGCATGAGTGGATGTCTTAGGCATGAGTGGATGTCTTTGGCATGTGTGTATGTCTTTGGCATGAGTTTAAGTCTCTGGCATGAGTGGATGTCTCTGGCATGAGTGAATATCTCTGGCATGAGTGGATGTCTCTGGCATGAGTGTATGTCTCTGGCATGAGTTTAAGTCTCTGGTATGAGTGGATGTCTTTGGCATGAGTGGATGTCTTTGGCGTCAGTGAATGTCTCTGGCATGAGTGGATATCTCTGGCGTGAGTGGATGATATAAATAACAGATAAAGGTAATCTCTTAGCAATTGTCATTGGGTATTGAAGTGCCAGTGTTTTCATTAACGCATCAGTTTTATCGAAGGTGCAGCTATCTCTGCTATACCGCTAACCAACAACACAAGACATCCATGTGTACTTAACGGGTGAAAGCTTAGAAGAGAACGAATTATTTTAATGTACGTTTTTACAACAGTCTCCTTGATCTCTAGTGGCCTGCCGTGTAGTAATCGCATTATGAAAGTGCTTGGTAATATAGTTTACTATATCCTTAATAATTGTATTTTGCATCGTATGATGCCATTTCAAAAATAAATGTGAACAACTTCGAGAAGATATCTTTCAATTCACATAAAAATTGATGAACTTTCTTTTTGATAATTGAGGTTTATTAACACACAACACAACTTTACATGTGGACAAGTGGACATGTCATTAATGTTATAGAATTCAGTCTTTTCTCTCAAAAAAGAGTTCTTAAATGTTATGTAGAGCCAGTCTTAACATATGGATGTGAATCATGGACAATAGGACAACAGACATGGATATCACTGGAATCTCTAGAAATGTGGTTTTACAGAAGAATGTTTAGAATACCATGGACAGCTAAGAAGAGTAATGAAAACGTTATGAAAGAGGCCAAAGCAAAAAGAGAACTAATTTTCAATATTAAGAAGAAACAATCATCATTTTTTTGGCAATGTAATGACAAGAGAACAGCTTTTAAAAACTGGGAAAATTGACGGACGAAGAGATAGAGAAGCAAAGAGAAAAGATACCAGACAGCTTAAGAGAATGGCTTGGCAGAAAGTAAACAATAGAAATGATAAATAACTATCGAGATTGAGAGTTGTGGAGAGACATGATCACCGCCAGCAGGCCCGGTACTTGATGATGATGATTAGTCTTTAAGTTGTATATGATCATAATACGTATCTTTACCTTTCTGAAACCCTAAAACTCTTCAATTGTATAACTAAACCATTGAATATTACCTGCCTCGTATACTACTACTTATTTGTGCATTTAGAAAGTGATGTACCACATCGGTTTTCTCGGAACAGCTATTTCAAAAAGTATGACAGTTTTACACAGTATATATGGATATGTCATGTAAACATTGGTATCATTCAACATAATCCCCATGCACATGCACAGCTTTACGCCAGCGCGCAACAAGTGCAGGTATTCCTAGCCTGTACCAGTCTTTTAGTGTTGATCATGTAGCCATTTCTTCGCTGCTTGAATCAGCCATCATCAACTTCTACATAGTACCACGGAGTGCATCTTTAAGTGGACCAAAGAGATGGACATCAGAGGGTGCCAAATCAGGGCTGTATGGTGGATGGGGGAGTACAGTCCAGCTTAAACTGATGTTTGCTTCCCGTGTTGTCAGACTTGCGTGAGGGCGTACAATGTCGTGAAGGAGAAGCAGGTCGTTGGATTCTTAAGCGGCCGAACTCTGTGAAAACATTGAGTTTGTTCAATGTCTTAATGTAAGCATGCGAATTGATTTAATCACCTCTTGGCATAACTTCCATAAGAATCACACCTTTAGTGTCTTAATGTAAGCTAGCGAATTGATTGTCTCCCATCTTGGCATAACTTCCATAAGAATCACACCTTCAAAGTCCAAAAAGACAGTGTGCATGACCTTTCCAGTCTTGAATTTAATTCTTCTTGGTAAGTACAGAAGATGCTACTCCATCGGCTGCCTTTTTGTCTCAGGTTCAAAAATGATGCGCCCACGTTTCGTCACCTGTAACATCTTAGCCAAAAAACACTCTCCATCAGCAATGAAACGTTCCAACAGTTCAGAAGAAATTGCTTTTCTTTACATTCGGTGCTCATTTGTGAGACTGCGTGGAACCCATCTTGCTTGAACCTTAGAGAATCCGAGAGTTTTTATTATTGCATTTGACTACCAATGCTGACTAACAACTTTAAGGTCAATTGTTGAGTAGTGATGCGACTATCAGCAAGAATAATGATCTCACGCATTTCAATATCTCTGCATTGGTGGCTGTGGCAGGACGTAGACAGTGCGGCCGATTAAGAAGCTCCGTATCTCCGCTTCCCGATTCTTCTATTCTCTGGACCGAGCGACTTACTGTGCTCCTGTGGACTGCAAAACTTCCATACACATCACATATGTGCGTGTGAATGTTCACAACAGTTTCCTTCTCTACAATGAGAAGTAAAAATACAACTAATAAACTCGACATATAAAATACTATGGCGCTAATTTTTATAAAACAAATTACTTTTCGGGAGCAGTAAATCTAGCGTGTTAATGAATGTCATCATCATCATCATCATCATCAAGTACAATGCCAAATGGCGTAGGTGATCATGTCTCTCCACAACTCTTGACCTCAACAGTTATTTATCATTTCTGTTGTTGATCTCCTGCCAAGCCATTCTCTTAAGCTGTCTAGTATCTTTTCTCATTGCTTCTTTCTATCTCTTTGTCCCTCAATTTTCCCAGTTGTCACAATATATTCCAACTGTTCCCTTCTCGATAAGAAATAACGGTTGCATCTGCTTCTTCTGTTTCTTATTTCATTGGTCAAGGCGGTCAATTTTGTTTGTGGGAATTTAAGAGAGAAAAGCTAAATTCTTACACTTAGAGCGTGATCATTCCTCTCAGAGTGCCCTGAAACTGGTCCACACGCTTCATCTCCGATGTCGTTTGATTTAGTCTTCCATCCAGAGCCCACTTTGTTGTAATTCTTATAAATGTTTCTGAAACACTTCTAGGTACGCAACCTATTAACTCCATTGCATGATATTAATAATTCCCTTCTTGTTGTTCCTCTAGACCAATTTGTGCTTGATGATTTTGTTTGATCAAATTATTATGAGAATTCTGCTTAGATGAGTTCTGCAGAATTCTTCTTCTTCTACCTTACAGCTCCCTATAGAGCATAGGTCTTCAACAAACACTTTCCAAGTCATTCTGTTTCTTGCTATTCTTTTTAAGATCGGTCCATGTCTTCACCATCATCTTCGCCTCTAGTTCTATCTGTCTTCCCCAAAATTCCTTGGCCTTCCTCTTTGTCTTTTTCCCTTAGAAGGATTCACAAAAGGGCCTGTTGTGTAATACTCTCAGTTGGCTTCCACAGTGTGTGTCCTATACAGCACCATCGTTCGCTGTATCTCTTTATTCACTGGTATTTGACTGGTACATTTCCATAATTCTATGTTAGTGATTTTGTCCTGCCATTTCCATCCTTTTATTCTGCGTAAGCATCCATTAATGAAAGTCTGTATCTTCATCCATTCTTTATTTTAGTTGTTTACCATGTTTCACAGCCATATGATAGGACTGACTTAACATTGGAGGTGAACATTTTTATTTTTCTATTTAACCTAATTTCTTAGGTAAATTTTACTCATAGCCACATAATTATTTAATATACAGTGTCGGGTTCGTTACTTCAGCACGTAAAATATTATATTTGTAGAATATGAAACATGACAACTCCTGACCGGTTGAGTCTTTGTTCAATTTATAAAAATGGTGGCTTATTGTATGTCCCACACTGTTTCATGACATATCAGTCTCTGTAATCGGATATTTTCGATTTTTTGCTCTGGTTTTCTCAATGAAAATGTGACGATAGACGTGGTCGTCATCATCATCGAGTGCCATCTCGGCAACGAATGTTGGCTACCATGGAGCACCATTCTGCTCTGTCTCTTGCTTAGATGGTGCACGTTGTCATAGGCTGATTTGTCCATCTTTTGATGTTACTCGTCCATGTTAGTCTTGGTCTGCCTCTGCCTTTTTTACCTTGTATTTTCCCCTCCAAGATTACTTTTAGTAGGCTGCTATGTCTTTTAACATGGCCCAAAAATCGCATTTGTCTTGTTTGAATTGTGTTTAGTAGTTGATAGACGTGGTACTGTACAGATAACCCATTGATTTTCGGAAAACAAAAAGGCGCTGACATACTAATTGTCAAGCACTTTAAGACTTGAGGGGTATTCTTAGTACTTAACACATGAGTAACAAGACAAGGAAACTAAAGTATCGGAGCCAAACAGGCGTGATGTTAAATAGCTCCAATCATTAGTTTAAGAAAGACCGATGACTTTTCGCAACAAACAGAAAGCGGAAGCTGGTATAAGGACGTAGACGTCCATTCTTGTTTGGAATGTGTCTTCATCCGGTGCATTGACCTAGTGGTTACGCGCGTGCACGAATTGTAACTATATTTACATTTGCTAGCAATCCTGTCGTGTCGGAAATTGGCGTTAGTTTAAGAGTGCACAAGGGCGTCCCAATCAAGTCTTTAAAAGACACTTTTTTATACTGCCTTTACAACCTCATGTTCTCTCTTTTTAACGTTTCAGATAAGAGATGATGAGTAACGCTGGATAGATCGTACGCTCAGAAGACATGTGTGTAGGTGATCAGGTCTTCAGTTGATCTGTGCTGACGGAAGACACTTTGTTGTGGTACGATTTGTTGTTTTGTCTCCAAATTGCCACATAAGTCTTCTGATAACCAGCATTTCCATGAGTTTACTCAGGCAGCTTAGTAGGCTAATTGGTCTATAGCTACTTGGGTCTAGTGGGCACCATAATAGCTTCATTCCAGAAGACATGAATAGACTATATTACTATAATACTTACCATGCTCTGCAGGGAAGGCCAGAGGCAAGCACAACAAGAAACACAATTACTGAGAAATATGGAAATAGATGAACGAACATATTTGGACAGACTTGGGGCACTCTGAAAATGGTGGGTATGGAAAATGCAAATTATTTAACACATTCGAGGCCCAACAAGACGTTCAACACGTGCCTTATTTCTGAGTAGGTGGTGACACAGAGAACCGTTAGAAGTCCTCAGTTTAAAATTTCTTAAAATGGAAAATAAAGAAAGAAGTTATAAATGTGCGATTATGACGACTGGAGTGAAGAAAAAATAATAAAGATGTGAATTATGTACCATTTTAATATGCAACTGCGACATTCGCTTATCAGGAATATAATAACTTTAATATTGCTTAGGTAAAAAAAAAACAGTAAAGGGCCCCGTCACGCCAAGTGGCGTATAGGGAATATGGTGTTAGTGACCATACATTTTACAGACCATCAGCACATGATTTGTGGGATAATAGGGTCGGTATTACGCCCGTGCCGATTTACTTTCCCAGAAAAAAAACCCGGTACCCATTTAAGGCTGGGTGAACCTGGAAGCCGTCTATCAGATCGAACCCTACCTCTTGTCCATTATAGTCCAGTTCACCAACTACTGAGCTATCGCGGTTCCCATTATTGCTTGTGTGCTATTGTTAAATGTATTCGAAAGTACAACACATAAATAAAAAGCAGAACAGAACAGACCTGAGCAGCATTTCAGAGAATGAAAAACATCCGAGCAAACAAGTCTGTGACAGTTGAAATAAAGAAGAGAATTCATCGGTGGTATATAGGACCAACTCTGACCTATGGAATGTAATTATGGAAATTAGACAAACAAATGAAAAGACGATTAGAGGTCACAGAGATGGGATTTCTGAGAAGAAATGTGAGCGTTGCCTGGACATCTAAAAAAGACAAACGAATAAATTCTCAAAGAGGCCCACGCAAAAAGCGAACTCCTTAATTAATAACATCAGAAAAGAACAATCAACATTTTGCCTGACACATCACGAGTAGAGAGAAGTTGGAATATTTGGTCACAACTGGCAAAATAGAGGCAAAATAAGTGAGATCGCGGACGACAACGAGAGATGATACTACATAGTTTAGTGTCGTGCCACGGTAAACAGTCAACAACAGAATTTGTTCGATGCACCGTGGACAGACAGTTGTGGAAGGACATGATCGCCTACACCAACCGATATGGCAAATGATGACAATAAATTGTTTAAATAGTCAAAAATAAAAAAAAGCAAAGAGCCCCGTCACGCCAAGTGGCGTATAGGGAATATGGTAGTAGTATACAAGGGTGTAATTGATTATTATTTGGCCCGTAAATTAACAAAGATATATAGGGCGGCGCGCGGCGCGCATAAAGCGTGCGGCGCAGGGGGAGTTAACCGTGACCGCTGGTCCCAGTGACCCCGGAAGTGACCTGTTTATGTCTGGTGTATGCTGACTTTGGAGTTCTTTATGTACTTGATCGTTAGTGATAGGTTAGTAGATTATACAACATCAATGAAAAACAATCAATATAAAACAGAAGACAAAGATATATTTTATTCTTTTATTATCTCAATAGGTGTATAACATACATTGATATTATATAGCATTACAAAAATATTCAGTACAGTGAGTCAATATATAGTACATGGATAACATTTAGTTATACCTATGTAGTTGGATGTCTGCTTAGCTATGTGGCGTCGATGAATCATAAGGGGTGAAACTGTTAGAGATTCCTGGTTAGGCTAAGCTGGTAGTGTAAAGAGTTAAATATCTAGAGGCGTAGTCGAGACGTTATCATCAGCTACCTTTCTTTTTATATAGAAATAGGAAAGAGCATTTCTTGTTTGACTGTAGGAAAATATAGAATTATTTAAGACTTTGAAACCTACATTTTTCCCACCCTTGGCCTTTTGCGTGGCGAGAACCTCTAAAAACATATCTTTATCTAATTTGTTGTGTTGCTTGCTTAGTCCTTTACAACTGATTTTATCGTAATCCCCACTACAATGGTACGTCTTACTACATAAGCTAACAAGAGCCGTCCCTTCGTACTCTAGTTTAAAAAGCCCGGGCGTTTGTTTGGTGTACGCTTTAACACCCTTACAGTTTATACAATCTGTCTTGCTAGTATGTTCATCGCAGCGATGGTGTATGGAGGTCGCCTAGTGTGTAATAAGGGCTGTATAGGGTCGTCTAGTGTGCCGTGATGGGTCAATGGAGGTCGGCTAGTATGTCGTGATGGGTGTACGGAGGTCGTCTAGTGTGTCATATTGGGTGTATAGAGGGCGTTTAGTGTGTCATGATGGTTGTATAGGGGTCGTCTAGTGTGTCATGATGGTTGTATAGGGGTCGTCTAGTGTGCCGTGATGGGTGTACGGAGGTCGTCTAGTGTGTCATATTGGGTGTATAGAGGGCGTTTAGTGTGTCATGATGGTTGTATAGGGGTCGTCTAGTGTGTCATGATGGTTGTATAGGGTCGTCTAGTGTGCCGTGATGGGTCAATGGAGGTCGGCTAGTATGTCGTGATGGGTGTACGGAGGTCGTCTAGTGTGTCATATTGGGTGTACGGAGGTCGTCTAGTGTGTCATATTGGGTGTATAGAGGGCGTTTAGTGTGTCATGATGGTTGTATAGGGGTCGTCTAGTGTGTCATATTAGGTGTATAGAGGGCGTCTAGTGTGTCATGATGGGTGTATGTAGGTAGTTTAGTGTGTCATATTGGGTGTATAGAGGGCGTTTAGTGTGTCGTGAGGGGTGTATGGAGGTCGTCTACTGTGTCGTGAGGGGTGTATGGAGGTCATCTAGTGTGGTATGTGTGGTGTATGGCGGTTGTCTGGTATATCATACTTTAATCAACCAATAAGAAAAATGAAGGAACATTACATTCAACATTACTTATTTTAACTACTTTGCATCAATACAGTTGAATAACGTGTTATCGTTAAGTCTTACCATACTTTAAGAGAAAACATTCAAACTTACAGCGTAAAATATAGTCTCAATCATCTACACCGAATATAACCTGTTATCGATAAGCCTTAACATACGTTAAGAGAAAACAAGCCAACTTACTGTGCAAAAATCCGCTAGTGTGAACAGTAACTTTCCTTGAATCAACCAAACTTATAACGCCGTCTAGTTTAAATATAACCTGGTAAGAAATGAATAAATTAGCCAATCAGCGAGTGACTATGCCAACATCGCTTGATATCGGGATTAACCAATCAGAAAAGAGTATTAACATAGGAGGCGGGGCGAAGAAATGGCTGACAGGTGGATTAACCAATCAGAGAAGTGCGTTAGCCCAAGCGTAGGTAGTGGCTGTCGGGTCAGCAGTGGGGGAAAAATGTTGGGTGGTGGGTTACTTGAACTCGTTTTGACCCCTGAGGCAATTCCAGAAGAGTTCTATGACCTCATTTTGACCGCTGAAGGCTTTAATACCAATGTTTTCCACTTCAACGAACGACATACATCATTAAAGGTGATTACTTCAGCTCTTAGACTTTGGAGTTCCATATCTTTATCACTTGATTGAATGACAGACAACAGTAAAGATGATCATTTCAGGTAAGAAAACTTAGTTCCAAACCCTAAAATTTCTACTCATAGTCACAAACTTTGATGCAAAACCCTAACAATTTAGTCCCAAAGTGATACTAGTTCGACACGACAGTCGTAAATGTTATATGCAAAGTCCAAAAGTTTGTCAAAAAGACAACCTTAACTCAAAATAGTTAGACACAAAGCCCAACAATTTATATGCAAAGTCTAAAAAGTTACTCCAAAAGACAACTAATGTAACACTTAACCCCAAAATTTCGTCGCATAACCAAACAGTTGAACTCAAAAGCCTAAAAATTTAGTCCCAAAGTGATACTAGTTCGACACAAAAGTCGTAAATGTTTATGCAAAGACCAAAAGTTTGTCAAAAAGACAACCCAAACTCAAAATAGTTAGACACAAAGCCCAACAATTTATATGCAAAGCCCAAAAAGTTACTCCAAAAGACAACTAATATAACACTTAATCCCAAAATTTCGTCTCATAACCAAAAAGTTGAACTCAAAACCCTAAAAAACTTAGTCCCAAAGTCGTAATTGTTCGACACGAAAGTCGTAAATGTTATATGCAAAGTCCAAAAGTTTGTCATAAAGACAACCCAAACTCAAAATAGTTAGACACAAAGCCCAACGATTTATATGCAAAGTCCAAAATGTTACTCCAAAAGACAAATAATGTAACACCAATTCACAAAAATTTCGTCTCATAACCAAAAAAGTTGAACTCAAAAGCCTAAAAATTTAGTCCCAAAGTGATACTAGTTCGACACAAAAGTCGTAAATGTTTTACACAAAGACCAAAAGTTTGTCAAAAAGACAACCCGAACTCAAAATAGTTAGACACAAAGCCAACAATTTATATGCAAAGTCCAAAAAAGTTACTCCAAAAGACAACTAATGTAACACTTAACCCCAAAATTTCGTCGCATAACCAGTTGAACTCAAAACCCTACAAAATTTAGACCGAAAGTCAAAATAGTTAGACACGAAAGACCAAATAGTTATATTCAAAGTCCAAAAGTTTGTCAAAAGACAACCCAAACTCAAAGGTTTGTCAAAAAGACAACCCAAACTCAAAATAGTTAGACATGAAAGGTCAAAAAAAGGTATACTCAAAGTCCAAAATGTTACTTCAAAAGACAACTAATATAACAACAAGCCCCAAAACTTCGTCTCATAACCAAAAAGTTGAACTCAAAACCCTAAAAAAGTGTCCACTTATCAACCAAAGTCTTTAATACAGCTGAGAAAACCCTAATAAATAATTACAATTTACTAAAAATGTTGCCCTTGATGATAGTTGCGACTGTGTCTAAATCATTATTGAAAATATTCATAGAACTCTAGTAAAAACCAAACACACTAAAACACCACATTGAAAGAATGAACTTAAAGTTCACGCCCCTGTCACAACTCTGCTAAGAAAAGTACTGCAAAGCATGAAAGTTATGTCCCCTGCTATAACTCTACTAAACGAAAGTATTACCAAACACGTAGGTTACACTCCTGCCATAACCCACTAAGAAAAACAAGATTTTGCTTAAAAGGCAATTTTATGATTGTTACCCCTTGTCAATTTTTGAGAGCTACGCCCATGAAACTGTTACAAATAGTAAATTTAACCTAGTGGCATACCCCAGATGTTATATTAGACATCCCCATAACAAAAATTTACTTAAAAGTCACTTTTATGGTGGTTACGCCCCTTGACCCTTTATGAGGGGACGCCCATGAAACTGTTAGAAATAGTAAATTTACACTCTAGGGTTACTCCAAACTTTACATTAGACACCCCCATAGCAAAAATTTGCTTAAAAGTCACTTTTATGGTTGTTACTCTCCTTGAGCCTTTATGAGGGGACGCCCATGAAACTGTTAAAAATAGTAAATTTAACCTCTAGGCTTACCCCAAACTTTATATTAAGCATCCCCATATCAAGAATTTACATAAAAACAACTTTTGAAATTACTACCCCTGTACCCATTTTTGGCGGTTACGCCCATGAAACTGTTAAAGATAGTCAATTTAACATATAGACATACCCCAAACTTTATATTTAGCATCCCCGTATCAAGAAGTTACATAAAAACAACTTTTGAAATTACTAACCCTGTACCCATTTTTGGCGGTTACGCCCACGAAACTGTTAAAAATAGTCAATTTAACATCTAGACATACCCCAAACTTTATATTAAGCATCCCCGTATCAAGAATTTACATAAAAACACCTTTTGAAATTACTACCCCTGTACCCATTTTTGGCGGTTACGCCCATGAAATCGATAAAAAAGTTGAAATTTAACACCTAGACATACCACAAACTTTATATTAAGCATCCCCATATCAAGAATTTACTAAAAAACCACTTTTGAAATTACTAACCCTGTACCCATTTTTGGCGGTTACGCCCATGAAAATGTTAAAAATAGTCAATTTAACATCTAGACATACCCCAAACTTTATATTAAGCATCCCCATGTCAAGAATTTACATAAAAATCACTTTTGAAATTACTACCCCTGTACCCATTTTTGGCGGTTACGCCCATGAAACTGTTAAAAATAGTCAATTTAACATATAGACATACCCCAAACTTTATATTAAGCATCCCCGTATCAAGAATTTACATAAAAACACCTTTTGAAATTACTACCCCTGTACCCATTTTTGGCGGTAACGCCCATGAAATCGATAAAAATTGAAATTTAACCTATTGGTATACCTCAAACATAATATTTGACACGCCCATGTATCAAATTTGCCTGAAAAATCAATCAAAAATTAGTAGTATATATCTAGTGATTGGACGGGTGAATGTCCTTCCAGAATCACCTAAATCCTTATATAAATAGTCTACCCGTACATGGAAGCACATTTTTTGGTGCCGTTTTTCCTTATATGAGAGTCTTCCCGGTCAATCACTAGATATATACTACTAATTTTTGATTGATTTTTCAGGCAAATTTGATACATGGGCGTGTCAAATATTATGTTTGAGGTATACCAATAGGTTAAATTTCAATTTTTTATCGATTTCATGGGCGTTACCGCCAAAAATGGGTACAGGGGTAGTAATTTCAAAAGGTGTTTTTATGTAAATTCTTGATACGGGGATGCTTAATATAAAGTTTGGGGTATGTCTATATGTTAAATTGACTATTTTTAACAGTTTCATGGGCGTAACCGCCAAAAATGGGTACAGGGGTAGTAATTTCAAAAGTGATTTTTATGTAAATTCTTGACATGGGGATGCTTAATATAAAGTTTGGGGTATGTCTAGATGTTAAATTGACTATTTTTAACAGTTTCATGGGCGTAACCGCCAAAAATGGGTACAGGGGTAGTAATTTCAAAAGTGATTTTTATGTAAATTCTTGACATGGGGATGCTTAATATAAAGTTTGGGGTATGTCTAGATGTTAAATTTACTATTTTTAACATTTTCATGGGCGTAACCGCCAAAAATGGGTACAGGGTTAGTAATTTCAAAAGTGGTTTTTTAGTAAATTCTTGATATGGGGATGCTTAATATAAAGTTTGTGGTATGTCTAGGTGTTAAATTTCAACTTTTTTATCGATTTCATGGGCGTAACCGCCAAAAATGGGTACAGGGGTAGTAATTTCAAAAGGTGTTTTTATGTAAATTCTTGATACGGGGATGCTTAATATAAAGTTTGGGGTATGTCTAGATGTTAAATTGACTATTTTTAACAGTTTCGTGGGCGTAACCGCCAAAAATGGGTACAGGGGTAGTAATTTCAAAAGTTGTTTTTATGTAACTTCTTGATACGGGGATGCTAAATATAAAGTTTGGGGTATGTCTATATGTTAAATTGACTATTTTTAACAGTTTCATGGGCGTAACCGCCAAAAATGGGTACAGGGGTAGTAATTTCAAAAGTTGTTTTTATGTAAATTCTTGATATGGGGATGCTTAATATAAAGTTTGGGGTAAGCCTAGAGGTTAAATTTACTATTTTTAACAGTTTCATGGGCGTCCCCTCATAAAGGCTCAAGGAGAGTAACAACCATAAAAGTGACTTTTAAGCAAATTTTTGCTATGGGGGTGTCTAATGTAAAGTTTGGAGTAACCCTAGAGTGTAAATTTACTATTTCTAACAGTTTCATGGGCGTCCCCTCATAAAGGGTCAAGGGGCGTAACCACCATAAAAGTGACTTTTAAGTAAATTTTTGTTATGGGGATGTCTAATATAACATCTGGGGTATGCCACTAGGTTAAATTTACTATTTGTAACAGTTTCATGGGCGTAGCTCTCAAAAATTGACAAGGGGTAACAATCATAAAATTGCCTTTTAAGCAAAATCTTGTTTTTCTTAGTGGGTTATGGCAGGAGTGTAACCTACGTGTTTGGTAATACTTTCGTTTAGTAGAGTTATAGCAGGGGACATAACTTTCATGCTTTGCAGTACTTTTCTTAGCAGAGTTGTGACAGGGGCGTGAACTTTAAGTTCATTCTTTCAATGTGGTGTTTTAGTGTGTTTGGTTTTTACTAGAGTTCTATGAATATTTTCAATAATGATTTAGACACAGTCGCAACTATCATCAAGGGCAACATTTTTAGTAAATTGTAATTATTTATTAGGGTTTTCTCAGCTGTATTAAAGACTTTGGTTGATAAGTGGACACTTTTTTGGGTTTTGAGTTCAACTTTTTGGTTATGAGACGAAGTTTTGGGCTTGTTGTTATATTAGTTGTCTTTTGATGTAACATTTTGGACTTTGAGTATACCTTTTTTTGACCTTTCATGTCTAACTATTTTGAGTTTGGGTTGTCTTTTTGACAAACTTTTGAGTTTGGGTTGTCTTTTTGACAAACTTTTGGACTTTGAATATAACTATTTGGTCTTTCGTGTCTAACTATTTTGACTTTCGGTCTAAATTTTGTAGGGTTTTGAGTTCAACTGGTTATGCGACGAAATTTTGGGGTTAAGTGTTACATTAGTTGTCTTTTGGAGTAACTTTTTTGGACTTTGCATATAAATTGTTGGGCTTTGTGTCTAACTATTTTGAGTTCGGGTTGTCTTTTTGACAAACTTTTGGTCTTTGCGTAAAACATTTACGACTTTTGTGTCGAACTAGTATCACTTTGGGACTAAATTTTTAGGCTTTTGAGTTCAACTTTTTGGTTATGAGACGAAATTTTTGTGAATTGGTGTTACATTATTTGTCTTTTGGAGTAACATTTTGGACTTTGCATATAAATCGTTGGGCTTTGTGTCTAACTATTTTGAGTTTGGGTTGTCTTTATGACAAACTTTTGGACTTTGCATATAACATTTACGACTTTCGTGTCGAACAATTACGACTTTGGGACTAAGTTTTTTAGGGTTTTGAGTTCAACTTTTTGGTTATGATACGAAATTTTGGGATTAAGTGTTATATTAGTTGTCTTTTGGAGTAACTTTTTGGGCTTTGCATATAAATTGTTGGGCTTTGTGTCTAACTATTTTGAGTTTGGGTTGTCTTTTTGACAAACTTTTGGTCTTTGCATAAACATTTACGACTTTTGTGTCGAACTAGTATCACTTTGGGACTAAATTTTTAGGCTTTTGAGTTCAACTGTTTGGTTATGCGACGAAATTTTGGGGTTAAGTGTTACATTAGTTGTCTTTTGGAGTAACTTTTTAGACTTTGCATATAAATTGTTGGGCTTTGTGTCTAACTATTTTGAGTTAAGGTTGTCTTTTTGACAAACTTTTGGACTTTGCATATAACATTTACGACTTTCGTGTCGAACAATTACGACTTTGGGACTAAGTTTTTTTAGGGTTTTGAGTTCAACTTTTTGGTTATGAGACGAAATTTTGGGATTAAGTGTTATATTAGTTGTCTTTTGGAGTAACTTTTTGGGTTTTGCATATAAATTGTTGGGCTTTGTGTCTAACTATTTTGAGTTTGGGTTGTCTTTTTGACAAACTTTTGGTCTTTGCATAAACATTTACGACTTTTGTGTCGAACTAGTATCACTTTGGGACTAATTTTTTAGGCTTTTGAGTTCAACTGTTTGGTTATGCGACGAAATTTTGGGTTAAGTGTTACATTAGTTGTCTTTTGGAGTAACTTTTTAGACTTTGCATATAAATTGTTGGGCTTTGTGTCTAACTATTTTGAGTTAAGGTTGTCTTTTTGACAAACTTTTGGACTTTGCATATAACATTTACGACTGTCGTGTCGAACTAGTATCACTTTGGGACTAAATTGTTAGGGTTTTGCATCAAAGTTTGTGACTATGAGTAGAAATTTTAGGGTTTGGAACTAAGTTTTCTTACCTGAAATGATCATCTTTACTGTTGTCTGTCATTCAATCAAGTGATAAAGATATGGAACTCCAAAGTCTAAGAGCTGAAGTAATCACCTTTAATGATGTATGTCGTTCGTTGAAGTGGAAAACATTGGTATTAAAGCCTTCAGCGGTCAAAATGAGGTCATAGAACTCTTCTGGAATTGCCTCAGGGGTCAAAACGAGTTCAAGTAACCCACCACCCAACATTTTTCCCCCACTGCTGACCCGACAGCCACTACCTACGCTTGGGCTAACGCACTTCTCTGATTGGTTAATCCACCTGTCAGCCATTTCTTCGCCCCGCCTCCTATGTTAATACTCTTTTCTGATTGGTTAATCCCGATATCAAGCGATGTTGGCATAGTCACTCGCTGATTGGCTAATTTATTCATTTCTTACCAGGTTATATTTAAACTAGACGGCGTTATAAGTTTGGTTGATTCAAGGAAAGTTACTGTTCACACTAGCGGATTTTTGCACAGTAAGTTGGCTTGTTTTCTCTTAACGTATGTTAAGGCTTATCGATAACAGGTTATATTCGGTGTAGATGATTGAGACTATATTTTACGCTGTAAGTTTGAATGTTTTCTCTTAAAGTATGGTAAGACTTAACGATAACACGTTATTCAACTGTATTGATGCAAAGTAGTTAAAATAAGTAATGTTGAATGTAATGTTCCTTCATTTTTCTTATTGGTTGATTAAAGTATGATATACCAGACAACCGCCATACACCACACATACCACACTAGATGACCTCCATACACCCCTCACGACACAGTAGACGACCTCCATACACCCCTCACGACACACTAAACGCCCTCTATACACCCAATATGACACACTAAACTACCTACATACACCCATCATGACACACTAGACGCCCTCTATACACCTAATATGACACACTAGACGACCCCTATACAACCATCATGACACACTAAACGCCCTCTATACACCCAATATGACACACTAGACGACCTCCGTACACCCAATATGACACACTAGACGACCTCCGTACACCCATCACGACATACTAGCCGACCTCCATTGACCCATCACGGCACACTAGACGACCCCTATACAACCATCATGACACACTAGACGACCCCTATACAACCATCATGACACACTAAACGCCCTCTATACACCCAATATGACACACTAGACGACCTCCGTACACCCATCACGGCACACTAGACGACCCCTATACAACCATCATGACACACTAGACGACCCCTATACAACCATCATGACACACTAAACGCCCTCTATACACCCAATATGACACACTAGACGACCTCCGTACACCCATCACGACATACTAGCCGACCTCCATTGACCCATCACGGCACACTAGACGACCCCTATACAGCCCTTATTACACACTAGGCGACCTCCATACACCCATCGCTGCGATGAACATACTAGCAAGACAGATTGTATAAACTGTAAGGGTGTTAAAGCGTACACCAAACAAACGCCCGGGCTTTTTAAACTAGAGTACGAAGGGACGGCTCTTGTTAGCTTATGTAGTAAGACGTACCATTGTAGTGGGGATTACGATAAAATCAGTTGTAAAGGACTAAGCAAGCAACACAACAAATTCGATAAAGATATGTTTTTAGAGGTTCTCGCCACGCAAAAGGCCAAGGGTGGGAAAAATGTAGGTTTCAAAGTCTTAAATAATTCTATATTTTCCTACAGTCAAACAAGAAATGCTCTTTCCTATTTCTATATAAAAAGAAAGGTAGCTGATGATAACGTCTCGACTACGCCTCTAGATATTTAACTCTTTACACTACCAGCTTAGCCTAACCAGGAATCTCTAACAGTTTCACCCCTTATGATTCATCGACGCCACATAGCTAAGCAGACATCCAACTACATAGGTATAACTAAATGTTATCCATGTACTATATATTGACTCACTGTACTGAATATTTTTGTAATGCTATATAATATCAATGTATGTTATACACCTATTGAGATAATAAAAGAATAAAATATATCTTTGTCTTCTGTTTTATATTGATTGTTTTTCATTGATGTTGTATAATCTACTAACCTATCACTAACGATCAAGTACATAAAGAACTCCAAAGTCAGCATACACCAGACATAAACAGGTCACTTCCGGGGTCACTGGGACCAGCGGTCACGGTTAACTCCCCCTGCGCCGCACGCTTTATGCGCGCCGCGCGCCGCCCTATATATCTTTGTTAATTTACGGGCCAAATAATAATCAGTTACACCCTTGTATACTACTTATGGTGTTAGTGACCATAATTTTTACAGACCTTCAGCACATAATTCTTGGGGTAATGTAGTTGGTATTACGCCCCTGCCGCATTACTTTCCCAGAAAAAAATCCGGTACCCATTTAAGGCTGGGTGAACCCGGAGCCCGTCTGTTAGGATCGAACCCTACCCCTTGTCCTTTGTAGTCCAGTTCACTAATCACTGAGCTATCAAATATTATGTTGGTTGCAGGATTACTTTTCTCTTTGTAGTAATTATTTTTTGTGTGTATTCTAACCTTTACACTGCATTGCGAATGCACTCTAAAATGAAGCCTTCTTTCTAAATTTCCCATCGTAAACCCTTTGTAGACCACGTAAAATAGAAACAGATGTCTGTTTACCCTATCTTATACTTTGTTTAAAATGAGAGTTCATCGATGCTATATAGAACCAAATCTGACCTATGGAAGCGAATCATGGACAATAGACAAACAAATGAAATGATGATTAGAGGCCACAGAGATGGGATTTCTCAGAAGAATGTTGAAAGTTCCCTGGAAAGTTAAAAAGACCAATGAGAAAGTTCTCAAAGAGGCCAACACAAAAAGGGAGCTCTTAAAAAACATCAGAAAGAAACAATCAACATTTTTTGGGCACATCATGAGAAGATGAAAGTTGGAATACTTGGTTACAACTGGCAAAATAAAAGGAAAGAGAGATCGCGGAGGACAAAGAGAGAAAATAATGGATAGCTTGGTGTCATGGCAAGGAAAACAGTCAACAACAGAACTCATACGATGCACTGTGGATAGAAGATTGTGGAAGGACATGATCGCCAACGCCAACCGGTACGGCACATGATGATGATGATGATGATGATGCTTTGTTTTGAAATAAATATTGTAAAATGATGGTTTTTCTAAGGAATTTCTCTCACAGCATTAGCTTTTGTAATATATGATTTTTCTGCCAACTGCTTCTGCTTCTCTTCAGTAAACTTGTGGGTGATGTTGTCAGTACCAGGGCAGTCTTGATACTTTCCAACAGAAAATCGTAAATATGCATGTTCTTACCATGAGAATCCTATGAAGCCGATGTAGGAAAATTAAAACTTCCATATGTTCCATCTAATGTTTCTACTTGTTCCTACTTCACCCATGAATGGAATCTCTAATTCCCTATTCGCAGATCTTCCAATATTGTCATATGTTGAATTCGTTTCAGAAAGAAAGAAAGAAAGAAAGAAAGAAAGAAAGAAAGAAAGAAAGAAAGAAAGAAAGAATGAAAATAAGAAAAAAAGAATAATATATATCTCTCAAGCCACTCACCCCTCCTCCCAAAAAATGTATCCATTGCCCCACTTTTCCCCAATCTTGTGAACGCCACTACCCGTGATCCAGTTTTTTCTGGTCCTGATACCTGGTAATCTTGCAATGTTGAAAGCTGACTCCCAAGTACAACGCATGAGTCTGGGACAGGATATGTGTCCACCAAATAGACCTGTCACAAAGACTAATCACTGCATTCATCTCTCTCGACAACATATATCTGATACTGTCTTTAAACCCGATCTGGAAAAAGAGAAAAGAAACATTTAGTTACGTTTTAATAAAAGAACTATAATTTTTCTGAAGATTTGGTAATCTATCTATCTATCTATCTATCTATCTATCTATCTATCTATCTATCTATCTATCTATCTATCTATCTATCTATCTATCTATCTATCTATCTATCTATCTATCTATCTATCTATCTATCTATCTATCTATCTACCTACCTACCTACCTACCTACCTACCTACCTACCTACCTACCTACCTACCTACCTATCTATCTATCTATCTATCTATCTATCTATCTATCTATCTATCTATCTATCTATCTATCTATCTATCTATCTGTTCGTCTGTCTATATGTCTATTTAGCTAACTGTTTATCTATCTATCTGTCTGTCTATATTTGTTCTATGTAGCCCAAGACATCACTTAGGGCAGAATGTCTAGACTCGCCATGTCAGACTATCTTTGTTTGTTTTCAAGTGTCAGATCGTGCACACTATCTGCATTGTATCTCGTCGCACATCCCAGTTCTGGGCGAGCTTCTCAATCTTGGCAAGGAAACTGATGCTTGCTGTTGTTGCCTCTCGCGTCAATGTTCTTTTTAGTGTTTCTCTAGGCCGCCTTCTTTTTCTTTTACCCTATGGCTCCTATTCAAAGGCTTGCTTTGAGAATCTCTTGTAGTCTCTTCTCAGTATAGGAAAAGCTACCTGAAGACTAAATTTACAATGTATGTATTGATTTATTGAGTTTTTTGCGGGTCATCATCATTGCACTCCGAACATGTCCATAGGTGCTCAGATCCCCTCCTCAGCATGTCCCGCAGTGTCCAGCGACTGACGACTCCAGTTCTGTGTTGGTTGATACGTCTTCTTACACGGCCACTAAGTTTCTCATTTCTGGCTGTGCCTTTCTGAACTCCCAACTCCATCACCCGAATAAGTGACGTGGATGTGTGTTTGTCGAAGTCCTGTGTGTAAGTAATAATATTTTAGTGATACATGTACAAACTATTATATCTTCCTAGCACACCAACATTGTTTAGTATTTGTGTATGGTTTTGAAACGTCTTGAATTGTTGAATCTTATAAGAGCTATATTAATTTAGTCCGAAAGGCATCTTCATTGCATGCACATCAAACAATTCTATTGTGATCATGTTCACTCAAGAGCACCTCTCACCTCCCAATGCAGCATCACTGTTTCAGGTTAATGAAAGCACTGACGATAGCATCAGCAAAATGCACAATTCACAGACGAAGACCCATGAAAAAAAAGAGTTGTTATATAGTAGATTTTTATTTCTACACAATTTTTGCCCACGGAGTGGTCATTATTTTGTCCGTTTTTTTTTAATATTTTAACTGAATAAGAGTTTCTTAACGTGCGCCGAGTACACACATGACTTCCTGCGTTTCGCCTTCTGGTAGAAGAGGTGTGGGATCTGATCGCACCACCTAAAGATAATCTTGCTCTTCCATTATACTCTTACCCCTATAACGATCTGATGCTCTTACCCTATAACTATCTGATGCTCTTACCCTATAACTATCTGATGCTCTTACCTCTATAACGATCTGATGCTCTTACCCCTATAACGATCTGATGCTCTTACCCCTATAACGATCTGATGCTCTTACCCCTATAACTATCTGATGGTCTTACCCCTATAACGATCTGATGGTCTTACCCCTATAACCATCTGATGCTCTTGCCCCTATAACGATCTGATGGTCTTACCCCTATAACGATCTGATGCTCTTGCCCCTATAACTATCTGATGCTCTTACCTCTATAACTATCTGATGTTCGTACCTTTATAACTATCTCATGCTCTTTCCTCTATAACTGTCTGATGCTCGTACCTCTACAACTATCTCATTCATGGCACATTTGCCATTCCTAAGCAATAATTTCCAAAACCAGAAACCATTTCCCTCATCGACAGGTCAATAAAAAGAAGCACTCATCTCCTTTTTCCCACAGACACTACTGTACTTGTATTTGTCAAATCAGTCATCTCCGAGCCAACTTTAACATCGAAAGATGACAGCGCGTTGGAAGAATCGACTGAACAATACTCACAGGAAATTCCAGACGAAAAAAAATCAGATGTTAGTGCATAATGAAAAGTATAAAAGAAGCCATCGACAGCTTATCTAAAATTGGGGGGGGGGGGGGAGAAAGAAAATTTATGAGAAGACAAAATGAAGGAAGCGAAGAAGGCAAAAAGTCCTAGTCCATATATACAGTTAGTTAATGAAAAATGAAGAATTTGCAGGAAGGAAAGTAATCTGAAAGGCAAAAAATGTCTTCATAAAGATGGTATGGGAAATAAGCATTGTTCAGTGTGATGAATGTAGAAATGGAAAGAATGATCAATATCAGTATTTAAAAAACAGGAACAGAAGTTTAATATAATATAAACAAAGCAGAAATGCTAAATAGACAATAGAGACAAAAGGAAACAATACATTACGTGCATGTATAGCAATACTATTAGGCGATAACTGGGAAAGAAGGTCAACCACAGAATAACTTTCAGGATATAGAAATTTAAAATATGAAGTACAGAATAAAGATAATAAAGTAGAAAAAACAGCAAGTCCTGACAAAGTAAAGAAATGTGATATAATCGCTAGAAGCAATGAAATAATAAAAGACATACACAATATATCTTTGAAGGAAAGCAAAAATAAACGACTAAACCTTAATGGCAAAAAAGACAGAAGTAATGTTAACAACAAAGAAAAAGACGTCACCGCAATGCACAATAAAGTGAAGTGGAACAATATTAAAACAGGCAAATGAATTTAAAAATCTGAGAAAAATGTTAACCACAGGTGATTGATGTACAACAAAAGTGAGAAGCAGAATGACTCAGGAAAAGGAAGCTTTCGAAAAAAATGAGAACGATACTATGCAATCCTTTTTTGACAATAGGAACAAGAAAAAGTGTTCTTAAATGTTGTGTAGAATCAGTCTTAATATATGGAAAAGAATCATGGACGCAACAGACAAGAAAATCACTGGAGGCTGTAGAAATGTAGTTTTACAGAAGAATGTTGAGAATACCATGGACATCTAAGAAGAGTAATGAACATGTTCTGAAAGAGGCCAAAGGAAAGAGAGAACTAATTTCCAATATTAGGAAGAAACAATCATCATTTTGGCCATGCAATGAGAAGGGAGCAGCTGGAATATATCGTAACAACTGGGACAATTGAGGGACGAAGAGATAGAGGGAAGCAAAGAGAAAAGATAACAGACAGCTTAAGAGAATGGCTTGGCAGAAAATCATCAACATAAATTATAAATAACTGTCAAGATCGAAAGTTGTGAAGAACATGATCACCTACGCCAGCAGGCATGGTACTTGGTGATGATGATGATTATGATATACATTATACTACATATGATATTTACCGTATTAACTAAACACATCAGTGTTTGTAGTTTTGCCCAAGAATGCAGGTGCTGTGATGTGTAGCAATTTTAGAACAATAAGCTTGATGAGTCACATAACAAAAATCGTATAAAATAAACATGCAATGTTATTGAGAAGTTAACTTGATGGAACGACAAGGCAACAATCTTGCCTAAAAGTTGTATAGGAAGAATTCAAACTAAGATACTTATGATTTTCGGGAACAGGAATTAGGAAAAACAGCAAGGCAAGAGGATATCTTCTACAAGAGGGCGCTAAAAGAAAACTGTACAGAAGTTAATTAATTAGTTAGTTGTTGGTTAGTTAGTTGTTGGTTGGTTAGTTAGTTAGTTACTTAGCTAGCTAGTGTGCTAGTTTGTTAGTTAGTTTATTAGTTAGTTAGTTAGTTAGTTAGTTAGTTAGGTAGATGGCTAGCTAGTTAGTTAGTTGGTTCGTTGGTTGGTTGGTTGGTTGGTTGGTTGGTTGGTTGGTTGGTTGGTTGGTTGGTTGGTTGGTTGGTTGGTTGGTTGGTTGGTTAGTTAGTTAGTTAGTTAGTTAGTTAGTTAGTTAGTTAGTTAGTTAGTTTGTTAATTTGTTAGTAGATTACACTGGCTTGGCCACGTACACCGTGTGAGAGATAGCCTCATACAAAAATATATACTATATGAACAACCATCAGATGGCAAAAGGTCTAAGGGCGCCGAAAAATTCGATTTGTTGACGTGTGTAAACGTGACATGAACACTCTGAACATAAACCCTGCAGCCTGGGAAGAAACAGCTGCATACCGTAATCTTTGAAAACACACTCTAAAGCTCCAACTCAAACAAGAGGCAGACAGATTTATAGAAAAAGAGAATACACGACGAAAATAAAGAAACAAAAATAACATTACTAGGGGCGCTGGAAAATCCATAATCAACTATGACTGACGGAGGCTACTGCTTCTTCTTCTTTTCTCTTTTCACTGATACCTAAAAGGTGTCGTGGTTTATATCATTTGTCGTTCTTGTGCTGCTCGAACTGTCTGAATTAGTGACTTTCCTTTGTTGTTACATGTCTCTGTCACTGCATCTATCCATCTTCTTCTGGGTCTTCCTCTTGATCTTTTTCCATGCATTCTCGAGAAGAACGCCCTTGATGGTGATTGGTAAGGATTAATTCTGACCAGGTGGCCAAACCATTTAAATTGTTGTTGCTCTATGTATTCTTGGCAGGGTTTTGTTCCTACTATTTTTCTTATGGTTTCATTGGTATTCTATCTCTTCTTGTGTTGTTTGTTACTTTTCTCAAGCAACGCATCTCACATGTATTGATCTTTCTTAAATGTGATTTAGAAAGGGTCCATGTTTGACTTTCATAGCACAAAGTTGGTATGAAGATGCTATTTATCATTTGTTGTTTAGCTGGCAAAGAAATGTTTGGATGTCTTAGCAATGGTGAAAGCTGGTATGTAACAGCATTTGCTTTTTGTATTCTCATGTCAATTTCTGTGTCTAGTTTTCCATCTTCTGTGAACATTGTGCCTAAATACTTGAATTCCTCTACTTGTTTTATTTCTTTATCTTTGATCTTAATGTTTAATGGGTGTCTTAATTTGCTTATTCTTATAGCCTCTGTTTTTGCTGTGTTAATTTTCATACTGTAGTTTGTGCAGCTTTTATCTAGAGATGCTAAATACTGTTGTAGCAGGTTTTCATCCTCATATATTAGGCATTTGTCATCTGCGAAGAGTAGCTCATTGATGTTGGAGTTTTCTACCTCTATGTTATTATTTGATTTGTCCTTATTGTTGGTTGTTTCCTGATTTATTTTGACCATATATATGATGAAGAGGAGTGGTGAGAGGAGGCATCCTTGTCTTACTGACGGAGGCTACTACTAAGGTTAATTAGTTGAGTAGTTCGTGGGCCTCGGTAGCTAGTTGGGAAAACCACTCGACTGGCTAGCGACGTTCGGCAACCCGTGTTCGATTCCCGCTGGAAGCAGTGCGAATTGTACTCGTGGTTATAAAAAAAATACCCCAACTGTCGACCCACCCGCTGGCAGAAATGGGCGAGGAATACCGCCTCGCATCGTGAGTTTCGATACTTAAAGCGACACTGTCAGAAAGTCTCCGAAAACTTCCGGATAGGCGGCCGAGAACATATGGGTGAAAACTCGCGTGCTAAGATGCCGGTTCAAGTCTCGTACTTTACCTTTACCTTGTAAATTAGTTAGTTAACTGTTCTGTTGGTTTAGCTAGTTGGTTGTTTAGTTTGTTTGTTGGTTAATTGGTTTGCTGAAATTTCCGCTTTGGTCGAAGGCGACGTGTAGAGCAGAGATTATACCTCTCCATAGTCTGACGATTCACTACTAATCCTTTTTGGTTCTTAAGCCCACGGTTAAAACATTTTTGTTCATTTTTTAAAATTCTAAACAAAGTTTATATCCTTGTTTTCTGTTTTCCACCCGTTGTCCACATGAAAATCAACACGGGAATCTTCTTTCATCTATTTGAATACATGGCTGATGTACTTCCAGCGTCATTTAATTTGATAGAGATAGACACAAATATATTACATATCGTATTACATACAATACATTTAAATATCATAAGAGGCCGGGAGTAGAGCTGCAGAAAAAAATTTACAATAAATATAAAATGGTATTAAGCAAATTATATTATATACAATTTCCTTTCATAGCTTGGCACGTGTTGTTGTTTAGTTTCATGTTGCTTCATTTAGTGTAAAGGCTCGTCAATGCATATATATATATATATATATATGTGTGTGTGTGTGTGTATATATATGGCCCTTTTCGTCTTGTCAGACGGTCTAGTGGAGGCTATTGTGAATTTTTTTTGAGGTTTTGTTTTTGTCGAACAACTTCTCTCGTGGCTAACTCTACCAATGTTTGACAAACACACACGGCCACAGAATGAACAAGTCAGACCCACTGATCCAGAAGGTTTTCCATCCTTTTTTATGAGTCTTTACACTTCTAAATTTTGCCTTAGCAGTCTCAAATGATTGTATACCATTCCTTATGCATGCTCTGCATGATGTATAACCACTTGTCAGATGTTCCCAGTCATCTTCACACATGGAGAAGACATTCAGAGATGATCTACAGATATCTCTATATCGTAGTTTAGGTCTGCCGCTTTGTCTTTTTCCGTGAATTAATTCACCATATAGTACTTGACGGGGGGGGGGGGGGGGGGGGGAATGCGTTTTTTTTCCATCCGCTGGACGTGCCCCAGCCATCTTAGTCTTCGACATCTAAGCATCGACACGATTGTTGGGGTCTTAGCTCGTTGCAGGACAGTTAAGTTGGTTACTTTGTCATGCCATTTGATGGGCATTATTCTGCGGAGACACCGCATATGAAAGCCATTTAGTCTTTTTTCATGATTTGAGTATGTTACCAGGTTTAGTCAATGCATACACAAAAGCAAACATAACAATATATGTGCACTTCATAAAATACGGGAGCCGCGATAGCTCAGTGGTTAGTGAACTGGACTGCAAAGGACAAAAGGTAGGGTTCAATCTCAAATGACGGCTTCCGGTTCACCCAGCCTTTAATGGGTACCGGATTTTTTTCTGGGAAAGTAAAGTGGCACGGGCGTAATACCGACCACATTACCCCAAAAATAATGTGCCGAAGGTCTGTAAAATTTATGATCACTAACACCATATTCCCTATACGCCACTTGGCGTGACAGTGGTACTTTGCTTTCTTTACTTCATAAATTACGCTTTTTACAAAGTACAACATAAGTAAATAATATAGTGCCTGTTAAATATCTTGATAGGAGAAATGAAAAAAACAGAGAGGGAAAAAAAGAAAAAACTGTATGATTAAAGCTTTACGTACTAAGTGGTCAACACGAATTTAACAACGTTTCGGCTCAATAGGCCATCGGCAGGAACAAACATACAACACACACACACACACACAGATGTATTTTAAACAAAAAAATATAATAAATAATCTTTTTAAAAATAATAATAATTTAAAACTAGAATGAGAAATAAAATCTTGATATCTGATGATGCAGGCATAAGAATGTTAACTTATACGGACAGCTTGAAATTGGCTTTGACTCGTTCTTTAGTAATGTTGGTTGTACCAAAAGCATTCATTAATTTATTATAACACAAAGCCATTGAACTACTCTATGTAATAAATAAACCATATTTGGAAACTTTATTTATATAGCGTGTACACATAATTATAGTTCATTCTGAAATTCATGCCCACATAGATTATTAATTATCTCGGAAATTGTTTGATGAATTTATGTAGTTCTTTTTCATGACATCTTATTTTTTCACCGACCATAAGTCTAATTTTTTACCTACTGTAATGCATGAAGGAAAGATTTAAGCTTCTTGGATGTATATAAAAATATGATTTTTTTTGTTGTCCTAATTTTTAGGATTTTACAATAACCACATTTATTGTAACCAACTCACCGTTTAAAAAGCCAAATTTCACGTGCTGTCTACACAATCATAGCACCATCTTGCACTCACTGAACCGAAACTTGTAAGACGCAATCCACTGAGAGGTTTGTTAGAAAATTAACATATTTTGCAGTAAAATCTAATGTTTCGAGCAAACAGTTTGATATTTTCCTAAAATTATATAACAAACAACGATTTTTTGCAAAATTCAGACTACCTTTGTACTTAAATGTTATAAAATCTTAAGGTCTGGGAAAAAATAAGATTTCAGGAAAAATAATTATAGAAATTCATCAAACAGTTTCCGAGATAATTAACAAACTCTGTGGGCACGAATTTCTGAACGAACAATGTTTGTCCCATGATTACTAAAGATTTTAGTTAAAATAATAATTAATGAAAACTTGCCAAGGAATTAGGTAAAATAATAATTCATGAAAACATCGCCAAGAAATTAAGTAAAATAATAATTTATGAAAACATTGCCAAGGAATTAAGTAAAATAATAATTCATGAAAACTTGCCAAGGAATTAAGTAAAATAATAATTCATGAAAACTTGCCAAGGAATTAAGTAAAATAATAATTCATGAAAACTTGCCAAGGAATTAAGTAAAATAATAATTCATGAAAACTTGCCAAGGAATTAAGTAAAATAATAATTCATGAAAACTTGCCAAGGAAGTTCAATCTTGTTTCATTCATGTTTTATTGGAAAGTTCAATTTAACGCAAAAAAATCATTATCTTGAAAGATGCAAGCGACTCATAACTGAATGTTGAGTGCAGAATTAGTAAACCTGAGCTCATAACATCATTAATTCATGTTTCATGTCTCTGGAAAGTGATAAACAATCCGGTGAAACTACAGCCTCAGTACTCAATAATGCAACGACGGAAAAAGAAAACAATTCTCTTAACTAAAAATGTAACGGAGGGTAAAGAAGACAATTCTCCTAACCAAAAATATAACGGCGGCTAAAGAAGACAATTCTCCTAACCAAAAATATAACGGCGGCTAAAGAAGACAATTCTCCTAACCAAAAATATAACGGCGGCTAAAGAAGACAATTCTCCTAACCAAAAATATAACGGCGGGTAAAGAAGACAATTCTCCTAACCAAAAATATAACGGCGGCTAAAGAAGACAATTCTCCTAACCAAAAATATAACGGCGGCTAAAGAAGACAATTCTCCTAACCAAAAATATAACGGCGGGTAAAGAAGACAATTCTCCTAACCAAAAATATAACGGCGGGTAAAGAAGACAATTCTCCTAACCAAAAATATAACGGCGGGTAAAGAAGACAATTCTCCTAACCAAAAATATAACGGCGGGTAAAGAAGACAATTCTCCTAACCAAAAATATAACGGCGGGTAAAGAAGACAATTCTCCTAACCAAAAATATAACGGCGGGTAAAGAAGACAATTCTCCTAACCAAAAATATAACGGCGGGTAAAGAAGACAATTCTCCTAACCAAAAATATAACGGCGGGTAAAGAAGACAATTCTCCTAACCAAAAATATAACGGCGGGTAAAGAAGACAATTCTCCTAACCAAAAATATAACGGCGGGTAAAGAAGACAATTCTCCTAACCAAAAATATAACGGCGGGTAAAGAAGACAATTCTCCTAACCAAAAATATAACGGCGGGTAAAGAAGACAATTCTCCTAACCAAAAATATAACGGCGGGTAAAGAAGGCAACTCTACTCAAAAATGTAATAGCGAAAAGAGAAGACAACCCGCCTCTCCAACAATGCAGTGGCGTGGTTGTGTTAGGTTATCGAAAAGGCATAAAATATTGCAACTCCAGTCAAACTGCCCAGGCAACCAATTAGTCCTGTTTCGTGTCCATTTCAACGTGAAGAATATGCAACATCATTCGTCAGGTCGACAGAGAGACGGAGCTTATTTCAACAGAATTATGTTTTCCAAAAAAGCACACACATGAATAAATATATCAATGTGTGTCATCTTTTCGCTATATAAAAATGTGTTTGGTTATATATTTGTTTAAAATTTTGCAAATCGAATAGATGAGCAAGCGAACTTTATCTCTCAGGGAATTATAAAAGACATTTTCTTTAAAAAGTTGTCAGAATAGCTTTATTGTTTTGTAATATCCAATAATAATAAGTCGGAGTCTAGCTCTGAGAAGATATAAAACAATTAAAAAGGTTAATTTATTTCTGACGTATTGCAACAATAAATAAAAAACTGTGCCCGAGCAGATGATACGAAACAAATCATAGAATTAGAGAAATAACAGCCATAAAGGAAACGTGACGATGGCTATCAGAGGAGTAATATAGAAAGTCATTATTTCTGTGAGCATTGTGCTATCAGGTTTGACGTAGAAATTGACAGCAAACAATAATAGAAATATCATAACCACTGAAACGTTATGTCTTCAAAGAATATTTAATTAATAGTATGTGGCAGTAAGTGACAAAATAAGATATTAATAAGTCAGGACTAGAGTAAAAAAAAAAAAAAGTGTCCCGTCACGCCCAGTGGCGTATAGGGAATATGGTGTTAGTGACCATAATTTTTATAGACCTCCGGCACAAGATTTTTGGGGTAGTGTAGTCGGTATTACGCCCGTGCCGCTTTACTTTCCCAGAAAAAATCCGGTACTCATTTAAGGCTGGGTGAACCCGGAAGCCGTCGGTTGAGATCGAACACTACCTCTTGTCCTTTGTAGTCCAGTTCACTAACCACTGAGCTATCGCGGCTCTCAGCACTAGAGTGGACCAAACACAAATACTGAACTTTAAGTATAGACAGCAAATGAAAATGGTTTTATCATGCAATAAAGATACTGGTAAATAGAAATACACGACAAACATCAGCAACACAACGGAACAATAGAAGATGCAGAGGAAGGACCCCCACCCACCTCCTCTTCCCACCTCCTGTAAACCCCGCCCACGTTCAGGATAAGCGAAATATCTTACGCAACATAAAGTTGTATGTTTGACCCAATCAAAAAGCACTGTCAACAACACACTATTTTCCACGACACTGAAAGAGGCAATATAAGATAGAGAATTAGACAGGAACAAATAAAAGCCATTGAAATTGGACGGAGACCAAGTCGGAAAAAATTTGAGCCACATTTTGGGCTCAACGGAGTGAATCAGCTAATGTTACAATGAGAAAGATAAATGCTTGTAACAAAATCTAGAAATGAGATATTTCACAGGGAGATAATCTTTACATTGCTAGCAGGCATGTTATATGTCGTTATGTCTACCTGAATTGTGATATCAGAGTTATTTTTCACTTGTTATGTGCCTGGAATTTCTTTTCTACATTTTTGTTATCTTGTAGAGAAAATGTGTAGCTGTTGTAGTGTGGTGAATATTAAATAAACTGCCATTCTCTATAGTGTGTTTGGTAAGGCGGAAGATATAGTAGGATATATTATATAGAGAACAGCAGTTAGCAATAGTAGTAATAGTGTAGCAGTAGTATTAGTAGTGTAACAATCGTAGTAGTAATGTAGCATTAGTAGCAGTCGTCATCATCAACAAATATCGGGCCTGCTGGCGTAGATGATCATGTCTTTCGACAACTTTCGATCTCGACACTTATTTATCATTTCTGTTGTTGACTTTCTGCCTAGCCATTCTCTTAAGAATCATTCATCTTTTCTCTTTCCTTCCCTTATCTCTTCGTCCTTCAATGTTCCCAGTTGTTACAATATATTCCAGTTGTTCACTTCTCATTGCATGACCAAAAAAATGATGAGTGTTCCTTCCTAATATTGGAATTAGCTCTCTTTTTGCTTTGGCCTCTTTCAGAACGTTTTCATTACTCTGAATATCTGTCCATGGAATTCTCAATATTCTTCTGTAAAACCATATTTCTACAGACTCCAGTGATTTCCTTGTCTGTTGTCCTATTTCTATTATTGTGGTGATTCATGATTGTACAAAGAAATATCAAAGGTGGTTTTCTGTTGCCTTCCGTCAGTTTGATTACGGTTGGCCCCGCTAACCTTTGACTAAAATGTCTCACCCACAAGGCAGTGAGGTAGTAGTCGTGGTAGTAGTATTATTGCTTTAGCAGGACTACTAAAAATAGTAACAGTCGTATTCATCATCATCAAGTACCGGGCTTTCTTCTCTTATTATATAAAAGGATTTTTTCTTTCCGGGGTGAAATAAAAATCCTGAGTCTCACACGTCGTGGCGACTGCTTGACCAAGCGGCCTTTATCCCTCTGGTTCTATTGTTGCCCCCGACATACACCAGCAGTGATGCTATGTGTTGTAAAGATAGTTTTTCTTTTAGCGTATTCCATCATCATCATCAAGTACCGGGCCTGCTGGCGTAGGTGATCATGTCTCTCCACAACCTTCGATCTCGACAGTTATTTATTATTTATGTTGTTGACCTTCTGCCAAGCCATTCTCTTAAGCTGTCTGGTATCTTTTCTCATTGCTTCCCTCTATCTCTTCGTCCCTCAATTTTCACAGTTGTTACAATATATTCCAGCTGTTCTCTTCTCATTACATGGCCAAAAAAAAATGATGATAACAGTCGCATCATGTGTAGTATAAATAGTAGTAAAAGTAAAAGCTGACTAAAAAATAATAGTAGTAGTTGTTGTAGGATTATTATGATACACGTATGGCGCAGTAGTACAAACATGAAGTATCAAGACTTTTATTATTATCAACGGTAACACAACTCGTTATATACAAGAGGGAATTTATATTTATAAGAAATAATCCCTGGTCTCCTTCACTCCGATGATCAAGAAATTCAGTCATTTAATTTCTTGATACTCAACACTTGGAAGGAGGTGGAACGGTCTGGGTTATGATTCCAAGGGTTATGACTTCAAGGGTTATCACTCTAAGGTTTATGACTCCAATGGTTATGATTCCAAGGGTTATGACTCAAAGGGTTATGATTCCAAGGGTTATGACTCCAAGGGTTATGGCTCCAAGGGTTATGACTCCAAGGGTTATAACTCCAAGGGTTATGATTCCAAGGTTTATAACTCCAAGGGTTATGATTCCAATGGTTATGACTCCAATTTACGATGTATTCCTTTACCCGGCTATATACTTGTCTTCGATGTATTCCTTTACCTGGCTATATACTTGTCTTCGATGTATTCCTTTACCTGCCTATATACTTGTCTTCGATGTATTCCTATACCTGCCTATATACTTCTCTTCGATGTATTCCTTTACCTGCCTATATACTTCTCTTCGATGTATTCCTTTACCTGCCTATATACTTGTCTCCGATGTATTCCTTTACCTGCCTATACACTTGTCTTCGATGCATTCCTTTACCTGTCTATACACTTGTCTTCGATGTATTCATTTACCTGCCTATACACTAGTCTTCGATTTATTCCTTTACCTGACTATATACTTGTCTCCGATGTATTCCTTTACCTGGCTATTTACTTGTCTCCGATGTATTTCTTTACCTGGCTATATACTTGTCTTGGATGTATTCCTTTACTTGGCTATATACTTGTCTTCGATGTATTTCTTTACCTGGCTATATACTTGTTTTTGATGCATTCCTTTACCTGGCTATATACTTGTCTCCGATGTATTCCTTTACCTGGCTATATACTTGTTTTCGATGTATTCATTTACCTGGCTATATACTTGTCTTCTATGTATTCATTTACCTGGCTATACACTAGTCTTCGATGTATTCCTTTACCTGCCTATACACTTGTCTTCGATGTATTCATTTACCTGGTTATATACTTGTCTTCGATGTATTCCTTACCTGTCTATACACTTGTCTTCGATGTATTCATTTACCTGCCTATACACTAGTCTTCGATGTATTCCTTTACCTGACTATATACTTGTCTCCGATGTATTCCTTTACCTGGCTATTTACTTGTCTCCGATGTATTTCTTTACCTGGCTATATACTTGTCTTGGATGTATTCCTTTACTTGGCTATATACTTGTCTTCGATGTATTTCTTTACCTGGCTATATACTTGTTTTTGATGCATTCCTTTACCTGGCTATATACTTGTCTCCGATGTATTCCTTTACCTGGCTATATACTTGTTTTCGATGTATTCATTTACCTGGCTATACACTTGTCTTCGATGTATTCCTTTACTTGGCTATATACTTGTCTTCGATGTATTCCTTTACCTGGCTATATACTTGTTTTTGATGTATTCCTTTACCTGGCTATATACTTGTTTTTGATGTATTCCTTTACCTGGCTATATACTTGTCTTGGATGTATTCCTTTACTTGGCTATATACTTGTCTTCGATGTATTTCTTTACCTGGCTATATACTTGTTTTTGATGTATTCCTTTACCTGGCTATATACTTGTCTTCGATGTATTTCTTTACCTGGCTATATACTTGTCTTCGATGTATTCCTTTACCTGGCTATATACTTGTTTCCGATGTATTCCTTTACTAGGCTATATACTTGTCTCCGATGTATTCCTTTACCTGGCTATATACTTGTCTTCGATGTATTCATTTACCTGGTTATATACTTGTCTTCGATGTATTCCTTTACTAGGCTATATACTTGTTTTCGATGTATTTATTTACCTGGCTATATACTTGTCTCCGATGTATTTATTTACCTGGCTATATACTTGTCTTCGATGTTAACTCTATCTGACCTCGATACCCAATTATAATGGCCTCGTTGTCCTACAATTCTTCTGAACACATGAGGCCACCCCTAAACTACTGCCATCTCTGTCCTTCTTTGTTGTTGCAACTTTTCGTAAACTCTCAACTGGTGTGGACTTAAAGATAATTGTTATTATCAAATTAATGAAACCGTTATTGGTACAAAGGTTAGCACTCGATGTTCTTGTCTTTTAATAGGTTATCTGGAACCCCATGTGTTAACTAACTTCTTGCTAGTACCTTAACCCTGCTATGTATCACCTCTGCTACTTAATGTTTGTATTTCGTCCTAAGTGTTTACTCTAGTATATATATCTTAGTTTAGACCGTTTACTAGACTGCCATTATTTTAACCAATTTCGATTATTTTGTTTTGGATGTTTCGTCACCAGTTAGCTATGTAGGATTAATTTTTTTACGGACATATCTTTGTGTGCGTGTTGTTTGTTTGTTCCTGCTGAAGGCCTATTGAGCAGAAACGTCGTTCAAATCTGTGTCGTCTACTAATCACGTAAAGCTTTAACCATACCATTTTTTCTATTTTTTCTTCAATTCTCCCTCACATTCAGCTTTACTGCAGCTTCGCATTTGTATGCATTTATTTGTATTTCTTTGACATAACCCACCTATGTATCACCGTGTGCATCAATGATCGAATCAATATATCCTATTTACCCCTCCATGACATATTTCTGTTCTCAGAATTTGCTTACAATATCCGTTCCGCTATTAGAATTACCTCATCACCATTATTGAGTACCGTCTCCGCATCGAAGGTTGGCTACCATTGAGCGCCATTCCACACTGTCTCTTGCTTTGATGGTGCAGATTGTCATAGGTTGACTTGTCCATCTTTTGATGTTACTCGTCCATGTTAGTCTCTGTCTGCCTCTACCTTTTTTTACCTTGTATTTTCCCTTCCAATATTACTTTTAGTAGGCTGTTGTGTCTTTTAACATGCCCCAAAAATTTCATTTGTCTTGTTTTAGTTGTGTTTAGTAGTTCTCTTTTCATGTTTAGTTGTTTTTAAAACATAATCGTGTGTTTTCTTTTCTGTCCATACAATTCTACCTATTCTTCTATAGATCCACATTTCAAAAGCTTCAATTTTCTATTCTGTTTTCTTGTCTAATGTCCATGTTTCTGCCCCATACAGGAATATTGAGAAGATGTAACATTTTGCAATTCTTAGTTTTAGTAAGTAAAAGTAAGCAAAGTACCCCCGTCACGCCCAGTGGCGGCGTATAGGGAATATGGTGTTAGTGACCATGAATTTTACAGACCTTCAGCACACGATTTTTGGGGTAATGTGGTCGGTATTACGCCCGTGCCGCTTTACTTTCCCCCCAAAAAAATCCGGTACCCATTTCAGGTTGGGTGAACCCGGAAGCCGTCGGTTGGATCGAACCCTACCCCTTGTCCTTTGTAGTACAGCTCACTAACCACTGAGCTATCATAGCTCTCTTAGTTTTAGCCCTGGCGTTATTTGTTTTAACGTTAGTATATTTTTCATGGCATTAAAGTTACTTTTTGCCATACCTATTATTTTGTTTATTTCAGTTATACATTTTCCATCACTGGTTATAGTATGTCCCAGGTAGTTGTAGCTCTGAACTGTCTCCAGAAGTATTCCTTCATCTTTCATATTTACTTTATTTTATTGAGAATAACCTACTATATCTCTATCTCCTACGTCATTTTTCTTGACATAACTGCCCCCCACCCTCGTTCCTTTGGGTCTTCCTACATCAATTATAAAAGGGGTGAAGGCAAAGAAATGCAAATGAATGCATAAAAATGCGAAGCCACACTTTTGTTACCATTTCCTTTTCATACACACAGGATAGACATTTTTCTTTAATATATTTCGAATATTTTTGTTTTGAATGTTTCGTTTTAGTTTTGTGTGTGTTTTTTTCTTGTTTGTTCCTGCTGAAGGCCTATTGGGCCGAAACGTCGTTTAGTCTGTGTCGTCCACTTATCACGTAAAGCTTCTAACATACCATTTTTTTGTATTTTGTAATTTTTCCATCAATTATAAAAACCTAACGATTCTGACCTCCTCCCCAATAACTTCTCTCATCCCCAGTCATGTGGTGATTCCATCCCCCTTTCAACTACTACGTTATCGCCGCATGTGTGGACGTAGTGCTGACTTCTTAGGTCAACTCGTCTAATGTTGTATTTATTATGTTGTCACACCCTCAACTCGTACCCCGAGCTTATTTTCTGCGTAAAAACTCGTATCCCCCATCCAGCCCATCTATTATTAAAACAGTTACACCCTCAACTCGTACCCCGAGCTTATTTTCTGTGTAAAAACTCGTATCCCCCATCCAGCCCATCTCTTATTAAAACAGTTACACCCTCAACTCTTACCCCGAGCTTATTTTCTGTGTAAAAACTCTTATCCCCCATCCAGCCCATCTCTTATTAAAACAGTTACACCTTCACCCAACAACCGCACCCCCCCCCCTTTTCTGCACCCCTTATCTTAAAGCATCATTTTTCTCTCCTCCGCTCCGACCTCAATTTTCGACTTCTCTGATCGTCCTTTAGCTCATTACAAGAGCTACGTAAATGTTTACAACTTTGTGTAGGTTTGGAGTCATCTACACAACTCTACCAATAACCAAACTAGCACAGTTCCATGTAGTCGCCTAGTGTGTAACACATGTCCGTATATACTCTTGGGAATGACCGGATGGTGTTTTCTAATGACAATTTTGTGATTATGGAATGATTCCTAAACATTGTGTGCATATTCATCTGGCTACAAAGACGCCTCTTTAAACACGTGCAGGATTCATTCAATTCTTTCCATTTCTCTAATGACACCTTAAGTTCATTTTTACGTTTCAATTATATTTTGAAGCCGCATTTCTGTCTATACGTTTAGAACTATTCTTTTTACTATAGGATGTCAGCGAGCATTTCATATCTTGCATATTTAAATTATTTGGAATTGTTATGGACTTCATAATGAAGAAATGCTGCACTGGTAATAAGGCATCGAATGGATACAAGGAGACCATTTGGAAGACCTCGACTTTGCTGATGACATAGTTCTCATCAGCAGTCAGATAAAAACGATGCAGGAAAACACAAATGAACTATCATCAATAGCCAGCAAAATTGGGCTTGAGATCAATCATGAAAAGACTAAAGTCATGACTAGTTTAATTCCAACAGGTGACAAAATATACATGGAAAACAAACCAGTTGAAGAGATCGATCACTTTATCTATCTTGGAAGTCACATTGATCGAGAAGGGGATACGAGCAAAGAAATTAAAATCAGAATAGCTAAAGCAGCAATGTCTTTCAGAAGCCTTGAAAAGTTGTGGAAATCAAAACTTATCAGCACAAACACAAAACTTAGGCTATTCAAATCAAATGTACTATCAACCCTTACGTATGCGTGTGAAAGCTGGAAAACAACAAGAGATATAGAAACAAAGTTGAACGCATTCGAAAATAAATGTCTAAGGAAAATACTTGGTATAGCATGGAACGAATTCAAAACAAATGAGGAAATGAGAGAAATCGCCAATCAACCACTAATATCTTCAGTAATAAAGAAAGACGATGGTCATACGTTGGACATGTGATGAGAAGAGATAATAACCGAATAGCAAAGCAAGCCCTCATATGGAAACAACAGGTAAAAGAAAAAGAGGAAGACCCAGGGAGACACTGAGAAGAACATTGATGAGAGAGGCAAGAGCAGCAGGAGTCGGCTCCCTCAATGAGATAGAACTGCTTGCACAGAACAGAGACAGATGGCGAGATTTGATAAAATATCTTTAAAAGAAAACTGCTAGAACAAAAAATCCATATAGGAGAAGGTGTATCTTGGTCTACGCCCTATGGGCCGGTTACGGCTCGAAAGGTCAATAGATAGATATTTAAATATATTGTCTTCCAGAGTCCTATCATTTGAATATTGATTTGCTTATATTTTCGTCCTGTTGAAAACCTTTGGATTTCTAACATTGACTTGTCTTGTCTGCACAGCCTAGCAAAAATATTTTATGATATTGTATTATTTCCTCCGTTCGCATTGTTTCTTAGCTGCTGGCTGGTTATAAAGGTTCTATATGCTCGACAATTTGATCTGTTGGATATTTTTAAAAACAAAATCTAGCACCAAAGTTACACCAACTCAAGTCCAGAACCTCCATTTCTAACTGCCCACTAAAGTTACACCAACTCAAGTCCAGAACCTCCATTTCTAACTGTCCACTAAAGTTACACCAACTCAAGTCCAGAACCTCCATTTCTAACTGTCCACTAAAGTTACACCAACTAAAGTCCAGAACCTCCATTTCTAACTGTTCACTAAAGTTACACCAACTCAAGTCCAGAACCTCCATTTCTAACTGTCCACTAAAGTTACACCAACTCAAGTCCAGAACCTCCATTTCTAACTGTCCACTAAAGTTACACCAACTCAAGTCCAGAACCTTCATTTCTAACTGTCCACTAAAGTTACACCAACTCAAGTCCAGAACCTCCATTCTTACTGTCCACTAAAGTTACACCAACTCAAGTCCAGAACCTCCATTCTAACTGTCCACTAAAGTTACACCAACTCAAGTCCAGAACCTCCATTCTAACTGTCCACTAAAGTTACACCAACTGAAGTCCAGAACCTCCATTCTAACTGTCCACTAAAGTTACACCAACTCAAGTCCAGAACCTCCATTCTAACTGTCCACTAAAGTTACACCAACTCAAGTCCAGAACCTTCATTTCTAACTGTCCACTAAAGTTACACCAACTTCAAGTCCAGAACCTCCATTCTAACTGTCCACTAAAGTTACACCAACTCAAGTCCAGAACCTCCATTTCTAACTGTCCACTAAAGTTACACCAACTTCAAGTCCAGAACCTCCATTTCTAACTGTCCACTAAAGTTACACCAACTCAAGTCCAGAACCTCCATTCTAACTGTCCACTAAAGTTACACCAACTAAAGTCCAGAACCTCCATTTCTAACTGTCCACTAAAGTTACACCAACTCAAGTCCAGAACCTTCATTTCTAACTGTCCACTAAAGTTACACCAACTCAAGTCCAGAACCTCCATTCTAACTGTCCACTAAAGTTTTGTGTGTGTTTTTTTCTTGTTTGTTCCTGCTGAAGGCCTATTGGGCCGAAACGTCGTTTAGTCTGTGTCGTCCACTTATCACGTAAAGCTTCTAACATACCATTTTTTTGTGTTTTGTAATTTTTCCATCAATTATAAAAACCTAACGATTCTGACCTCCTCCCCAATAACTTCTCTCATCCCCAGTCATGTGGTGATTCCATCCCCCTTTCAACTACTACGTTATCGCCGCATGTGTGGACGTAGTGCTGACTTCTTAGGTCAACTCGTCTAATGTTGTATTTATTATGTTGTCACACCCTCAACTCGTACCCCGAGCTTATTTTCTGCGTAAAAACTCGTATCCCCCATCCAGCCCATCTCTTATTAAAACAGTTACACCCTCAACTCGTACCCCGAGCTTATTTTCTGTGTAAAAACTCGTATCCCCCATCCAGCCCATCTCTTATTAAAACAGTTACACCCTCAACTCTTACCCCGAGCTTATTTTCTGTGTAAAAACTCTTATCCCCCATCCAGCCCATCTCTTATTAAAACAGTTACACCTTCACCCAACAACCGCACCCCCCCCCTTTTCTGCACCCCTTATCTTAAAGCATCATTTTTCTCTCCTCCGCTCCGACCTCAATTTTCGACTTCTCTGATCGTCCTTTAGCTCATTACAAGAGCTACGTAAATGTTTACAACTTTGTGTAGGTTTGGAGTCATCTACACAACTCTACCAATAACCAAACTAGCACAGTTCCATGTAGTCGCCTAGTGTGTAACACATGTCCGTATATACTCTTGGAATGACCGGATGGTGTTTTCTAATGACAATTTTGTGATTATGGAATGCTTCCTAAACATTGTGTGCATATTCATCTGGCTACAAAGACGCCTCTTTAAACACGTGCAGGATTCATTCAATTCTTTCCATTTCTCTAATGACACCTTAAGTTCATTTTTACGTTTCAATTATATTTTGAAGCCGCATTTCTGTCTATACGTTTAGAACTATTCTTTTTACTATAGGATGTCAGCGAGCATTTCATATCTTGCATATTTAAATTATTTGGAATTGTTATGGACTTCATAATGAAGAAATGCTGCACTGGTAATAAAGGCATCGAATGGATACAAGGAGACCATTTGGAAGACCTCGACTTTGCTGATGACATAGTTCTCATCAGCAGTCAGATAAAAACGATGCAGGAAAACACAAATGAACTATCATCAATAGCCAGCAAAATTGGGCTTGAGATCAATCATGAAAAGACTAAAGTCATGACTAGTTTAATTCCAACAGGTGACAAAATATACATGGAAAACAAACCAGTTGAAGAGATCGATCACTTTATCTATCTTGGAAGTCACATTGATCGAGAAGGGGATACGAGCAAAGAAATTAAAATCAGAATAGCTAAAGCAGCAATGTCTTTCAGAAGCCTTGAAAAGTTGTGGAAATCAAAACTTATCAGCACAAACACAAAACTTAGGCTATTCAAATCAAATGTACTATCAACCCTTACGTATGCGTGTGAAAGCTGGAAAACAACAAGAGATATAGAAACAAAGTTGAACGCATTCGAAATAAATGTCTAAGGAAAATACTTGGTATAGCATGGAACGAATTCAAAACAAATGAGGAAATGAGAGAAATCGCCAATCAACCACTAATATCTTCAGTAATAAAGAAAAGACGATGGTCATACGTTGGACATGTGATGAGAAGAGATAATAACCGAATAGCAAAGCAAGCCTCATATGGGAAACAACAGGTAAAAGAAAAAGAGGAAGACCCAGGGAGACACTGAGAAGAACATTGATGAGAGAGGCAAGAGCAGCAGGAGTCGGCTCCCTCAATGAGATAGAACTGCTTGCACAGAACAGAGACAGATGGCGAGATTTGATAAAATATCTTTAAAAGAAAACTGCTAGAACAAAAAATCCATATAGGAGAAGGTGTATCTTGGTCTACGCCCTATGGGCCGGTTACGGCTCGAAAGGTCAATAGATAGATATTTAAATATATTGTCTTCCAGAGTCCTATCATTTGAATATTGATTTGCTTATATTTTCGTCCTGTTGAAAACCTTTGGATTTCTAACATTGACTTGTCTTGTCTGCACAGCCTAGCAAAAATATTTTATGATATTGTATTATTTCCTCCGTTCACATTGTTTCTTAGCTGCTGGCTGGTTATAAAGGTTCTATATGCTCGACAATTTGATCTGTTGGATATTTTTAAAAACAAAATCTAGCACCAAAGTTACACCAACTCAAGTCCAGAACCTCCATTTCTAACTGCCCACTAAAGTTACACCAACTCAAGTCCAGAACCTCCATTTCTAACTGTCCACTAAAGTTACACCAACTCAAGTCCAGAACCTCCATTTCTAACTGTCCACTAAAGTTACACCAACTAAAGTCCAGAACCTCCATTTCTAACTGTTCACTAAAGTTACACCAACTCAAGTCCAGAACCTCCATTTCTAACTGTCCACTAAAGTTACACCAACTCAAGTCCAGAACCTCCATTTCTAACTGTCCACTAAAGTTACACCAACTCAAGTCCAGAACCTTCATTTCTAACTGTCCACTAAAGTTACACCAACTCAAGTCCAGAACCTCCATTCTTACTGTCCACTAAAGTTACACCAACTCAAGTCCAGAACCTCCATTCTAACTGTCCACTAAAGTTACACCAACTCAAGTCCAGAACCTCCATTCTAACTGTCCACTAAAGTTACACCAACTGAAGTCCAGAACCTCCATTCTAACTGTCCACTAAAGTTACACCAACTCAAGTCCAGAACCTCCATTCTAACTGTCCACTAAAGTTACACCAACTCAAGTCCAGAACCTTCATTTCTAACTGTCCACTAAAGTTACACCAACTTCAAGTCCAGAACCTCCATTCTAACTGTCCACTAAAGTTACACCAACTCAAGTCCAGAACCTCCATTTCTAACTGTCCACTAAAGTTACACCAACTTCAAGTCCAGAACCTCCATTTCTAACTGTCCACTAAAGTTACACCAACTTCAAGTCCAGAACCTCCATTCTAACTGTCCACTAAAGTTACACCAACTAAAGTCCAGAACCTCCATTTCTAACTGTCCACTAAAGTTACACCAACTCAAGTCCAGAACCTTCATTTCTAACTGTCCACTAAAGTTACACCAACTCAAGTCCAGAACCTCCATTCTAACTGTCCACTAAAGTTTTGTGTGTGTTTTTTCTTGTTTGTTCCTGCTGAAGGCCTATTGGGCCGAAACGTCGTTTAGTCTGTGTCGTCCACTTATCACGTAAAGCTTCTAACATACCATTTTTTTGTGTTTTGTAATTTTTCCATCAATTATAAAAACCTAACGATTCTGACCTCCTCCCCAATAACTTCTCTCATCCCCAGTCATGTGGTGATTCCATCCCCCTTTCAACTACTACGTTATCGCCGCATGTGTGGACGTAGTGCTGACTTCTTAGGTCAACTCGTCTAATGTTGTATTTATTATGTTGTCACACCCTCAACTCGTACCCCGAGCTTATTTTCTGCGTAAAAACTCGTATCCCCCATCCAGCCCATCTCTTATTAAAACAGTTACACCCTCAACTCGTACCCCGAGCTTATTTTCTGTGTAAAAACTCGTATCCCCCATCCAGCCCATCTCTTATTAAAACAGTTACACCCTCAACTCTTACCCCGAGCTTATTTTCTGTGTAAAAACTCTTATCCCCCATCCAGCCCATCTCTTATTAAAACAGTTACACCTTCACCCAACAACCGCACCCCCCCCCCTTTTCTGCACCCTTATCTTAAAGCATCATTTTTCTCTCCTCCGCTCCGACCTCAATTTTCGACTTCTCTGATCGTCCTTTAGCTCATTACAAGAGCTACGTAAATGTTTACAACTTTGTGTAGGTTTGGAGTCATCTACACAACTCTACCAATAACCAAACTAGCACAGTTCCATGTAGTCGCCTAGTGTGTAACACATGTCCGTATATACTCTTGGGAATGACCGGATGGTGTTTTCTAATGACAATTTTGTGATTATGGAATGCTTCCTAAACATTGTGTGCATATTCATCTGGCTACAAAGACGCCTCTTTAAACACGTGCAGGATTCATTCAATTCTTTCCATTTCTCTAATGACACCTTAAGTTCATTTTTACGTTTCAATTATATTTTGAAGCCGCATTTCTGTCTATACGTTTAGAACTATTCTTTTTACTATAGGATGTCAGCGAGCATTTCATATCTTGCATATTTAAATTATTTGGAATTGTTATGGACTTCATAATGAAGAAATGCTGCACTGGTAATAAAGGCATCGAATGGATACAAGGAGACCATTTGGAAGACCTCGACTTTGCTGATGACATAGTTCTCATCAGCAGTCAGATAAAAACGATGCAGGAAAACACAAATGAACTATCATCAATAGCCAGCAAAATTGGGCTTGAGATCAATCATGAAAAGACTAAGTCATGACTAGTTTAATTCCAACAGGTGACAAAATATACATGGAAAACAAACCAGTGAAGAGATCGATCACTTTATCTATCTTGGAAGTCACATTGATCGAGAAGGGGATACGAGCAAAGAAATTAAAATCAGAATAGCTAAAACAGCAATGTCTTTCAGAAGCCTTGAAAAGTTGTGGAAATCAAACTTATCAGCACAAACACAAAACTTAGGCTATTCAAATCAAATGTACTATCAACCCTTACGTATGCGTGTGAAAGCTGGAAAACAACAAGAGATATAGAAACAAAGTTGAACGCATTCGAAAATAAATGTCTAAGGAAAATACTTGGTATAGCATGGAACGAATTCAAAACAAATGAGGAAATGAGAGAAATCGCCAATCAACCACTAATATCTTCAGTAATAAAGAAAAGACGATGGTCATACGTTGGACATGTGATGAGAAGAGATAATAACCGAATAGCAAAGCAAGCCCTCATATGGGAAACAACAGGTAAAAGAAAAAGAGGAAGACCCAGGGAGACACTGAGAAGAACATTGATGAGAGAGGCAAGAGCAGCAGGAGTCGGCTCCCTCAATGAGATAGAACTGCTTGCACAGAACAGAGACAGATGGCGAGATTTGATAAATATCTTTAAAAGAAAACTGCTAGAACAAAAAATCCATATAGGAGAAGGTGTATCTTGGTCTACGCCCTATGGGCCGGTTACGGCTCGAAAGGTCAATAGATAGATATTTAAATATATTGTCTTCCAGAGTCCTATCATTTGAATATTGATTTGCTTATATTTTCGTCCTGTTGAAAACCTTTGGATTTCTAACATTGACTTGTCTTGTCTGCACAGCCTAGCAAAAATATTTTATGATATTGTATTATTTCCTCCGTTCGCATTGTTTCTTAGCTGCTGGCTGGTTATAAAGGTTCTATATGCTCGACAATTTGATCTGTTGGATATTTTTAAAAACAAAATCTAGCACCAAAATTACACCAACTCAAGTCCAGAACCTCCATTTCTAACTGCCCACTAAAGTTACACCAACTCAAGTCCAGAACCTCCATTTCTAACTGTCCACTAAAGTTACACCAACTCAAGTCCAGAACCTCCATTTCTAACTGTCCACTAAAGTTACACCAACTAAAGTCCAGAACCTCCATTTCTAACTGTTCACTAAAGTTACACCAACTCAAGTCCAGAACCTCCATTTCTAACTGTCCACTAAAGTTACACCAACTCAAGTCCAGAACCTCCATTTCTAACTGTCCACTAAAGTTACACCAACTCAAGTCCAGAACCTTCATTTCTAACTGTCCACTAAAGTTACACCAACTCAAGTCCAGAACCTCCATTCTTACTGTCCACTAAAGTTACACCAACTCAAGTCCAGAACCTCCATTCTAACTGTCCACTAAAGTTACACCAACTCAAGTCCAGAACCTCCATTCTAACTGTCCACTAAAGTTACACCAACTGAAGTCCAGAACCTCCATTCTAACTGTCCACTAAAGTTACACCAACTCAAGTCCAGAACCTCCATTCTAACTGTCCACTAAAGTTACACCAACTCAAGTCCAGAACCTTCATTTCTAACTGTCCACTAAAGTTACACCAACTTCAAGTCCAGAACCTCCATTCTAACTGTCCACTAAAGTTACACCAACTCAAGTCCAGAACCTCCATTTCTAACTGTCCACTAAAGTTACACCAACTTCAAGTCCAGAACCTCCATTTCTAACTGTCCACTAAAGTTACACCAACTTCAAGTCCAGAACCTCCATTCTAACTGTCCACTAAAGTTACACCAACTAAAGTCCAGAACCTCCATTTCTAACTGTCCACTAAAGTTACACCAACTCAAGTCCAGAACCTTCATTTCTAACTGTCCACTAAAGTTACACCAACTCAAGTCCAGAACCTCCATTCTAACTGTCCACTAAAGTTACACCAACTCAAGTCCAGAACCTCCATTCTAACTGTCCACTAAAGTTACACCAACTCAAGTCCAGAACCTCCATTTCTAACTGTTCACTAAAGTTACACCAACTCAAGTCCAGAACATCCATTCTAACTGTCCACTAAAGTTACACCAACTCAAGTCCAGAACCTCCATTTCCAACTGTCCACTAAAGTTACACCAACTCAAGTCCAGAACCTCCATTTCTAACTGTCCACTAAAGTTACACCAACTCAAGTCCAGAACCTCCATTCTAACTGTCCATTATCCTATTACTGTCACATTCAGCAACCTCCATAGCCATCTCATTTCAATTGTGATGGTAGCCTTTTTATTTTATATATATTTATTTGTGTTTAGTATCCCAGTTTGACAAACGTAACAAAGTGTTGGGAGGAATATTCTGACCGTTTCTTCATTCTTATTATTACATGTTTGTTTCTGCTCTATTGGAACCAATATTATAACATAATATGTGTATTAATATAAAGCCGTCTTGACGGACTAAAGCAAACTATCTGCACGTGTCTTCATATCTTGTCAGGCGTATTCTGTTTCACTAACAGCTGCGGCTTGATCGGTTGATGTTAGATCCGCATGGTTAGCCGCAGAAGGAGCAAACTATATAATAATACTTTCATATATGGTATTTGACTCCGTGTCCGAACCCTTCTCTTGTTTGTCTTCTGATCTATTTATCAACTTTCCTTCGAATTTTTGTATTGTTATTATGATGATGATACATGGCATCTCACTCACAAACAAACCTGACATTTCTTCAATAATTGTAGCACCAATGAAGAAATCACCTTTAAATTTGAATAGGTGTGTTTTCATTGTGTGAGAAATAGAGCAAAATATTTAATGTGTGTGGTCTTAACTGTCGAGACAGGAAGCAGTGCGGCCTGTCTGGCGAGCCTCTTTGCTGATCACTGTCATTTGGGTGAGAGTGCCTGCGTGGAACCAATATGATTGTTGTTCGTGGCTGTTATAGTCCGTTCAGATTCGTTTGCCGAGATGTTATGATTTATAATTCAAAAAGTTCTTGATGATTTCACATGATTTTTGGCATACGGTGTTAAAATGTCCATGTCACGAGAACATATGTGTTACTCGATGTCTAGCTATAACGGTTTTCTTAAAGCGGCGAATTCCTTTGATCTTTGCCCATGTAACTATTATTTTGACCCTAATCAAAATGTTTTACAGTAATCTAGTGCAACGATGACCCATAGGCGTGTCCATAAAATTTTACTTGGTGGCAAGTATACAAATTTTAAATTATATATAGAACTTTTGTTCGTAGAGTCATTTGATATAGTTCCATGCTCTTGGTGTGAGTTTCCCAAATGTTGTCGCTGCCTTTCAAATACGTACATTTAGTTCCTCATCTAAGGAAAGTGTGGCTGTAATAGTGGATCCAAGATAGATGAACTTCTGTACTGACTCAAGCAGGCTTCCATTCAAAGTAATGGTTGTTGGTTTGCTTATAACATATTTTTGATTGCTTGGGTGGTCTTGAACAATAAACTGTTTAACAAATCAACTAGGAAATTTTGCAAATCAAACTATTTATCTGTAGACTTAATCAGAGTAATGATCATTCAGAATCAGACGAGTCAAATAGGTCGATTACTGCTTTCGGCTGAACAAACAACAAACCATCCTTTTTCCAATATTCCTCTTCTTGTCGTAACACATGATCCTCACATTTACCCAGTAGTCTTTATTTATATTTGATAGAGCCTGATTTGTAAGTGTCTCAACATCGCATAAATTGAAAGTTTTATTTGTATATGCTACGTGTCCTTTAACTTTTGCCCAAACTAGTTCTATAGGATTAAGTGTGCATGATATGGAGGTAGTCTCAAACATCTATGGCCATGTTCTTGAATTAACTTGTCTATTTTAAATATCTTTGTACGTTGTGTCTGTTTTACAAGGCTAAGCAATTCGGGTTTCAAGTAGCTGTCGTTAACTTGTATGTGTTCTTTTATGAGCCACGTTTTGATTGCATCTTTTGTACTTGATGATGTTGGGATTCTATCTTCTACGTTAACTACGTTATGGTATGAAGCATTGTCCATTATCAGACAAGAAGGTCGATCTAATATTGGAAGGATACTTTTCTCGATCCAGTCTTTAAATATGTGCCCATTCATTTCGGAGTGGTAGTCTCTATTGTCTATGGATTTTGAAATGAAAACGAGATGAGCATTCTGCAACAACCCATTATGTCTGCTACCTGCATGTGCAACTATCAAACGTTGCCCTTTACTGCTTGGTACTGATCTTTTAATACTTCCATCTGCTAACTGCCATTCCTTTCATTTGTATGATGAGCGTTGATCCAAGTTTCATCTAAATAAACAATATCATAACCATTTTCGCGCATTTCCTTCACTTCACGTAAATACTTGCTTCTAAGAGCTACTAGATGTGGCTTCTCACAAATAATGTTTTTTCCACCAGCATACTTTCTAAAGGTGAAGCCTGCACTTCTTAATATTTTCCATAATGAAGTTTTTGATATTTCAATGTCGTTGTTAGTTTTCAGCCAAAGCTTCAACTTTCTAAGTGTCACTTCTTCGTTTATATCAAACATTCGACAGATTTCTCTTTTACTAGGTCCTTATCAAAACTGTCTAACGTTTCTTTCCTTCCTTGCTTTCTTGCATTTGTTGGCAATAAATATCCGCTTCCTTTAACTATTCGATCAAATGAACGTTTACACAAACCTAAAATATGCATTGTTCTCTTCTCAGGGTTTGATAAAGAACAATAAAGATGTCCCTTTTTACGCTCTCTGCAGAAGTATTGATAAATCTTTATAGCAATGTTATGCTCAGTAAAATATTTTGCCTTTATATTCATTCTCACATAGACTTGCAGAAGATAATATGGATAGTGCCGCCTCCTTTCTGTAAATATTGAGATTTGCCTCTGAATTATGACTCGAACTCGAGTCTACGGCCGTGATTTTGACGTCACATAATTTCCGGTTTCGGCTAAAATGTCATTTTGTGCTAAACGGGAAATTTCATATGTAACATTTCTTTATAAAAATTTATAGTGGAAACATAACTATTTTAGGACGGTGCGCATTCAGCCGTGAAGGTCATGCCTATATGTTAAAGAATCAGCTGTGAGATGTAAGCATCTACATATACCCGCCGGTGTTTATAATATCTATTAACTTTTTTTTCATATAGGTTAAATAAGGCATCTTGAAACTGGATCACATTTCTTTGATAAAAAAAAATATTTTTATAGCGACATTAGTATTCTAAACCTAACTTCAAAAGATAAATGCAAATGAACAATAAGTTTTTGAAAAAAATAATTAATGTCTAGGCAAACGAATCTGAACGGACTATAACGTACATTACGTGTTAATTGAGCCTGAAAGCTGTAGAAGGTGTTGGTATACTCTGTAAAAGCGACTGTTACTGGCAGCATGCATTAAAGTAAAGCTGGTTGCAATAGCGAGTGAGGCATCCCATATTTTTGTTTTTCGTTCGCCAGCTTTTACCTCTGACGAAGTCCCTAGAGACTAGGAACTGAATTTTGCGTGTTAATCCATTTTTCACTGGCAGCCGTGTGTACAGGGGTCTCTCGTCGCACAGGCAGATAACTCCGACTTCGGGGGTACTCATATTTTTTCCGTCGATGATTAATTGACGTTTCAAGCCGGGACTCGCTGCTGTGACCAGGGTGGTTGCCACAGAGAGAAATCATAAATAAAAATCCCAACTGGTGTAGCCTGGATCTGAACCCACAACCTCTCTGTCTCGAGGCCGGCGTCTTGCCTCAAGACCAACCAGTCCCACACCCCATATTATCAAAGTATAAGTGGCTGTATTATTACTAATACAATCAATACGCAAATCAAATTAAATTGCCTTATCCAATCTTACTTGGCTCTGATTTTTCTTTAGCTTTCTACAATATTCCTTCAGGGATATTTTAGAAGATAGCATTTTTAGAAAAAGATTGAACAGGACATGTGATTTATAAATAATAAAATAGAGTGAAGCTAAAGGCGGGCAGAACGGGAAGAGGATATTCAGCAAGATGTTGGTAATGAATGCATAAATGACATCTTCTAATGGGGTCCGTGCTGATCACAGAAATATAAAATTGAAAATTGCGGAAGACGCTCAAAAGGCTTATAAAAGACACGAGGCAATGAATTTCTTATTCTCGTTCTTCTTCATTGTCTTTTTTTTTACATCTCATTTTGATGAGAGTTTCTTTTATTTGTCTTCTTCTTATTACTGTAATTTGTCCACCTATTTTCTAGTTTATCTTTTTCCCCTTTTTCTGTTTTCTAATTTCTTAAACTTTCTCTTTAATTCTCCTTCAATGAGCGCATATGTTCATTTGTTTCAGAGTTGGCCAGGAAAGCTGTGAGACTGGGAACTTTGACTCAGCATATCCAACATAGACGCGGCTTCTTCTTCTTCTTCTACTTCTTCTACTTCTTCTTATTCTTCTTATTCTTCTTATTCTTCTTATTCTTCTTCATCTTCTTCTTATTATTTATCTTATACTTTTTCCTCTTTTTTCTTATTCTTCTTCTTCTTCTTATTATTATTATTATTATTATTGTTCTACTTCTTATACTTCTTCTTCCTCTTCTTATTATTATTCTTCTTTTACTTTTTCTTCTTCTTTTTCTTCTTCTTTTTCTTCTTCCTCTTCTTATTATTATTCTACTTCTTATACTTCTTCTTCTTATTATTATTATTATTATTATTCTACTTATTATACTTTTTCCTCTTCTTCCTCTTCGTATTATTCTTCTTCTTTTTTCTTCTTAATCTTCATAATCTTCTTCTTCTTCTTCTTCTTATTATTATTATTTTTATTATTGTTGTATTTCTTATTCTTCGTCTTCTTTTTTTTATTATTATTATTATTATTATTATTCTACTTCTTATACTTCTTCCTCCTCTTCCTCTTCTTAATCCTCTTCTTCTCCTTATTATTATTATTTATGTTTCTACTTCTACTTCTTCAGTGAGAGCATACATTCATTTGTGTGAGAGTTGACCAGGAAAACCCTTGAACTGGAAACTTCGACTCAACATATCCAATACAGCCACGACTTATTCTTCCACTACTCTTGGCTATAACACTGACAGTTGTTTAGAAACTACTAACAGACTTCGTCAATCTCTCCCATTTCTGTTTCAGTCATTCTTTCGGACTCGGCAAAGTCGAGACCTGCCCACTCTTCCTATCGCTTTCTGTACCTACCACTCCTTCTAGGTCCTTTCATGTTCCTTCATTCTTGGTGTCGTATCACAGATCTTTCAGATGATAACTGCATCTTTCGCATAGGGTGTTATCCCAGATGAGACCGTTGACCGTTGACAGAAAAAGGTAAAAATGCACATAGAAAAAAAAAGACAAAGACGAAAGAATAAAGTAGATCACGGACATTAATAGGGAGCCGCGATAGCTCAGTGGTTAGTGAAGAGGGCTACAAAGGACAAGAGGTAGGGTTCGATCCCAACCGACGGCTCCGGTTCACCCAGCCTTTAATAGGTACAGGATTTTTTTTTTTCTGGGAAAGTAAAGCGGCACGGGCGTGCCCCAAAAATCATGTGCCGAAGGTCTGTCAAATTTATGGTCACTAATACCAAATTCCCTATACGCCACTTGGTGTGACGGGGTACTTTCCTTTTTTTTTTTAATGAACATTAATAAGGAGGAAGGACAGAAGAAAAAGGAGAATACCAAAACGGGAAATAAGGAGAGCAATATGAGAAAAATGTCACCTTGAAAAAGATGAATGTCACATTTGTAAAGGGGTAAAAGAAAAGTAAATGAAAGAAGGGAAATAAAAGCAAACGCATGAAGAGAAAGACAAAGAAGAAGAGGAGAACGCATGAGGATGAAGAAGAAAATGGGATCAAATATTTTCCACAAACACACTTAATTATAATAACAATGACAAATAATATATTGCTCTCATAAAGTCAGGACTACTCACACATAGTCACATGAGATTGAAGTCCCTTAGATGTTTACGTCAGCTCTTACATTATTCAGCGCCAATGATTTTCTGACAAAACGATAACAAGGTCGTAAGTTAACAATCCTTTCAGAATCAATAACGAATCGGCTGAAGATAACTGGGATGTCATTGACTTTATGTTTCAAATAATCTGATTTCATGAATTTAGCTGCAACAGGATGTAATAATATGTGGATTTTCTTCTATATATAGATCTTTCTAGAAATAGTGTTTTACTTTTATTCTTTTTTCCTCTTTTTCTTTTCATTGGTCTTCTTTTTCATACTCTAAACATGTTGATAGTTGGAACACATTTGGTAGATTTGGTCAAACTTCTTCATTTCTCTTTATCTTCAGCCATTCTTTGAGATTCTGCATAGCCAAAGGCTGTCTATTTCTTTATATTATCTTCCAACCCCCTTCTCTGTGTAATATTCCCTCTCACTCCTCCCAATACGCCTTTCACAGCCCCTTACACAGACCCTTATACAGCTCTTTACACAGCTCCTTACACAACTCCATACACAACTCTTTTCACAGTCCCTTACACAGCTCCTTACACAGGTCCTTACACAACTCCTTATACAAATCCTTATACAACTCCTTTCACAGCCCCTTACACAGCTCCTTACACAGCTCCTTACACAACTCCTTACACAACTCCTTTCACAGCTCCTTACACAACTCCTTACACAGCTCTTTTCATAGCTCCTTACACACCTCCTTACACAGCTCCTTACACAGCTCCTTTCTCAACTCCTTACACAACTCCTTTCACAGCTCCTTACACAACTCCTTACACAGCTCCTTTCACAACTCCTTACACAGCTCCTTTCACAGATCCTTACACAACTCCTTACACAACTCCTTTCACAGCTCCTTTCTCAACTCCTTACACAGCTCCTTTCACAGCTCCTTTCTCAACTCCTTACACAGCTCCTTTCACAGCTCCTTTCTCAACTCCTTACACAGCTCCTTTCACAGCTCCTTTCTCAACTCCTTACACAGCTCCTTTCACAGCTCCTTTCTCAACTCCTTACACAGCTCCTTTCACAGCTCCTTTCTCAACTCCTTACACAGCTCCTTTCACAGCTCCTTACACAACTCCTTACACAACTCCTTTCACAGCTCCTTACACAACTCCTTACACAGCTCTTTTCATAGCTCCTTACACAGCTCCTTACACAGCTCCTTACACAGCTCCTTTCTCAACTCCTTACACAACTCCTTTCACAGCCCCTTACACAGCTCCTTACACAGCTCCTTTCACAACTCCTTCCACAGCTCAATACACAACTTCTTACACAACTCCTTTCACAGCTCCTTATACAACTCCTTTCAAACTCCTTAAAGCCCCTTTAACAATTCATTACACAACTCCTTACACAGCTCCTTACACAGCCCCTTTAACAACTCCTTACACAACTCCTTACACAGCTCCTTACACAACTCCTTTCACAACTCATTACACAGCCCCTTTAACAACTCCTTGCGCAACTGCTTTCACAACTCCTTACACAGCCCCTTTAACAACTCCATACACAACTCCTTCCTTACACAACTCCTTACACAGCTCCTTACACAACTCCGTACACAATTCCTTTCACAACTCCTTTCACAACTCATTACACAGCTCCTTACACAGCTCATTACACAACTCCTTTCACAACTCCTTACACAGCTCAATAAACAACTTCTTACACAACTCCTTTCACAGCTCCTTACACAACTCCTTTCACAACTCCTTACACAGTCCCTTTAACAACTCATTACACAACTCCTTACACAGCTCCTTACACAGCCACTTTAACAACTCCTTACACAACTCCTTCCTTACGCAACTCCTTACACAGCTCCTTACACAACTCCGTACACAATTCCTTCCACAACTCATTTCACAACTCCTTACACAGCTCCTTACACAGCTCCTTACACAACTCCTTTCATAACTCTTTACACAGCGCCTTTAACAACTTATTACACAACTCCTTACACAGCCCCTTTAACAACTCCTTACAGAACTCCTTTCACAACTCCTTACACAGCCCCTTTCACAACTCCGCACACAACTCCTTACACAGCTCCTTACACAACTCCTTACACAGCTACCTACACAACTCCTTACACAACTCCTTACACAAATCCTTACACAAATCCTTACAGAACTCCTTAAACAGCTCCTTACACAGCTCCTTACACAACTCCTTACACAACTCCTTACACAGCTCCTTACACAATTCCTTTCACTGCTTCTTTTACAACTCCTTACACAACTCCATACACAAATCCTTACACAACTCCTTACACAGTTCCATACACGACTCCTTTCATAAGTCCTTTCATAAATCCTTTCACAACTCCTTCCACTGCTTCTTTCACAGCTCCTTATACAGCTCCTCTCACTACTCCTTTCACAGCTCCTTATACAGCTCTTTTCACAGCTCCTTTCACTGTTCCTTACAAAGTTCGTTTCACTGCTACTTATCCAACTCCTCTCACTGCTCCTTAACCATCTCCTTTCACCGCTCCTTACACAGCTCCTTACACAACACCTTTCACTGCTTCTTACACAGCTCCTTTCACAATTCCTTACAAAGCTCCTTACACAGCTCTTTTCACAACTACTTTCACGGCTTCTTTCACTGTTCCTTACAAATCCCATTACACAGCTCTTTTCACAAATCCTTTCACAGCTCCTTTCACAATTACTTACAAAGCTCCTTACTCAGCTCTTTTCACAACTCCTTTCACAGCTCCTTTCACAATTCCTTACAAAGCTCCTTACACAGCTCTTTTCACAACTCCTTTCACAGCTCCTTTCGCTGTTCCTTAGAAATCTCCTTTCACTGCTACTTACCTAATTCCTCTCACCGCTCGTTACCCAACTCCTTTCACCGCTCCTTACACAGCTCCTTACACAACACCTTTCACCGCTCCTTACACAGTTCCTTACACAACTCCTTTCACTGCTCCTTACACAGCTCCTTTCACAGTTCCTTTCACTGCTCCTCACACAGCTCCTTTCACAACTTATTTCACCGCTCCTTATACAGCTCTTCTCAATACTCCTTTCACAGCTCATTACATAGCTCCTTACACATCTCCTTAAACAGCTCCTTTCACTGCTCCTTAAACAGCTCCTTTCACAACTCATTACATAGCTCCTTACACAGCTCCTTTCACAACTCCTTTCACAGCTCCTTATACAGCTCCTCTCACTACTCCTTTCACAACTCCTTTCGCAGCTTCTTATACATCTCCTCTCACTGCTCCTTTCACAACTCCTTTCACAGCTCCTTACACATCTCCTTACACAGCTCCATTCACAGCTCCTTTCACAGCTCCTTACACAGCTCCATTCACAGCTCATTTCACAGCTCCTTACACAACTCCTTTCACAGCTCCTTACGCATCTCCTTACACAGCTCCATTCACAGCTCCTCTCACTACTCCTTTCACAACTCATTACACAGCTCCTTACACAACCCTTTGAACAGCTCCTTTCACAGCTCCTTTAAGATCTCTCTTTGCTAGGACAGCAAATCGAGGTACGCCGGTAAACCATTTCATGTTGCGCTTCCCCACAATAATGTAGCGATCAAAAAGGACCCCGTTTCCTTTGTTGTATTTTTCAGTTAAATTGTTCATTTGTGATACGATCTAATTTTCAGTGGTCATAATTTCCTAAAAATGAGCCGCGATAGTTCAGTGGTTAGTGAACTGGACTACAAAGGACAAGAGGCCAGGTTCGATCCTGATCGACGGCTTTCGTGTTCACCTAGCTTTAAATGGGTACTGGATTTTTATGTGGGAAAGTAAGGCAATGCGGGCGTAATACAGACCACATTACCCCAAAAATCATGTGCCGATGGTCTATAAAATAAAATTCCGCATTACCCTACAAATAATGTGCTGAAAGTCTGTACAAAATTATGGTCACTAACACCATATTCCCTACAATACACCACTTGGCGTGACGGGGCTTTTTATATTTTTTTTACTTATAATTCCTCAAACAAATTACAAATGATAGTAACATTTATACATGAAACTACATTGTAGATATAGGCAATACTTCAAGCGAACGAAAGATAAATATAAGCTTTAGAAATATGGATTTATAGAAGAATAGGTAGAATTGGATGACACCAAAATAAAACCAATGATGGCGCCTTAAAACAACTAAAAATGAAAAGAGAAATACTAACACACAATTCAAACAAGACATATTACTTTTTTTTTTGGGGGGGGGGGGGGGGGAATGTTAAAAGACACAACGGCCTACAAAAGTAATCTTTGGAAGGGAAAATACAAAGGTAAAAGAGGCAGAGGTAGACCAAGACTAACATGGACGAGTAACATCAAAAGATAGACAAGTCAGCTTTTAACAACCTGCACTTTTAAAGCAAAAGACAGAGCGGAATGGCGCTCCATGGTCGCCAACCTTCGATGCGGACAAGGATGATGATGAAGGCTGGTGTTTTGGGCCGAAAAGCGCAAATATCACAGTTGTACTGCAAACTACAACTCATCTACGCCCATTTAACGTCCTTTTATGGTCGTATGATTAAGAGATCTAACCTTTAGTTACCGGGTAAACGCAAACGAATCTAAACCCTTAACTCTTTACGTACGTTTCACCGCACTGTGAGCCATGCTAATTTCGGCAACATACGTTTCGTCGCATAGTGCGCCACGCTCAATTTGATTAGTGTGAACCCCATTAAACCATATTCTTTTTTACATGTCTTGTATCACCTGGATATTGGTGAAATCTAATACATTGTTCAATTATCTCAACATTCATATATAATATTTTATATGTTTTATATTTTATATACCGTGAGCTGTGTGTCTCATCCGTTTCAATCCTGCTTCGATATCCCGCTTGTTTACGATGAATGATGATATCGTATGACGGGGAACAGTTGGCTGTGTTCACTTTCTGCGCGGTTTCGCCTTATGTCTTTTGGCGTGTGCTGAGACTGCTACGATGGGGACTACAGTTACCTTTCTTTGTTTGGGAGATGAGTTAGTAATTCGGATGATTCCACTGGCACGGGCGGTTGAGCAATTATGGATTTTAATTCGTTTGCTGTGATGCCGAGGCCTTCCATAACCAATAACCAATTTTATATGTTAGATAAATATAAATATGTAGATTGGTTTTTAAAGCCATGAACAATTTTGTCTCTGAAAAGTCTTCCATTGCGTCGATAAAAAGCTTCCGTACGGAAAGAGTTAAGTGAGCAGTATGGCTTTTGATGTGTAGAACAATAACAAAGTTCCACTACTGAGCCTAGACCTTGGCTGTACTTCACAGTGTCCCGAGTCTGACCAACAATAACCTATTTCTACTGTCCTGTGCCACATTGCTCTTCGTCTTTTTCTCTTTGACCTCCCTTATAAAAAGTAGATCAATAATATATATATATATATATATATATATATATATATATATATATATAATTGTAGTAGTTTACTTAAGTATAGCACGACCAACTTACGAATTCAACCCTTTGTGTAATAGAAACATACACAGAGCTTTATTACAAAGGTAAGATCGCCTTAATGATGTAAATAGTAGTTAGGTAACTGAGCAAGCACGGCCGCAAGACACAAGTAATGGATAAACCAAAAGCGGCAGAGATTCAAACATAGCTTATAACTTCATAACTTTGGGGGCCTCGGTAGCCTAGTTGGGAAAACCACCCTACTGGGCTACCGACGTTCGGACAACCCGTGTTCGTGCCCCGCTGGAAGCAGTGAGAGTTGTACTCGTGGTTGGAAAAAAAATACCCCCGCAGTCGATCTACCCGCTGGCAGAAATGGGTACCAGGATATTACTCTGTAAAAGGTGAGGAATGCTGCATCGTGCGCTTCGATGCTTGAAGCGACACTATCCAGAAGTCTCCGAACACTTTTGGATAGGCGGCCGAGCACATATGCATGAAACTTCGCGTGCTAAGAAGCCGATTCAAGTCTCGTACATTACCTCTATCGTTATGAATTCTGACTTGGTAAACAAGAACTTAACTAGACACAACTACTTCCCAACGAGGCGCCGGGCCCTTGAAACAGGTTGACAAGTCTAGATAAGTTCTGTTCTCTTCTGTTCGTGAAATCAGTTTCACTGCAGTCGAGAGTTCTCCATATTCGCTTCCCACAGGGTGTCGGTTAGCGCAATCGATAGGCGGTTGGCTTACCACGGCAACAGCCGGGGTTCGTACCCTGGCGAGGACACCTGGGTTTACTAATTCCCTAAAAATTAGTACCTCTGAAGTCGGAGTAAATCTGCCTGCATGGGGACATCCTGTAATGGGATAAAAACAGACTTTACACGCAAAATTCAGTCCCACAAAATTGAGTTGGGACTTCGTCAGAGGTCAAGCTGACGAAAGCGAACGAACGAACGAACGCTTCCCACATATCGCAGTACCAACCTAAAACACATTGGCAAATGTGGTTGACTACCGGGCGGCCCTAATTAAAAAAACAGTCTATAGTTATAACCGACTTCAATCGAAAGGAGAGTGCACAGTCATTTCCTCACTCAGTTTCCTCGAAAATACATTTAAAACAAAGCAACCGAAACTTGTTTGAGCGACTGCGTTAGTCTTGGAAAAAAAGCAGGACGACATCCAGCCATTTTGGTTGTGAATTGTCTGTTGTAACATTAGCAAGGTCGAACTCCAGTGCGAGCCACGTCCACTGCATGGACGATAATTTCAGACATCACCGATACGGTAGGATCCACAGTCTTTTCCAACTACAATTCACTCGAAACAATCGCAAAAATAAAAAAAATACAAAAAGCTGTTAAAGCACAGGAAGAAACTGTTTTAGCGATGAAAATCCTTAAAGGCCTACGATCATGGTCGCTATTATCTCAGAAGACAGGTCTTATTAAATAAGTAGGCACCATAAAAGGAAGCAAATCTCGCAAGTGTTATAGTAACAGAATGCAGTTAACAAATAAAGCTGAAACGAAACGAAGGTCTTAACATTTTGAACTTTGTTGCAAACTGAAATACAAAAATTACTTACCATCAGTTTAATCACCTTACAGAACTGCCAATCTAGAGAAACATCTATCAAAGCGAACGAGAACATTAATTAGAACAAATATTGAACGAACAGAAGAACATGAAGAAGGCAAATAGATGAAACACAGCAAAATAAATTAATTAATTTGGCGGATATTATAGAAAAATGTATTATATTTTGTGCATAAAATATTGTGACAAACAAGAAGTATCGTTGCCAAAAGAAGCAAGGAAAGAGAAAATATTTTAAACAAATATGCGCTAGATGAAAAAGTTATTGTCAAATCAATTTATTTATATTTTAATATTATGGTATGATCTAACAGTTGACAATGTTATTATGAACTATCTATCTATTGGCCTTTCGAGCAGTAGCCGGCCCATAGGGCGTAGACCAAGATACTCCTTTTCTTATCTGAATATTTGTTCTAGCAGTTTTCAATTCTTTTAAAGATATTTTATCAAATCTCGCCATTTGTCTCTGTTCTGTGCAAGCAGTTCTATCTCATTGAGGGAGCCGATTCCTGCAGCTTTTGCCTCTCTCATCAATGTTCTTCTCAGTGTCTCTCTGGGTCTTCCTCTTTTCCTCTAACCTGTTGTTTCCCGCATGAAGGCTTGCTTTGCTATTATTAATATTATTATCTCTTCTCATCACATGTCCAACATATGACCATCGTCTTTTCTTGATTACTGAAGAATATGTGGTTGATTAGCGATTTCTATAATTTCCTCGTTTGTTTTGAATTCGTTCCACGCTATACCAAGTATTTTCCTTAGACATTTATTTTCGAATGCGTTCAACTTTGTTTCTGTATCTCTTGTTGTTTTCCAGCTTTCACACGCATACGTAAGGGTTGATAGTACATTACGAACTACTACACTCAAATATGTACTCGAATCCACCTCAGTAAATGACCGCCATAACAAAGAACCTCGCCAACCGCCACGAGCGACTGAAATCTCCTCACTGATCTGCATCACGCTTTTCTCTGTATCTCTCTCTCTCAATATTTGGTGTCTGTTTTCAGACATCACTGACGGTATTCACAACAGCTTCACTATAAACATCATACAGTTTAACTGTGTTATACACACGCCACATCCAACTGCAAGACATTTAATGAATAAATACAAAACTACAGTTGGAAACATTCAAACAATAGACAGTTTTAATTAATTTCTCTGTGAATCCTGCCCTGAGAGAAACGACTTTTCAATGCAATTCTACTGTGGATTATGTTGGCTTTGATTTATTCATTTCAGGTAAGATTGTATTTCTCCTCGGTAATCATTGTTTCAGTAACATTATACGAAGATTATATCTTTTACAGTAACGATCGAAGCTATTTTAAATTAGTCAATTCAGACAAATCGATGTTACATGATTTAGTCAAACTTAATTTGTTACTGACGTTCAACATATCTTTTTGTTAATTATCAATATCATCATCATGTGCCATACAGTTGGCGTAGGCGATTATGTTCCTCCACAATCTTCTATCTACAATGCATCGTATCAGTTCTGTTGTTGACTGTTTTCCATGCCATGACACCAAGCTATCCAGTATTTTCTCTCTTTGTCGTCCGCGATCTCTCTTTCCTTTTATTTTGCCAGTTGTAACCAAGTATTCCAACTTTCCTCTTCTCATGATGTGCCCGAAAAATGTTGATTGTTTTTTTCTTATGTTTTTTAGGAGCTGCCTTTTGTGTTGGCCTCTTTGAGAACTTCCTTATTGATCTTTTTAGCTTTCCAGGGAACTTTCAACATTATTCTGAGATATACCATCTCTGTGGCCTCTAATCGTCTTTTCATTTGTTTATCTATTGTCCATGATTCGCTTCCATAGGTCAGAATTGGTTCTATATAGCACCGATAACTCTCTTTCTCATTTCTATTGACATAGATTTGCTGTATAAGATATTTTTCATTTTCTGAAATGCTATTTTGGCCTGAGCTATTCTGCTTAATTATCAATATCGTATTGTAATATTAACTGTTTTACACACTTTACTTATCATTTTACTGTCAATATTTTGCTTCCCTGTTTGGTATGTGACCTTATATTATTCCAGCATTTATATTGGCTTAACTGAATTGTATTGTTTGTTGACCTTGATGAATCCCACCAGTTAAATCAGCAAAATAAAAACAAAATTAGGAGTAGCTGCTGATCATAGTTAACCACTGCCGGCATTATGTGTGCTTTTCGACCCATCACTTCCGGTTTCAACACATCTCTTTTTAGTGTTTGTAAGGAAAGGATGGCGGGTTGTTGTTTACTTTACCATCTGTGCTTCTTTGTACAATGTGGTTAAACTGTTGATAAATGTGACTAATTTTCAACTAAAACTAGCACGAACATAAGACATTTAAAACATGAACACAAGACACACATTGCATGAACACAAGACACATAACATGAACACAAGACACACATAACTCGAATACAAGACACACATAACATGAACACAAGACACACATAACTCGAATACAAGACACATAACATGAACACAAGACACACATATCATGAACAGTAGACACACATAATATGAACACTAGACACACATAATATGAACACAAGACACACATTGCATGAACACAAGACACATAACATGAACACAAGACACACAAAGCATGAAAACAAGACACACATAACATGAACACAAGACACACAAAGCGTGAACACAAGACACACATAACATGAACACAAGACACACATAGCATGAACACAAGCCACACATAACATGAACACAAGACACACATAGCATGAACACAAGACACACATAACATGAACACAAGACACAAATAACTCGAAATCAAGACACATAACATGAACACAAGACATACATAACACGAACACAAGACACATATAACATGAACACAAAACACACTTCACAAGAACACAAGACATACATAACATGAACATTAAATACACATAATATGAACACAAGACATACATAACATGAACATTAAACATATATAAAATGAACACAAGACACATAACATGAACATTAAACGTACATAACATGAACACAAGACATACATAACATGAACAGTAAACATACATAACATGAACACAAGACACACATAACATGAACATTAAACACATATAACGCGAACACAAGACACATAACATGAACATAAAACACACATAACATGAACACAAGACACACATAGCATGAACACAAGACACGCATAACATGAACATTAAACACACATAACATGAAAGAACACAGATAACAGATAACATGAGCATTAAACACATATAACGCGAACACAAGACACATAACATGAACATAAAACACACATAACATGTACACAAGACACACATAGCATGAACACACACACACACAACATGAATATAAAACACACATAACATGAAAACAAGACACAGATAACTCGAATACAAGACACATAACATGAACACAAGACATACATAACACGAACACAAGATACACATAACATGAACACAAGACACACATAACACGAACACAAGACACATAACATGAACATAAAACACACGTAACATGAACACAAGACATTCATAGCATGAACACATGACACACATAACATAAACACAAGACACATATAACATGAACACAAAACACACATAACACAAGACACACATAACATGAACATTCAACACACATAATATGAACACAAGACATACATAACATGAACATTAAACATACATAGCATGAACACAAGACATACATAACATGAACATTAAACACACATAACATGAACATTAAACACACATAACATGAACACAAGACATACATAACATGAACATTAAACATACATAACATGAACTTAAGACAAACATAACATGAACATTAAACATACATAACATGAACACAAGACACACCATAACATGAACATTAAACACATATAACACGAACACAAGTCACATAACATGAACATTCAACACACATAACATGAACACAAGACACACATAACATGAATATAAAACACACTTCACAAGAACACAAGACATACATAACATGAACATTAATCACACATAATATGAACACAAGACATACATAACATGAACATTAAACACATATAAAATGAACACAAGACACATAACATGAACATTAAACGTACATAACATGAACACAAGACATACATAACATGAACAGTAAACATACATAACATGAACACAAGACACACATAACATGAACATTAGACACATATAACGCGAACACAAGACACATAACATGAACATAAAACACATATAACATGAACACAAGACACACATAGCATGAACACAAGACACGCATAACATGAACATTAAACACACATAACATGAAAGCAAGATACAGATAACATGAGCATTAAACACATATAACTCGAACACAAGACACATAACATGAACATAAAACACACATAACATGTACACAAGACACACATAGCATGAACACAACACACACAACATGAACATAAAACACACATAACATGAAAACAAGACACAGATAACTCGAATACAAGACACATAACATGAACACAAGACACACATAACAGGAACACAAGACACATATAACATGAGCATAAAACACACAAAACATGAACACAAGACACACATAGCATGAACACAAGACACACATAACATGAACATAAAACACACATAACATGAACACAAGACACACAACATGAATATAAAACACACATAACATGAAAACAAGACACAGATAACTCGAATACAAGACACATAACATGAACACAAGACATACATAACACGAACACAAGACATACATAACACGAACACAAGATACACATAACATGAACACAAGACACACATAACACGAACACGAACACAAGACACATAACATGAACATAAAACACACGTAACATGAACACAAGACATTCATAGCATGAACACATGACACACATAACATAAACACAAGACACATATAACATGAACACAAAACACACATAACACAAGACACACATAACATGAACATTAAACATACATAACATGAACACAAGACATACATAACATGAACATTAAACACACATAACATGAACACAAGACACACATAGCATGAACATAAAACACACATAACATGAACATTAAACGCACATAACATGAACAAAAGACATATATAACGCGAATATAAAACACACATAATACGAGAACAAAACACACATAACTCGAACATAAAACACACATAACACGAACACAAGACACACATAACACGAACACAAGACACACATAACACGAACACAAGACACGCATAACACGAACACAAGACACACATAACACGAATATAAAACACACAACACGAACACAAGACACACATAACACGAACATAAGACACACTTATCACGAACACAAGACACACATAACATGAACACAAGCCACATATAACATGAACTCAAGACACATAAAACACGAACACAAGACACATATAACATGAAAAACACATTCACACAGTCACATAGTTGAAAGCTATTTACACCGATTTAGTGAACAAGAAATGCAAGAAACGTTTGTACAAATATTTTATTTTATTGTTAACACATTCACTTAAGGTGTCTACAGATCTTATTTTCTTCCTCTTTCCTTCCTCATTTGCCTTTCAGCGTCGAGGGGAGATATAATTTGCGGTCTTTTGCTCTTCTGTTCGCCTCTGCTACTGTTATGTTTCCTAGTGCTTCTAATATTCCATCCATCCATCTTTTTCGTGGTCGGCCATTGGGTCTGGTATTCTCACAACGTTTGTTGAAGGCTCGTGTTGTGTTTAGATCTTTCTGCCGTGTCACATGGTCAACCATTTTTATCTGTTGTTTCTTTATATTCTATGGCGGGGGCTATTCCTAACTTTTTTCTCAGTTCTTCATTTCTGATCTTATCTCTCAGACTGTTTCCTGTCATTCGTATAAACACATTTCATCTCTGGTTTTTTCTTATTGTTCTTGCATCTAGGGTCCAGGTCTGGCATTGGCAGAACAACGTTGGGATGAAGATTGTATTGTATAGTGGTCGTTTTGCCTCTAGAATTATTTCCTTGTTGGACAATAGTGGCGATAGCTGTGCAATGATTTGACAAGCCTTGTTGCATCTTGATTCTATTTCTGCTGTTTGTGAATTATCGTTTGTCACTAAACTTCCTAGATATTTGAATTCCTCTACTTGTTTTAGTTGCCTGCCTTCTATAGTTATGTTGATGTTCTGTTTATTGTTAGCGACATTCATGACTTCTGTTTTGTCAATGTGGATTTTCATGTTGTATATTGTGCCTGAGATGTTGAGTTTGTTTAAGTGTTCTTGTAGGTCTTCTATTGTTTCATGTATTAGTGCCTGATCGTCTGCAAATAAATAAAATCTCGTTTATCTCCTGTCTCTGACGGGTTGGTTAGCTTGCATATATAGTCCATATATGTAATAAACAGTAGGGGGGATAGTACGCACCCCTTGTCTTACGCCTGATCTAACTTCGAAGTGGTCTGTGTAGCCTGTTGCTGTTCTGATCTTGTAGCTGCTGTTGCTGTAGAGACTTTTAATAAGGTTGGTTAGATGTTGGCTTACCCCGTATGTTATTAGCATCTCCCACAACTGTTCTCTGTTTACTCTGTCGAATGCTTTTTCCTGGTCAATGAATGCTATGTATACATTTTGATTGTGTTCTGTCGTTTTTTTTCTGCAAGAAGTTTTAATGTGAATAGAACGTCAGCACATCCTTTGTTTTTTTTTTTTTTTCTGAACCCCATTTGATGATGATGATGATGCGTTCGTCCGATGATTTGAGGTATTCTAACGGATACGAACCGTAGACTTCCTCCTCGTCATCCGCCCTTAAAAGGACGTTAAGTGGACGTAGTTACGTTGTGTTGCAGTTTGCAGTGTAACACTGTGATATCTGCGCCTTTCGGCCCAACACATCCGATTTCAGCCGACGCTTTTTTGTGTACCGGGTTCGTCTTCCCACTTCGATCCCTGCTCGCTTGGCCAGACTAGACGGGTTAGTCTGTTTCTAGAGGCACCACGAAGAGGTGTAGCAGGGTCTGGATGGTTCTGGTTCACCGATCCTGGCGCAAGCCATCAGTTATGAGTCACTGACTACTTCCAGCTCTGGTGCTGGGTGGGGCGCGCCTTCGCCTCCGAACCCCATTTGAGAATCGCTTAACTGTAGTTCTATTATTGGTCTCTAACTACGATTTTGCCGTATAGCTTTCCTACATGGCTGAGAAGAGATATACCTCTATACTGATTGCAAACTCTTTTACTACCTTTCTTTTTTCCATATTGGTACGATGATTGCCTGTTGCCAGTCTTCTTTTGTCTATAGATGGATGTTCTAATTTGTTATAATACATCCACTTAAGGTGTCTATAGATGGATGTTCTAATTTGTTATAATACATCCACTTAAGGTGTCTATAGATGGATGTTCCAATTTGTTATAATACATCCACTTAAGGTGTCTATAGATGGATGTTCTAATTTGTTATAATACATCCACTTAAGGTGTCTATAGATGGATGTTCTAATTTGTTATAATACATCCACTTAAGGTGTCTATAGATGGATGTTCTAATTGGTTATAATACATCCACTTAAGGTATCTATAGTTGGATGTTCTAATTTGTTATAATACATTCACTTAAGGTATCTATAGATGGATGTTCTAATTTGTTATAATACATTCACTTAAGGTATCTATAGTTGGATGTTCTAATTGGTTATAATACATCCACTTAAGGTATCTATAGTTGGATGTTCTAATTTGTTATAATACATTCACTCAATGTGTGTATATGTATATGTATATATAGATCGATGCTCTAACTTGTTATAACACATTCATTTAAGGCATCATATTACATTCACATAACGTGTTTATAGATTGATGTTCTAATTATGTTCTGACTACTCATTTTGATCATGACTGTTAACTTTACATTTTCGTTTCTTTAAATTCAAAAATTGTACTGCTTATATAGTGGCAAATAAATATGAAATACCGACTATAACAATTCTATCTATCTATTGACCTTTCGAGCCGTAGCCGGCCCATATTGCGTAGACCCAGATACTCCTTCTCTTATCTAAATTTTTATTATAGCAGTTTTCAATCTTTGTAAAGATCGTTTATCAAATCTCGCCATTTGTCTCTGTTCTGTGCAAGCAACTCTATCTCATTGAGGGAGCCGATTCCTACTGCTCTTGCCTCTCTCATCAATGTTCTTCTCAGTGTCTCTCTGGGTCTTCCTCTTTTCCTCTAACCAGTTGTTTCCCACATGAGGGCTTGCTTTGCTATTATTGATATTATTATCTCTTCTCATCACATGTCCAACATATGACCATCGCCTTTTCTTTATTACTGAAGATATTTGTGGTTGATTGGCCATTTCTATAATTTCCTCGTTTGTTTTGAATTCGTTTGGAAGCGAAGGCGAGCCTCCCAGCACCAGAGCTGGAAGTTGTCAGCGACCCACAGCTGATGGCTTGCGCCAGGATCGGTGAGCCAAAACCACCCAGACCCTGCTCCACCTCTCCGTGGTGCCTCCAGTAACTGACTAACCTGTCTAGTCTGGCCAAGCGAGCAGGAATCGAAGAGGGAAGACAACCCGGTACTCAAAAATGTCGTGCTGATGTCGGATGTGTTGGGCCGAAAGGCGCAAATATAACAGTTATACTGCAAACCACAACACAACGCAGACACGCCCACTTAACGTCATTTTAAGGACGGATGACGAAGAGGAATTCTACAGTCTACGAATACTCTAGAATACTTTAGTCATCGGGCGAACGCAAGCAAGCAATTCGTTCCACTCTATACGAAGCATTTTCCGTAGACATTTATTTTCGAATGCGTTCAACTATAACAATTACTAGCATTAAAATGTTGATCTCATTTATTTTCGAATGCGTTCAACTATAACAATTACTAGCATTAAAATGTTGATCTCATTTATTTTCGAATGCGTTCAACTATAACAATTACTAGCATTAAAATGTTGATCTCATTTATTTTCGAATGCGTTCAACTATAACAATTACTAGCATTAAAATGTTGATCTCATTTATTTTCGAATGCGTTCAACTATAACAATTACTAGCATTAAAATGTTGATCTCATTTATTTTCGAATGCGTTCAACTATAACAATTACTAGCATTAAAATGTTGATCTCATTTATTTTCGAATGCGTTCAACTATAACAATTACTAGCATTAAAATGTTGATCTCATTTATTTTCGAATGCGTTCAACTATAACAATTACTAGCATTAAAATGTTGATCTCATTTATTTTCGAATGCGTTCAACTGTAACAATTACTAGCATTAAAATGTTGATCTCATTTATTTTCGAATGCGTTCAACTATAACAATTACTAGCATTAAAATGTTGATCTCATTTATTTTCGAATGCGTTCAACTATAACAATTACTAGCATTAAAATGTTGATCTCATTTATTTTCGAATGCGTTCAACTATAACAATTACTAGCATTAAAATGTTGATCTCATTTATCCTATATCCCCAAGGCCTTTGGGCAGTTCTGACAGACTTCGTCAACTTTCTATATTTCTCTTTATCTTTAATCCTTCCTTGGGGCTGAACAGTTGAGGCCTGTCCATTATTTGATTTTATCCTCCCATCACTTCACATATCTCTTGTACTCATTGCTCTCACAGATCCTTGCGTGCTTGAATATCTAGATGCGTTTCCAAACCATTTCGTTCTTTCATAAAAATTCAAAGATCAACATTAAATCTGATTGTTTGTTGTATCCTTTTGTGAATGTTTTCATCTGTGAAACGATCTAAGTAAGAGATGCCCAAAATCTTACGATAGCATTTCATCTCCATGAGTTGCAAGTTTTCGGCTCTTCTCTGTCATTTCGCAAACACGTATAAAACCTGATATACCAAATGTGCGCATCAGCTTAACTTTAGAACCAAGAATTTAGTTTGTATTTTTACAAATAGGTTTCAACCTTTCAAGGGCTGGTGTATTTTTTGGCTCATTTTATAATAATAACATTTCATTTATGAGAACCACTTTGCAATAAAATACATAAGTAAAGCAAATTTGAGAAGCACTGTCCTAGAGGGATTTTTAAAAATGATGAATAAACGTGGTGTGCTACATTTTGCTGAGACACTTTATGTGTTTCCCGTCGGTCTTGTCTCATTCTATCTACTTGTACCAGCAGTTCCCAAAATATAAAGGCAGCCCACCAGGGGGGTATTTGGTGGTGGGAGTCAGGAAATAACATGATACGGAAAAAAATATGGGTTAGATATGAATATTAAAAAAAACTAAAACTATGATCATAAACAAAGAAAATACTCAAAACCTACAAGTTAATATCAAAATTGAAGGAATAGGCATGGGGACAGTCAAGAACTACAACTACCTTGGACATACTATAACCAGTGATGGAACATGTACAACTGAAATAGATAAAAGAATAGGGAGAGTAAAAAGTAATTTTAATGCCATGAAAAATATACTAACATCAAAACAAATAACACCAGGGCTAAAACTAAGAATAACAAAACAAGAATAATTTCTCAACATTCCTGTATGGTGTAGAAACATGGACATTAGGAAAGAAAGCAGAACAGAAAATTGAAGTTTCTGGTTGATTTTCTTAGAAAAAAATTTAACGCAGATTTCAAATTTGGATATAACCTGATAAGAGCAATGTATGGAGGAAATAAATGTAGTGTTGTGCACCATGGACAGCTTACAGAATCATTGGAAATAAGAGCAGGAGTAAGGCAGGGATGCCTTCTATCCCAATTTCTCTTTCCACTTCCCATAGATTGGATTATGAAAAATAACTCAGAACAACAGAAAAGGAATCCAATGGTCACTGACCAAGCAAACTTGACGATTTAGACTTTGCTGATACATAGCTCTGCTATCACATAATCATTAACAGATGCAAGATAAAATGAGCGTACTGGATGAGAGACCACAACAGACGGGATTGAAAATAAAAAGAGATAAGACCCTTATTATGAGAATTAATGCAGTTGGTAATAACCAAGTAACAATAGGAGAAATACCTCTACTAAACGTTGAACCGTACATATATCTGGGCAGTAATATAGACAAAGGGGAAGGAAAAGAGAATGACACCATAATAATGATATCAAAAGCAAGAGGCGCATTCGTTGCACTAGGAAACATATAGAAACCCAAAGGCATTAGGTTAAATACAAAAATAAAAATTTTCAACTCCATTTTGAAGTTCGTCCTATTATATGGCTGTGAAACATGGAGAACAACACAAATGACAATCATGAAAATACAGACCTTAATTTTTGGATGCTTGCGCAGAATAAAATGATGGGAATTGAAAGACAAAATCACTAACATAGAATTATGGAAAATTACCAGTCAAATACCAGTGAATATAGAGATATAACGAAGACGATGGTGCTGGATAGGACACACACTGAGGAAGCGAACTGAGAGTATTGCATGACAGTACTTTTTTTTAATCCCCAAGAAAAAAGACAAAGGGGAAGACCAAAATATTATTCGAGAAAACAGATGGAAGCAGGGATGAAGATAATGAGGAAGATATGGAATCATATTAAAAGAATGGCAAGAAACAGAACGACCAGGAATGTGTTTGATGAGGACTCCACAGGGAGCTGAACGTGTTTGTTGAAGACCTTTGCTGTTGAAATGATGAAGATTTCAAATTCTACCTCAATTAAAATATTTCAGTTTCTCATGAAAGTCTTTTTTTTCCTCTCTCTTATTTTTCTTATGATTAATTTCGAGGAAAGATTCGAGAACCTTGTCAAATTCGAATTTGGATTTGAGAAAATGTAGTACTCGATTCACTTCTATTTCTTATCTGGCATGTCATACTGGCCCCTTGTCTTAAATCACTCTTCAAGTTGTCTCTTTATTTTTACATATAATAAATTGACAGTCATGTTTAATTTACACTATGGGATTCTTGGGGTTTCCTCTCCTTTCGGTACACGTTTATAAGCGCTTGATGTGGATTATAGAAATCAATGGCGAATATTTAACGACCCAATTTCAATGAATGGGCGCATATCGCCCCAAACGATTCCCAATCCCCAATGTAATAATTGATTCTTCAAAATATATTTTTACGTCTTGTAATAAAATCTGACCCAAGGCAGAATATTAGTGTATTACGTTGAATTATATTATTGAATTCAGCATTCACAAATCTCAACGAGTCTGTTTTATACATTTTAAATATTTCAACGTAGAATTTATTTCAAATTCACATCAACAGACTGACTAAGAAATCTTGTTCTTTGTTCATTCTCTAGTTGGCATCAAGAATTCACATGTTGATCATTACTCCTAAAAATATATTTTATAAAGACAAAATGTAACGAGAATTAGGTAAAAAATGTCAAGGAAATTAGGGAGAGTAAGCCTTGATGTCGTCCACCCTGTAACGAAAATTACAGATTCTGGAAAGTACATGGGACATGATGTGGAAGACGATCGAATCTATCATATCCCTAGGCGGAAGCTGTTATTTGTATGAGGACATACGTTCCAAGAGAATTACCGGGTTTGGTATTTACAATTCTTTAAGGAGTTCCTTCTTCAGAGAGATTGCAATGTGTGCGTTTATCTTATTTCCCAGGGATTCCATCTTTTATCACATGTTAAATTTATCTTTTCCCCCATCGACTTTATATTTTATCTGTTGTAGAATTGATCTTCTTTTCCCAGAGAATCTGTCATCTTGAATTACATTTATTTTATTTTTATTTAAAATGTTTATTTTATTACTTTTATTTTTCCATTACTTTATATTTTAGGAAAATTTAATTTACTTTCTTGTCCTTCCTCTATTACTTTAATTACATCTTCCTCCCTTCCTCTATTACTTTAATTACATCTTCCTCCCTTCCTCTATTACCTTAATTACATCTTCCTCCCTTCCTCTATTACTTTAATTACATCTTCCTCCCTTCCTCTATTACTTTAATTACATCTTCCTCCCTTCCTCTGTTGCTTTAATTACATCTTCCTCCCTTCCTCTATTACTTTAATTACATCTTCCTCCCTTCCTCTATTACTTTAATTACATCTTCCTCCCTTCCTCTATTACTTTAATTACATCTTCCTCATCCGTATCATCTTTCCTACCTCACGTGGTTTTCAAAGCTGGAGGAGAAAGAGATAGAATGTGTGAACTCTTGAAGAGCACTGCAGACCTATCCTGCAATTATGTTTCTAGATGTTTCTAATATTCCACTAAGACATTCTCTAGGTGCGCGTGGCCGTGCGGCTAAAACCACTCTTCCGATGGATGAAAAGACGGCGTTCGGTGTTCGAAGCCCGCGATAGACAGAAAGGATGTTGTCTTTCGGGGTTGAAATAAAAATCCTGAGTCTCACACGTCGTGGCGGCAGCTTGACCAAGCGGCCTTTATTCCTCTGGTTCTTTCGTGAGCGCTCCCCCCCCCCCCCACCCCAAACATAAATCATCAATGGTACTATGTGTCGTAAAGATAGTTTGTTTTTTAAAAATACCTTGGTTTCGTGGTCGGCCCTTTTATCTGGTGTTCACGTAGCGATTGTTTAAGACTCGTGCCGGATTTTGGTCTTTCTGGCTGATCACGTGACCAAACCATTTAATCTGTTCCTTCCGCTTGTATTCAATGGCAGGGATTATTCCTAGCTTTTTTTTCTTAATTGTTAACTACTAACCTTATCTCCCAGGCTGTTTCCGGTCATGTCTCTAACATATTTCATTTCGGTAGTCGTTATTTTTCTTATTGTTCTAGAGTCCTGTGCCTAGTTTTGACAGTGGTAGCACGGACGAGGAATGGATATTGTGATGTAGATTGTCCGTTTTGTCTCCAGGGTTTTTTCCTTGTTGAAAAGTAGCGATGAAACATGTTGACAAGCTCAGTTGTATCTTGAGCCTATTTCTACTATTTTGAGTTGTGCGTCACCAAGTATTTAAATTCCCCCACCTGCTCTGTTTGCTGCTCTCCATCCGTTACGTTGATGTCCTATTTGTCTTTTACGATGCCCATGTTTTGTTGATATTAATGTTCATGTTGTAATTGAGTTATTGTTATTGTTATGGAAGGCCCCGGTATCACTGCAAACGAATTAAAATTCATAATTGCTCAACCGCCCGTGCCAGTGGAATCATCCGAATTACTAACTCATCTCCCAGGCAAAGAAAGGTATTTGTAGACCCCATCATAGCAGTCTCAGCACACGCCAAAAGGCATGACGGAAACCGCACAGAAAATGAACACAGCCAACTTTTCCTTGTCATACGATATCATCACTCATCGTAAACAATCGAAATATCGAAACATGATCAAAACGGATGAGACACACAGCTCACGGTGTGCACAGAGCACTTAACTCAGTAGTTGAATGTAAATGTTCTTGTAGGTCTTCTTATTTGCGATGTTCTAATCGTTGTTGTTAGGGTCATCATCACTGCATACCGGACGAACCCATAGGTGCCTCGATATATCCGCCTTCAGAAGCTCGGGAAAGTGCTAAAAGAATCCTGACTCACGTGCACGAACTCCGTACCACTTTCTGACTCCACTGTGCGGTTATGTTTTTGCTGATAATTTTGCCCGGTCAGTGGCACATATTTATGGCCTTCTTTATTTTCGTTTTTTAACTGCCAAATGGATATTTAACGTGCGCGAGTGCACACTGGTCATCCGGGCTAAATATCGGATCTTACTACCCAAGAAATCAGAAGATGGTGACGTCATAAAGAAACCAAGGATAAACTGTTTCTTTTTTTTTAAATCACTACCACTACAGTAGCAGGTTACACAGACCACTTTGAAGTTAGATCAGGTGTAAGACAAGGGTGCATACTATCCCACCTACTGTTTATTACATACATGGACTATATATATGCAAGTTAGCCAACCCATCAGAGACAGTGGAGATCAACGAGCTTTTATTTGCAGACGATCAGGCACTAATACATGAAACAATAGAAGCCCTACAAGAACACTTAAACAAACTCAACATCTCAGGCACAAAATACAACATGAAAATCAACACCAATAAAACTGAAGTCATGAATGTCGCCAAAAATAAACAGAACATCAATATAACTACAGAAGGCATTCAACTAAAACAAGTAGAGGAATTCAAATACATAGGAAGTTTAGTGACAATCGATAATTCTCAAACAGCACAGATATAATCAAGATGCAACAAAGCTTGTCAAATCATTGGACAGTTATCACCACTATTGTCCAACAAAGAAATAACTCTGGAGACAAAACGAGCACTATACAATATAATCTTCATCCCAACGTTGCGCTACCAATGCCAGATCTCGACCCTAGACGCAAGAACAATAAGAAAAAATAACCTCTACTGTGATGAAATATGATAGACTAATGACAGGAAACAGTCTGAGAGATAAGACCAGAAATGAAGAACTGAGAAAAAAGCTAGGAATAGCCCCCGCCATAGAAATATAAGAAAACAACAGATACAATGGTTTGATTTTTGATAACAACTGGTTATAACGTTATCTATCCATTTGTCATCTCCAAGTGTTTGGTAACAACTGGTTATAACGTTATCTATCCATTTGTCATCTCCAAGTGTTTGGTAACAACTGGTTATAACGTTATCTATCAATTTGTCATCACCAAGCATTCAGTAACAACTGGTTATAACGTTATCTATCAATTTGTCATCACCAAGTGTTTGGTAACAACTGGTTATAACGTTATCTATCAATTTGTCATCACCAAGTGTATGGTAACAACTGGCTATAAAATTATCTATCAATTTGTCATCTCCAAGTGTATAGTAACGAGTGGTTATGAAGTTATCTATCCATTTGTCATCTGCAAGTGTTTGATAACAGCTGGTTATAACGTTATCTGCTATTCTTATCTTTATTCACATTGTGAGTCTGCATTAGAATGTTTTATATCTTATGAGAGGTGGGGGAGGGGTGGGGGTGTTTGGTGGTCTAGAGCTCAGACGGCGGTGTTTGGACAGGAAGGTCTCAGGTTCCATTCCCACGACTGGTGGTGGACATCAAAATAAAAATCAAACCCGTGGTTTATTCATGGCTTCACCTTCCCCTGTTCTCTGGGTACGGAGATCCGATGTCTAGCTCTCTCTGGGTACTGAGATCCGATGTCTAGCTCTCTCTGGGTACAGAGATCCGATGTCTAGCTCTCTCTGGGTACTGAGATCCGATGTCTAGCTCTCTCTGGGTACTGAGATCCGATGTCTAGCTCTCTCTGGGTACTGAGATCCGACGTCTAGCTCTCTCTGGGTACTGAGATCCGATGTCTAGCTCTCTCTGGGTACTGAGATCCGATGTCTAGCTCTCTCTGGGTACTGAGATCCGATGTCTAGCTCTCTGGGTACTGAGATTCGATGTCTATCTCTCTCTGGGTACTGAGATCCGATGTCTATAGCTTGTTTCATAAGTCGTGCCCAACTTTAAAAATCAATATCTTTTAAACCGCTTTTTGTAATTTTTTTCAAAATTTGCATGTAAAGTTATAATGATTAGAACCCAACAGGGAATTAATTTCATTAAAAACAAACATTTGGTTATTATTATTGCTTATTTGATTTATATAAATTTATAACGACCCATTGATGTAGTCAAAACTTAGTGTTTACAGCATTTAAGTTAAAAATAGCGATTACAAATCTAAAAACGCTCAAATTTACGATTTTGCACGCTTTCCGCGTGAGTTTGAGGCTGCCACCTTACCATGCTCATTTAAATCCAATAGAACTAATCTGGGCAAAATTAAAAGGACAAGTGGCAGATGAAAATACAACATTCAAAATATGCGATGTAAAGACTCTTGCTAATCTCGCTTTATTAAATATAGACAAAGATTATTGGGCTATATGTGAAGACCACGTCTTAAAACAGGAAGAGGAATATTGGAAAAATGATGGTTTGTGGAATGTTCAACCCCAAACAGTTATTAATCTTTTAGACTCGTCTGATTCAGAATGAAAGTATATAGCCCCCACAATGTTGGCCCCTATATTACCTTAAATTATTTCAACAAACGGTCCTTTTCAGGACCACACAACTATGAAAATTGGACATACAGGTATATCTTGATATTATTATCGTCCGTCCTCGAACTGAGCAGACAATAATTCTCATGGTGTTGTGTTTTATCCAGTTATTTCCCCATTACGGCCACGCCTTTACCTAGTGAAAATTAATCATAGACCAGCAACTACGGTAATTTCTATTCTTTAGGGCTTCACAATTTACAATTTTGACAAACATCAAAGAAATATCGCCGCTTTAAGAAAACTGCAGCTGCAAGATATTTGTTAAATATACATTTAAAGGGTCTTTTGCATTCTAATAACATTTGGAAAATTTCAAAAGTATTTAACAAACGGTTAGAGAGTAATAGCGTTTTGAAGTTAGGCATATGTTTTGAAACGAGCAATAGCTCTCTCTGGGAAATGAGATCCGACGTCTAGCTCTCTCTGGGTAATGAGATACGATGTCTAGCTCTCTCTGGGTAGTGAGATCCGATGTCTATCTCTCTCTCTGGGTACTGAGATTCGATGTCTAGCTCTCTCTGGGTAATGAGATCCGACGTCTAGCTCTCTCTGGGTAATGAGATACGATGTCTACCTCTCTCTGGGTAATGAGATCCGATGACTAGCTCTCTCTGGGTAATGAGATCCGATGTCTAGCTCTCTGTGGGTAAAGAGATCCGCTGTCTAGCGCTCTCTTGGTAATGAGATGCGATGCCTAGCTCTCTCTGGGAAATGAGATCCGATTTCTAGCTTTCCCTGGATAATGAGATCCGATGTCTAGCTCTCTCTGGGTAATGAGATACGATGTCTAGCTCTCTCTGGGTAATGAGATCCGATGTCTAGCTCTCTCTGGGTATTGAGATCCGATGTCTAGCTCTCTCTGGGTACTGAGATCCGATGTCTAGCTCTCTCTTGGTAATGAGATCCGATGTCTATCTCTCTCTTGGTAATGAGATCCGATGTCTAGCTCTCTCTGGGTAATGAGATCCGATGTCTAGCTCTCTCTTGGTAATAAGATCCGATTTCTAGCTCTCTCTGGGTAATGAGTTCCGATATTTAGCTCTCCCTGGGTAATGAGATCCGATGTCTAGCTCTCTCTGGGTAATGAGTTCCGATATCTAGCTCTCCCTGGGTAATGAGATCCGATGTCTAGCTCTGTCTGGGTAATGAGATCCGATGTCTAGCTCTCCCTGGGTAATGAGATCCGATGTCTAGCTCTCTCTGGGTAATGAGATCCAATGTCTCGCTCTCCCTGGGTAATGAGATCCAATGCCTAGCTCTCTCTGGGTAATGAGATTTGATGTCTAGCTCTCTTGGAAAATGGCGGTAAATACGAGGTCCCGTGTCCACTCGCACACGTTAAAGAACCCTAAGCAGTTCAAAGTCGAAAAGAGTAGGTCGTAAAATGGCCGCTTTCCAGGCACAGATTTTAAATAAAATCTACCCTTGCATAGCGAAGACGGATGCGTTGGGACGAAAGGTGCATATATCGCGTATATGCCCTAAATAACACTGTTAACCTCAGACGGAAGATGCACAACAGATGTGAGATGCAGAATGGCTCAGGCAAAAGCAGCTTTCCAAAAAATGAGGAAGATAGTATGCAATCCATTTTTGACAATAGAAACTGGAAAAAGAGTTCTTAAATGTTATGTAGAGCCAGTCTTAACATATGGATGTGAATCATGGACAATAGGACAACAAACAAGAAAATCACTGGAGTCTGTAGAAATGTGGTTTTACAGAATAATGTTGAGAATACCATGGGCAGCTAAGAAAAGCAATGAACACGTTATGAAAGAGGCCAAAGCAAAAAAGAGAGCTAATTTCCAATATTAGGATGAAACAATCATCATTTTTTGGCCATGTAATGAGAAGAGAACTGCTGGAATATATTGTAACAACTGGGAAGATTGAAGGACGAAGAAATAGAGGGAAGCAAAGAGAAAAGATACCAGACAGCTTAAGAGAATGGCTTGGCAGAAGGTCAACAATAGAAATGATAAGTAACTGTCGTGATCGATAGTTATGGAGAGGCATGATCACCTACACCAACAGGCCAGGTAGTTGATGATAATGATGATGCTGTAAATAGCGACACAACACATAAACGCCCACTTAGCGAATGAACGCTAAGAAGAAGAGAGTATCTTGCATTTCGAGGAATATCTTTAGCGCATACACTTAACTGCTACTTGGATCTGATTGGCTCTCTATAGCATTTTCCTTGACGTTTCAATAAACTGGCAGTTTATGGTAGAAAATGGTCATACTAGACTAATGCGTTATTGATAACCGAGTTAACACTGAGTTATCTTTCAGTTGCTTTGTTTACCTAGACAATCTCTTTACTCTACTTGCGTGGATGTGTTTTTAATTCTTTATCTACCGATTTTTCTTCCACTGTGGGTGTCCTCAATGATATAACCAAATCGGTGATGGTGTTCTCTATCAAATAATCAAATTTAGTGTTGGTGTTCTTAATGAAGTAGTAACATTATTACGAGTTTCCTCAATGAAATAATCAAATTATTGTGGGTGTTATCAATGGAGTAATCAAACCATTGTGAGTGTCCTTAATGGAGTTATCACACCATTGTGAGTGTCCTCAATGGAGTAATCAAACCATTGTGAGTGTCTTTAATGGAGTAATCAAACTATTGTGAGTGTCCTCAATGGAGTAATCAAACCATTGTGAGTGTCCTCAATGGAGTAATCAAACCATTGTTGGTTTCCTCTCTGGAATAATCAAACCATTGTGAGTGTCCTCAATGGAGTAATCAAACCATTGTGAGTGTCCTCAATGGAGTAATCAATCCATTGTGGGTGTCCTCGCTGGAATAATCAAACCATTGTGAGTGTCCTCGCTGGAATAATCAAAACATTGTGGGTGTCCTCGCTGGAATAATCAAACCATTGTGGGTGTCCTCAATGGAATAATCAAACCATTGTGAGTGTCCTCAATGGAGTAATCAAACCATTGTGAGTGTCCTCAATGGAGTAATCAAACCATTGTGAGTGTCCTCAATGGAGTAATCAAACCATTGTGAGTGTCCTCAATGGAGTAATCAAACCATTGTGAGTGTCCTCAATGGAGTAATCAAACCATTGTGAGTGTCCTCAATGGAGTAATCAAACCATTGTGGGTGTCCTCGCTGGAATAATCAAACCATTGTGAGTGTCCTCAATGGAGTAATCAAACCATTGTGAGTGTCCTCAATGGAGTAATCAAACCATTGTGAGTGTCCTCAATGGAGTAATCAAACCATTGTGAGTGTCCTCAATGGAGTAATCAAACCATTGTGGGTGTCCTCGCTGGAATAATCAAACCATTGTGAGTGTCCTCGCTGGAATAATCAAACCATTGTGAGTGTCCTCGCTGGAATAATCAAACCATTGTGAGTGTCCTCGCTGGAATAATCAAACCATTGTGAGTGTCCTCGCTGGAATAATCAAACCATTGTGAGTGTCCTCAATGGAGTAATCAAACCATTGTGAGTGTCCTCAATGGAGTAATCAAACCATTGTGAGTGTCCTCAATGGAGTAATCAAACCATTGTGAGTGTCCTCCATGGATTAATCAAACCATTGTGAGTGTCCTCAATGGAGTAATCAAACCATTGTGAGTGTCCTCAATGGAGTAATCAAACCATTGTGAGTGTCCTCCATGGAGTAATCAAACCATTGTGAGTGTCCTCAATGGAGTAATCAAACCATTGTGAGTGTCCTCCATGGAGTAATCAAACCATTGTGAGTGTCCTCAATGGAGTAATCAAACCATTGTGTGCGTCCTCCATGGAGTAATCAAACCATTGTGAGCGTCCTCCATGGATTAATCAAACCATTGTGAGTGTCCTCAATGGAGTAATCAAACCATTGTGAGTGTTCTCCATGGAATAATCAAACCATTGTGAGTGTCCTCCATGGAGTAATCAAACCATTGTGAGTGTCCTCAATGGAGTAATCAAACCATTGTGAGTGTCCTCCATGGAGTAATCAAACCATTGTGAGTGTCCTCCATGGAGTAATCAAACCATTGTGAGTGTCCTCAATGGAGTAATCAAACCATTGTGAGTGTCCTCAATGGAGTAATCAAATCTTGCCTTTTTATTTCCCACTCGGCTCTGCATGTCGTAAAGTACCTCGATTAAAAGTGGTCAAGGACTTGCAGGTGATACCACGACACCTTTTAGGTATCAGTGAAAAGAAGAAGATTACAAAGAAGAAGGACTTGCAGGTGATGAATTCTGGTATAATCAGTAAATCATAGCTGATGAAGATCCTATCCACTTTCCTATAATAAACATGTAAACAGAATAACACGTCAGACAAATCCATCAAGGATCGAAGAGGAAAGACAACAAGAGACCTCAAAAATGTCATGGTGATGTTGAACTTGTCATGAAAGATGGAGATATAATCGATCTACTGCACCCTATGATACAGTTTCTCTTGGTACGCTTAACGTTATTAAATAAGGATGGTCCTTTGTTGGACTTTTGTAATATCCTAGGAATGCTGAAGATATTCTCAGTTATGTTATAGTCTCAGATCTTTTCCCACCAGAAATGGAGGAGGAGGTGTGTTCATGAGGCTGAATAACCAGGACGAGATCACCAAGTCAATAGCTACTGGGAAATTCTCAAACAACTTCAAAGCAGGAACTGAGGCCCTCAGAGATGCTGCAATACTGGCTACTCAACACAAAAATAACATGCACAATAAATTGGTGATTCTGACTGATGCACTGTCAGTACAAACAACTCTAAAAAGTCTCAAGAACAATGAACTAGATGACTTGAGAACAACCCTGGACCAACTATTCAATAACTTCCAGAGAGTAGTCATTCAGTGGATACCATCACATTGTAATATACACGGGAACGAACGAGCAGACAAATTAGCTAAAGAGGGAGGGAGATTACCACAAGAGAACCATCCGCTCAGTTATGATGAAACCAAATACATCATCAAAGGTCAGTTCCATGAAAAATGGAAACGAGAACACCCAAAACATAACGAGAGTGACGGATACCACCAACTATCAAGGGGGATCAGAGTCATCATACTTCGCCTACGAACTGGCCACAATAGAATGAGAAACCACATGTTCACCAAATTCAAAATAGGTACAACCAGCCTATGTCACTGTACACTGGACAATATGACTACAAAAACATGTTCTACAGGATTGCACCCAGTGCAGAGACCTGAGAAAAGCAATGTGTTCATTGTTATTGTATGGTTAGTGAATAAGTACTTGTTTTAATGTCTGGTTAACTCACTGCTTCAATACCATCTCGTCTTAACTCACTCACGGTATTAAGATTAACTCGTTTGGACTCACTCACAGTGTAAAGATGAACTTGACCTACCTCAGTCACAGTAAAAAGATTATATATTTTTGTTCGCTCTCAGTGTCAAGATTACATTGTCTTAGCTCACTCACAGTGCAAAGGTTAACGTGTCCTAGCTCATTCACAGAGTAAAGGTTAGCGAGTCCTAGCTCACTCATAGTGTAAAGGTTAACTTGATTTAGCTCACTCACAGTTAAAGATTAACTTGTTTTAGCTGACTCACAGTGTAAGGGTTAACGTGTCCTAGCTCATTAACAGTGTAAAGGTTAACGTGTCATAGCTCACTAACAGTGTAAATATTAACGTGCCATAGCTCACTCACAGTGTAAATGTTAACGTGCCATAGCTCACTCACAGTGTAAATGTTAACGTGCCATAGCTCACTCACAGTGTAAATGTTAACGTGTCATAGCTCACTCACAGTGTAAATGTTAACGTATCCTAGCTCATTCACAGTGTAAAGGTTAACGGATCCTAGCTCACTCATAGTGTAAAGGTTAACTTGATTTAGCTCACTCACAGTTAAAGATTAACTTGTTTTAGCTCACTCACAGTGTAAGGGTTAACGTGTCTTAGCTCACTAACAGTGTAAAGGTTAACGTGTCCTAGCTCACTAACAGTGTAAAGGTTAACGTGTCATAGCTCACTAACAGTGTAAAGGTTAACGTGTCCTAGCTCACAACAAGTGTAAATGTTAACGTGTCATAGCTCACACACAGTGTAAATGTTAACGTGTCCTATCTCACACACAGTGTAAAGATTAACGTGTCCTAGCTCACACACAGTGTAAATGTTAACGTGTCATAGCTCACACACAGTGTAAAGGTTAACGTGTCCTAGCTCACTAACAGTGTAAAGGTTAACGTGTCCTAGCTCACTAACAGTGTAAAGGTTAACGTGTCCTAGCTCACTCACAGTTTCACGATTAACCTGTATAATCTCTTTTGCAGTGTCACGTTTAACTCACCTGATCTCATTCACAGTGTCAAGATTACCTCGACTTTTTCTCACTCACTGTTTCAGTATTAACTTGCCTTAGCTCACTCACTATTGATGTATTAAGTCGCCTTAGCTCACTCACTGTTTAAGTATTAACTCGCCTTACCTCACTCACTATCGAAGTATTAACTCGTCTCAGCTCACTCACTGTTTAATCATTAACTCGCCTTAGCTCACTCACTGTTTAAGTATTATACTGTCTTTACTCACTCACTGTTTAAGTGTTATAATGTCTTTGCTCACTCACTGTTTAAGCATTAACTCGTCTTAACTCACTCACTGTTTAAGTATTAATTCGCCTTTGCTCAGTCAGTGTTTAAGTATTAACTCGCCTTTGCTCACTCACTGTTTAAGCATTAACGCGACTTAGCTCACTCACTGTTTAAGCATTAACTCGCCTTAGCTCATTCACTGTTTAAGTATTAACTCGCCTTAGCTCACTCACTGTTTAAGTATTAACTTGCCTTAGCCCACTCACTATTTAAGTATTAGCTCACCTTAGCTCACTCACTGTTTAAGTATTAACTCGCCTTAGCTCACTCACTGTTTAAGTATTAGCTCGCCTTGGCTCACTCCCTGTTTAACGTATTAACTCGCCTTAGCTCACTCTCTGTTTAGGTATTAACTCGCCTTAGCTCACTCACTGTTTAGTATTAACTTGTCTTAGCTCACTCACTGTTTAAGTATTAACTCGCCTTAGCTGACTCACTGTTTAAGTATTCACTCGCCTTAGCTCACTAACTGTTTAAGTATTAACTCGCCTTAGCTCACTAACTGTTTAAGCATTAACTCCCTTTAGATCACTCACTGTTTAACATTAACTCGCTTTAGATCACTCACTGTTTAAGTATTAACTCTCTTTAGATCACTCACTGTTTAAGTATTAACTCGCCTTAGCTCACTCACTGTTTAAGTATTAACTCGCCTTAGCCCACTCACTGTTTAAGTATTAACTCGCCTTAGCCCACTCACCTCTTCACTATCAACTTGTTTACTGACTGTGTAATAATACCTCCTATAAAACTGACGTCATTAACAAAGTTAATTCAACGGCGCCGACGCCAGCAGATAACCTTGCATACATGATAATGATGTGGTCTGCTGTATTTGTTTTCCAAAGGCAGCTGTCTATTTACCAGTTAATACAGACAAATAGGAACGAATTTGCATATTTTTGCGTGTAATGTCATCCTTGCCAAGAAAGTAACACTTGCATTTTATACATTTTTATTTGAGAAGCTAACTTAGCTAGGTAAGGGTGAAATTAACGAGTTTCTTTTCGCAGACGACCAGGCATTAAGACACACGAAAATAAAAGACATGAAAGAACGCCCATGTAAAAAAGTAACGTACCACCGTCACGCCAATTGGCGTATGGAGAATATGGTGTTAGTGACCATAAATTTTACAGACCTTCGGCACATGAATTTTAGGGTAATGTGGTCGGTATTACGCCCGTGCCGCTATACTTTCCAAGAAAAAAATCCGATACACATTAAAGGCTGGGTGAACCGGAAGACGTCGGTTGGGATCGAACCCTACCTCTTGTCCTTTGTAGTCAAGTTCAATAACCACTGAGCTATCACGGCTCCCGGAAGAACACCTAGACAGACTTAATAGAGTCGGAAAACAATATAATGTTTTCTTTTTGATGTTTTTTAGGAGCTCTCTTTTTGTGTTGACTTCTTTGAGAATGTTCTCATTTCTGTTTTTAGCTGTTCACGGAACTTTCAACATTTCTCTGAGAAATCCCATCTCTGAGGCTTCTAATGGTCCTTTCATTTGTTTATCATCTACTGTCCATGATTCACTTCCATAGGTCAGAAGTAACAAATATAGAATAATTTAAATCTAACAAGTTACAGTGAACAAACTGTACAGGTAGATTTAATTAAATGGTTACAATGTGAACCAAATATAAAAATATTTATATACACATTTTGCGTGTAGTGAACCAAATATAAAATTATTTATATACACATTTTGCCGTGTAGTGAACCAAATATAAAAATATTTATATACACATTTTGCGTGTAGTGAACCAAATATAAAATTATTTATATACACATTTTGCCGTGTAGTGAACCAAATATAAAATTTTCATTCAAGTAACTAAATAAATAATCATTAAAAATAGAGTTCATTTAAATAAAATGAAACGTATGAAGATTTGCTGTTCTCAGAGTGGCAGGCAATAAATGTGAACACCATCAGGGCTGTCACCTTTGGATGACTGTTATAAAACAATAACAAAAATTACCAAGAATAGATCTGTCAAATGTGCAAAGTTCAAGAAGTTCAAAGTTCATCTACTTCAAAGTTCATCAAGTTCAAAGTAATATTTCCATCACCGTAAACCATCTTTATTTTATGTTTTTGTTTTTTTTATTCATGATTAACATCAATGTTGTTTGTCTGTTGATTGTTTGGTCGGTATTGCGCCCGTGCCGCGTTACTTTCCCAGAAAAAAATCCGGTACCCATCATTAAAGGCTGGGTGAACGAAAGCCGTCGGTTGGGATCGAAACCTACCTCTTGTCCTTTGTAGTCCAGTTCACTAACCACTGAGCTATCGCGGCTCCCAAAGGCTATAAAGTGTTTAATAAAACATCGTCTACACTTCCTGAGAAAACCTTGTTCAGAACCGTCCTCACTGGTAAAGGAACATCATTTAAGGTGCCAGCATCGAAGAGAAACGCCGTCACTATGAGGCACGAAGAATTTCGTGCAGCCAGAAAGGGTTTAGCAACAAATATCGATAGGACCAATATCGATCGTTCACAATGTACACATACCATGTAGCAGGAGATTCTATTACAAAATTGCACCCTACAGGAACCACCGCATACTCATGAAATGTGTAATCACATGGGACTTTACGCTGTTCTTGTCATTGCTTACGATGCACGACTATTATTAATAATAATATTATCATTATTGTTATTATTTATTATCTATATGTCGCAATTAAGAAAATGAGGAAATCTGCAATCCATTTTTAACAATAGAAACCGGAAAAATAGTTATTAAATATTATGTAGAGCCAGTCCTAACAAATGGATGTGAATCATGGACAATAGGACAACAGACAAGAAAATCACTAGAGGCTGCAGAAATGTGGTTTTACAGAAGAATATTGAGAATACCATGGGCAGCTAAGAAGAGTAATGAAAACGGCCAAAGCAAAAAGAGAGCTAATTTCCAATATTAGGAAGAAATAATCATCATTTTTTTGGTCATGTAATGAGAAGAGAACAACTGGAATATATTGTAACAACTGGGAAAATTGAGGGACGAAGACGCAGAAGGAATCAAAGAGAAAAGATATCAGACAGCTTAAGAAAATGGCTAGGCAGAAGGTCAACAACAGAAAAGATAAACAACTGTTGAGATCGAAAGTTATGGAGAGACATGATCACCTGCGCCAGCAGGCATGGTATTTGATAATGGTGATGTCACAATCAATGGCAGGCATCATATACTCTACTTTATTTACCTTTTACATAACTAATACCTGGAATAATCTTCATTAATGTTATAGACTGTAGCAACAATTATTTTGTTATCATCAAATATTGTGAATTTGGCTACTATCACACATAATCCATCATTCACAAGAACTAAGGTACTTTTTACCTGATATGGAGGGTATTATGCTAGATACACTACAGGGAAAGAGAGGAAGACAAGAAAATGTTGTGTGCAAGATGTCACATACATGCAAGATGTCACATACATGCAAGATGTCACATACATGCAAGATGTCACATGCATGCAAGATGTCACATGCATGCAAGATGTAAGATGAGTGCAAGATGTCACATACATGCAAGATGTCACATACATGCAAGATGTCACATGCGCACAAGATGTCACATGCATGCAAGATGTCACATGCATGCAAGATGTAAGATGAGTGCAAGATGTCACATACATGCAAGATGTCACATACATGCAAGATGTCACATGCATGCAAGATGTCACATGCATGCAAGATGTCACATGCATGCAAGATGTCACATGCATGCAAGATGTAAGATGAGTGCAAGATATCACATACATGCAAGATGTCACATACATGCAAGATGTCACATACATGCAAGATGTCACATGCATGCAAGATGTCACATGCGCACAAGATGTAAGATGAGTGCAAGATGTCACATGAGTGGAAGATGTCACATGCGTGCAAGATGTCCATGCGTGCAAGATGTCACATACGTGCACGATGTCACATGCGTGCAAGATGTCACATGCGTGCAAGATGTCACATGCGTGCAAGTTGTCGCATGCGTGCAATATGTCACATACGTGCAAGATGTCCCATCCGTACACAAAATGTCACATGCGTGCAAGATGTCACATGAATACAAGATGCCACATGCGTACGAGATGTCACATGCATGCAAGATGTCATATGCGTGCAAGATGTCACATACGAACTATTTGAGAACCCGTTTGACAATGCGACAGAGAAAATCTAGAAAAGATATAGTGAGAGCTAAGTTCGACAGGGACAAGCAAGATGATAATAATGAATAGTGCTAGATAAACCGCGAAACAATAACGCAGGGTCTGAAGTTTATAAAAATATACTTTCGTGTTTTTAAATCACAAATTGACCACCCGGCACGATGTTATGCTGTATATCTCTCTCTCTCTCTTTCTCTCTCTCTCTGCGATCAAGGCTCAATCAGAGTACGGTTCCAAACTCTCACATGAAGACAGCTGTCTGTTTAAGTGATTTGATCGACCCCACAGACAGAACATAGGGAGCCGCGATAGCTCAGTGGTTAGTGAACTGGACTACCACGGACAAGGGGTAGGGTTCGATCCCAACCGACGGCTTCCGGGTTCACCCAGCCTTAAATGGGTACCGGATTTTTTTCTGGGAAAGTAAAGCAGCACGGCGTAATACTGACCACATTACCCCAAAAATCATGTGCTGAATGTATATAAAATATAGGGTCACTAACACCATATTCCTTATACGCCACTTGGCGTGACGGGGGTACTTTACTTTACTTTTTTTTTTTTTACGGACAGAACATCATAATTAGAGTCTGTTAGATCTACCCTCATTGAATACCTGTTAAAAATGCTGTATGACTATTTTTGTCTATTTATGAATTGTGGTATTCTTTGTGTTCCCCGTCTTCATTCAAATGAGAACCATTCTGTAGAGATCAATGCGATCGATATCTAAAATCAGATTGATGACTTTCTTTTCCTTTAAAAGTAAAGATGAAAATATAAACATAAATCATCATCATTGAGTTCCGAATCCGATCTGTCTCATGCTTTGATAGTCCTAGTTGTTATAGGTTGATTTGTCCATCTTTTGAAGTTACACGTCCATGTTAGTCTTGGTCTGCCTCTTCTTCTTTTACCTTGTATTTTCCCGTCCAAGATTACTTTTAGTAGACTGCTGTGTCATTTAATATGCCCCCAAAATCTCATTTGTCTTGCATGAATTGTGTTTAGTTGTTCTCTTTTCATTTTTAGTTGTTTTAAGACTTCATCGTTTCATTTACTTTCTTTCCATCCAAATCTTCATATTCTTCTATAAATCCACATTTCAAAGGATTCAATTTCCTGTTCTGCTTTATTGTCTAATTTCCATGTTTCTTCACCATACAGGAATGTTCAGAAGATATACATTTTTTCTATTCTTAGTTTTAGCCTGTGTTTTATTTGTTTTGATGTAAGTTTGTTTTTCATGGCATTAAAATTGCTTTTTGTCATTCCATTTATATTGTTTATTTCAATTTTACATTTTCTATCATTGGTTAGAGTATGTCCAAGGTAGTTATGGCTCTGAACTGTTTCCAGGTATATTCCTTCAACTTTGATATTCACTTGTAGGTTTTGAGTATTATCTTTGTTTAATTATCATAGTTTTAGTATTTTTTATAGTTGTAGTTAGTGGAATGCCCCGGTATCATTGCAAACGAATTAAAATCCATAATTGCTCAACCGCCCGTGCCCATGGAATCATCTAAATTAACTTTTCATCTCATTGAAGGATCTAAACAAAGAAAGGCAGCTGCAGTCCCCATCATAGCAGCCAAAGCACACGCCAAAAGACATAAGGTGTATCCGCACTGAAAGTGAACGCAGCCGAAGTATCCTTCGTCATACGACATCATCATTCTTCGTAAGCAATCGAGATATCGAAACATGATCCGGATAAAAAATATACCTCACGAGTGTCTTTTCGATATTCATATATATAATCCATATTTCTTGCTTTTTGTTGTGTTTATTTCATTAAGTAAATTTTGTAGACTTCAGGATGGATTTTTTGCCAGTAATACAGTGTCATCAGCATATATTAGGTTATTTGATTATCTTCCCATTCAAAATACAAATATGCCTATATTAACTGCTATTGTAAGGTATTGGGTATCTTACGTCTATAGCACTTATCCAACAAAGAAGTACAACATAAAATATGGAACTGAAATGAAAGTCGTCCAATGTTTCTCTCTTCTCATCACCGACAGTAAATGAACACAAAGATGTTATGGTCTGGCAAATTCCTTCATACAATAAATGTTGATAAGGGCTGTCCCGCAGAGATCGACAACGAAATAACTGGAACGATAACATCATCATCATCATCATCGAGTGCCCTCTCCGCATCGAAGGTTGGCTACCATGGAGCGCCATTCCACTCTGTCTCTTGCTTTGATGGTGCAGGTTGCCATAGGCTGACTTGTCCATCTTTTGATGTTACTCGTCCATGTTAGTCTTGGTCTGCCTCTGCCTTTTGTACCTTTATTTTCCTTTCTAATATTACTTTTATTAGACTGTTGTGTATTTTAACATGACCAAAAAATTTCATTTGTCTTGCTTTAATTGTGATTAGTAGTTCTTTTTTTCATTTTTAGTTGTTTTAAAACTTCTTCGTTTGTTATCTTTTCTTTCCATCCAATTCTACCTATTCTTCTATAAATCCACATTTCAAAGGCTTCAATTTTCTGTTCTGTTTTCTGTTCTAATGTCCATGTTTCTACACCATACAGGAATATTGAGAAGATGTAACATTTTGCTATTCTTAGTTTCAGCCTTGGTGTTATTTGTTTTGATGTTAGTATATTTTTCATGGCATTGAAATTACTTTTTGCCATTTCTATTCTTTTATTTATTTCAGTTGTACATTTTCTATCACTGGTTATAGTATGTCCCAGGTAGTTGTAGCTCTGCACTATCTCTAGATGTATTCCTTCAACTTTGATATTTAATTGTAGGTCTTGAGAATTTTCTTTGATAACATAAGGGTAACAATAACATCAAGAAATTAAATAACTTAGTCCACTCCAGTACATAGAAAACAGGGAATATAAAACTGGGAGAATATAATACAAATGACTATGATGTGGGTAAGCCACAAACAGAGAAGAATATGACAGATAAAAAAGTGAACTGGTTTTACCTTCTTCAACTCACAGGTGACATAAGCGACAGAGAAAGCTGAAGGATAGCCTTTCCAGTGTTTCAATAAAATGATTAAGTTACGGAATAGGTCAGGACAATGGTTTTTAATGTATTTTACTTTTATGATCTCAATAGATCATAAAACCATAATCAAATAAACTAGTCATTTTTAAATTGAAAAAAAGAGATGGAGAAGAAGAAAGAGAAAAAGAAAAAAGAAAAAAAGAAGGAGAGGAAGAAGGAATGAATGAAGAAGAAGAGAAAACGAGAAGGAAAAGAAAACGATGATAAGAAAAAAGAAAAGAAATTGCTCGCTGAAACATTTCAATCTACAATCCTGCAAAATTGTTTAATGTCGTCTAGTCTAAATACCACTGATCCACGTGTTAACATCTCAACAACTGCTAGATTAACGTGTTAACATCTCTCCATTGCTAGATTACCGTGTTAACATTTCCCCATTGCTAGATTAACGTGTTAACATCTCACCATTGCTAGATTCACGTATTAACATCTCACCACTGCTAGATCCGCGTGTTAACACCTCACTACTGCTAGATCCGCGTGTTAACACCTCACTACTAGATAACGTGTTAACATCTCACCAATGCTAGATCTACGTGCTAACACTACTGCTAGATTAACGTGTTAACTTCTCCCTACTGCTAGATTAACGTGTTAACATCTCACGACTGCTAGATTCACGTATTAACATCTCACCACTGCTAGATTCACGTGTTAACATATCACCACTCCTAAATCCATGTATTAACATCTCACTACTGCCAATAATTTTGACAGTCTCTAAAGGCTAATGAATCCAAAGACTGGCATGTAAGACACCAAATTACATCTCTCGGTTTCTCCCTGATCTCACCGTCTCTCTCTCTCCCTCTCTCTCTCTCTCTCTCTCTCTCTAGCTCTATGTATATCTCTCTATCTCTATCTCCCTCTTCATGCCAATATAAGACCGAGACTTGAGCTCCTAGCACCAGCTTCTAATGTTCATGACAAACACTGGAGTAGTAAAAGTCTCATAAAGTTTCGAGACCGCTATCTTAAATGGGAAAGATTAAAGTGCCTGGGAAGATTGAATTGTCTGTGGTCGTTATTGTGTGTGCTCTCTCATATCGATCTCAATGTTTGATATTAAAAGTAATTTGGTGGACACTGGGGAGGGATTCAGTGGACAATGTGTTCCTGGGCGATAGTGGAGGAGTGTGTGTGTGTAATGGGGACACAGGACTGGACAATGGAAATGTAGTTGGTGAAGAAGCGAGTGACTATTTGGAAATAGATAGATAGAGCGAGAGAGAGCGCGCGCACAAACACACTGGTGAATATTATAGAAGAGAAAGAGCGTGTACAAATGTCAGTTAGCATTAGATAATAGAGAAAGATCTTGCACACACATCTTTGAGTTTTAGATAATAGAAAGAGTCACGTCATGAATGTAAGAGAAACAGAACATCAACATAAGTATAGATGGTAGATAACCAAAACAGAACATCAACATAACTATAGATAATAGATAACTAAAACAGAACATCAACAAAACTATAGGAGGTATATAACTAAAATAAAACATCAACATAACTATAAATGGTAGATAACCAAAACAGAACATCAACATAACTATAGATGGTAGATAACCAAAACAGTACATCAACATAACTATAGATTGTAGATAACCAAAACAGTACATCAACATAACTATAGATGGTAGATAACCAAAACAGAACATCAACATAACTATAGATGATATATAACCAAAACATAACATCAACATAACTATAGATGGTAGATAACCAAAACAGAACATCAACATAACTATAGATGGTAGATAACCAAAACAGTACATCAACATAACTATAGACTGTAGATAACCAAAACAGTACATCAACATAACTATAGATGATATATAACCAAAACAGATCATCAACATAACTATAGAAGGCAGACAAGTAAATGAAGTAGTGGATTTTATATAACTAGGAAGTCTAGTGACAAACGACAATTCACAAATGCAGAAATAGACCCAAAAAGCAACAAGGCTTTTAAAATCATTGGACAGCTATCCCCACTATTATCCGACAAGGAAATAACTAGAGGCAAAACGGGCACAATACAATCTTCATCCAACCGTGCAACCGCTATTTATCCATCTTTCATTGTGTACCATTGCGAGTACTGGTCCTTAGGTGCAAGAACAACAAGAAAAATAACTTCTATTGAGATTAAACGTGTTAGACGAATGACAGGAAACAGCCAGAGAGATAGGATCAGAAATTAAGAACTGAGAAAAGGGCTAAGAATAACCCTCGCCATATAATATATAAAGAAACAACAGAAACAGTTGTTGGTCACGTGAAAAGGCAAAAATATCACAACACAACAAGCCTTCAATAAACGTTGCGTGAACACCGAACCCAGGGGTCGACCACGAAAAAGATGGACTGACGGAATATTAGAAATACTAGGAAACATAGCAGCAGAGAAGAACAGAAGAGCAAAAGACCACGAATTATATATCCGTTCGACGCTGAAAGGCAAATGAGGAAGGAAAGGAGAAGAATTACCTTAGGTTGATCTACTTCAATCCTGGTTATTTATTACTACTACTTTGACTGATTTATTAATACTAGTTTGACGGATTTATTTCTACTACTTTGATTTATTAATACTATTTTGACTGATTTATTACTACTACTTTGACTGATTTATTAATACTATTTTGACTGATTTATTACTACTACTTTGACTGATTTATTAATACTATTTTGACTGGTTTATTACTACTACTTTGACTGATTTATTAATACTATTTTGACGCATTTATTACTACTACTTTTGACTGATTTATTAATACTATTTTGACTGATTTATTACTACTACTTTAACTGATTTAAAATACTTTTACTTGTATAACTTTGCGATGATCTGTTTAAACTTAATGTATTACTTGTGTGGTTTGATTTAATTTAAACAAAAAAACTATCTTTACAGCATTTTCGCATTACTGGGGTCTTTTGAGGGGTCTTTTAGGAATCAAGAGAGGTAATGGAATCAAGATGCACCAAGATGCGTAGAGATGCGAAGCTGCTGCAAAGCTGATGATAATAGCAATACTAAAAAAAGAAGAAAAACGTGGTATGGTGACAGCTTTACGTGGCAATGGACGAAACAAAAGTCGACGTTTCGGCCAAGTAGGCCTTCATCTGGACGAACAACAAACACAAAAAATATATATAAGGATATATTAACAAATCTAACTACATGGCGATAATATGCTAGATACTCAAGAGAGGAAAATAAAAAAAAGAGGTCACTTCCCTGTGTTCCTGAGCGTGGTCAGTCTTCAAATGAACTAAATTGATACGGCAGGATGACCAACTATAAATCTCACTGACCAGGATGCCAAGTGAGAAGACGGAAAGGAAGGGTTCTAAAAATATGGGGAGGTGGGTACAGGATATGTAAAAACTATGCAAATCTAACTCTGTGTGTGCACCCTGAACCGATGTGTAAACATGTGTATATAACAATGATGCGTACAAGCATAAATCAGCATATATATCGCCACAAGGCCCACAAAAGAAAGACCCAAAGGAGCCCAAATGTGCCAATACATGTGCAGATAAATATATCCACATGCATAGGTTCAGATGCGCATGGGGGTATGCAATATGTAGTGGGTGTCCTATGTGTATGAGAGTAATATGTTTATACCTTGGGGGACAGGGAACCCAACTGGGCAATAAGGCGATACTCAAGGGCGAATCGACTGCGATTGCTGGAGTGACATGAGACAATGCCAGTAACTTGCATGTCGGGTTTACCACTATGGCCAGGGGAGTTGAAATGGGCCGACACCGGGCTGCCAGTATTTTGCTCAACATCACGAAGATGCTCACAAAATCTGTCACTCAAGCGTCGACCACTTTCACCCACATACGTCATCTGGCAATGCTTACATATTATGGCGTAGATGATATTCCGTGACACACAAGTAAATCCCTCCTTGATGTCGAGTCGCTTATTAGGGAACAAGACCGAATCTGTGCACGGCACGTAGTTACAAGTTCTGCAAACTCGACGTCCACAACGAACAGTACCAAGGTGTTGGTGGTTAGAGCGGGGGAGGCGGCTCGTGACAAGAATGTCTCTCAGGCTCCTGTCGCGTTTGAAGGCTACCATAGGAGGATCACTGAAAAGTAGGCGGGTAGTAGGATCTGAGTGGAGAATGGAGCGATACCGGTTAAGGATCCTCACCGCAGCCAAATTGTGTGGGTGGTAGGTGAGGGTGAATATAGTCCTATCAGAGGAACGGCGGGTGGATGGGGTGAGTGCCACAGGACGGGAAATATCGAGAGCTCTCTTAAAGGTGGATTGGAAAACAGAATCAGGATAGAGACGACGCCTAAAGAAACTTAACATCAGGTGGGCCTGTTGAAGAAAATCGTGATCATCCTGGCAGATACGACGAAGTCGTAATAATTGAGAATATGGAATGGAATCTCTGCAGTGAGATGGATGAGACGAGGTGTAGAGAAGATAACAGTGGGCGTCCGTGGGTTTATAGAAGACGGAAGTGTGGAGGCTGGAGGTACCAAGGGAGACGAGGTGTAGAGAAGATAACAGTGGGCGTCCGTGGGTTTATAGAAGACGGAAGTGTGGAGGCTGGAGGTACCAAGGGAGACGACCAGATCAAGAAAAGTGACTTACGAGGTAGAGATATAAGATGTAATCTTGATGGATTTGTGAAAGTTGCCAATGTAGTCGATGAACCTGGAGATGTCATCTTCCGGCAAGTCAGTCAGTCCAAAGACATCATCGATGTACCGGAGGTATTTAATGGGAAGGGGGCCACGGTATGAATTCAGTATTTGATGTTCAAGGTAACCCATGAACAGGCAGGCATAACTAGGACACATCTTGGTTCCCATAGCTACACCATTGACTTGGTCATAGAACTGACCATTGAATTCGAAAGTATTAAGGTTGAGAACAAGTTCAGTGAGACGGAGGAGAGTAGAAATATCCACAGAGGGATGTTTTCTTTAGTCAAGAAAGAAATGAAGAGCTATAAGGCCATCGGCATGAGGGATAGAGGTGTACAGAGAGCATACGTCGAGAACGAAAAGTCGGTACGAGCGTTCAGGGGTAAGGGAAAGAGAAGAGAAGATAGTGAGGGCATGATTAGTGTCCTTGACATAGCTGGGAAGGTGTGTCACTATGGGTTGGAAAATGTTGTCGAGATAGTCGGATATATGTTCTGTGGGACAACTACATGCTGAAACATTATAGGAATTAACTAGGATCTGATGTAACAAATGTCTCTATTGTGTCTATATATCAGCCACTTGTAGCGATTTATTGGTGTTCTGTCATTTAATGTTTAACATGACTTGGCATATTGAAATCATTTGTTCATTATTTTTGTAACTACTTGGGCATGATCTACTTTATAAAAGTGTCATTCCAATATAAGGTTAAGATCAAGAAAAATAAATTCCTACCAGAGCTTTGAGTACATACAGATTCATTTCATTCTCATTTTCAAGAAGTTAGCCTTTAACGCTACATCGTTTATTTAAACCAAATTAATTTATCTAAAACATATAAGCGAGAGATGTTGTCTAGCGTTATACATCGTTAACATCGTCCCTACGAAGTGAAGATCCCTGGAGATAAGACACAAACTTCAATTTCTGCTTGTGTAGCCTTCTTCTTTTGTTTGTGGTTGATCAGAGAATTAAAACAGCGGTTCTCACGTTTCTTCTAACCAGGGTTTAAAATTCTGGAACAGAAATACAAATTAAGAAAATAATTGTGAGGTAGTACAAATGGAAAGAGGGAACCGCGATAGCTCAGTGGTTAGTGAACTGGATTACAAAGGGCAAGGGTTAGGGTTCGATCCCAACCGAGACGGGTTCCGGGTTCACCCAGCCTTAAATGGGTACTGGATTTTTTTCTGGGAAATTAAAGCGGGACGAGCGTAATATACGTCACATTACCCCAAAAATCATGTGCTGAAGGTCTGTAAAATTTATGGTCACCAGTACTATATTCCCTATACGTCACTTGGGCGTGACGGGGTACTTTACTTTTTTTTTACAAATGGAAAGATAAAATATATAAATATTTGGTGGGGGTAATTGCAGAAGTTCAATTTAGATTCCCTCCTTTCCAAATTTAAGTATTTTAACTATACATACGGGACCGTGGAAAAATTCCTACAACTATTTAGGTTGAGTATAGAAAAAAAATGGCAGCTCAAATTTTATATCCTATTATATGGCTGTGAAACATGGAGAACAGCGAAACTAGTAATCACGAAGATACAAACCTTCATTAATGGATGCTTGCGCAGAATAGTAAAAGAGTAAAGAACCCCGTCACGCCAAGTGGCGTATAGGGAATATGGTGTTAGTGACCATCAATTTTACAGCCCTTCGGCACATGATTTTTGGGGTAATGTGGTCGGTATTACTCCCGTGTCGCTTTACTTTCCCAGACAAAATCCCTTACTCATTTAAGGCTGGGTGAACCGGGAAGCCGTCTCGGTTGGGATCGAACCCGACCTCTTGTCCTTTGTAGTGCGCAGAGTAAAAGGATGGAAATGGCAGAACAAAATTACTACCGTAGAATTATGCAAAAGTTCCAGTTAAATACCATTGGATAAATAAATACGACAAAGACGATGACGCTAGAAAGGACACACACTGCCGAATCCAACTGAGAGTATTACACGACAGACCCTTTTTTGGAATCTCCAGGTGAGAAGACAAAGAGGAAGACCAAAATATACTTGAAGAAATTAGTAGAGGCAGCAACGAATATGATGGGAAATACGTTGAACGATCTTGAACAAAAATGACAAGAAACAGAACGGCTTGGAAAGTGCTCGTTGAAAACGTTTTCACCACAAAGAGCTGAAAGGAAGAAGAAATGGCAGACTGGGTCATCATTAAGTACCGGGCCTGCTGGCGTAGGTGATCATGTCTCTCCACAAATTTCGATCTCGACAGTTATTTATCATTTCTGTTGTTGACCTTCTGCCAAGCCATTCTCTTTAGCTGTCTGGTATCTTTTCTCTTTACTTTCCTCTATCTCTTCGTCCCTCAATTTTCCCAGTTGTTACAATAAATTCCAGCTGTTCTCTTCTCATTACATGGCCAAAAAATGATGATTGTTTCTTCCTAATATTGGAAATTAGCTATCTTTTTGCTTTGGCCTCTTTCAGAACATCTTCATTACTCTTCTTAGCTGTCCATGGTATTCTCAACATTCTTCTGTAAAACCACATTTCTACAGCCTCCAGTGATTTTCTTGTTTATTGTCCTATTGCCCATGATTCACATCCATTTGTTAAGACTGACATAACATTTAAGAACTCTTTTTTCTTGTTTCGATTATCAAAAATGGATTGCATAGTATCTTCCTCAGATAGCAGACTGGGTAGTCTAATGATAAGACTGCGACAACTGGTCCCGTATTCGATTACCACCACAAGCGGTCAAATTTGTAAAAAATCGAATCCGTGGTTTCTTTATAGCTTTACCCTTCTCTGGTCTCTGGGAAGTGAGATCCGATTTTAGCCCTCTCGAATAGAAGCGAAAAAAACAGGAGATCCCGTGTGAATGCTGCGCACGTTAAAGAACCCATGCCAGTTGGAAATCGAAATGAGTACGCTAAGAATGGTAAATTTAATTGGAAAAAAAAACATACAAAACATTAAAACTTTGGACGATAAAAATTATGAAACTATCTCTGAAATCGGAGAGTGTCTGCCTATATGGCAGGGGCACCTAAGCACACGGCTACAGGTGTGAAAGATAGGAAACAATTATATTGAAACATCTGTCTCTCGGGACTTTCTTAGAGATATAAGGCTGGCAAACGCAAACTAACAAACAGCAATACGGACTCAGAAGTCAAACAGCATATTAGTTTAAATACATGGCAGTGATTGATATCTCTTGAATATCAGAGAGGAAAAAACATGATAATCATAATCTTGCCCAACTCTCCAGCACTAGATCTTGTAGCGGACTAACCAGTAGCGGACTAACCTATAGCGGGTTAACCAGTAGCGGGTTAACCAGTAGCGGACTAACTAGTAGCGGACTAACCAGCAGCGGGCTAACCAGTAGCGGATTAACCAGCAGCGGACTAACTAGTCGCGTAATAACCAGTTGCGGACTACCCAGTAGCGGACTAACCAGGCAGCGGTCTAACCAGTGGAGCCAAGCGAGTAAGAATCAAAGAGGGAAGACACCCCTACTCCAGAAAAATGAAGTGGGATGAGTTTGGCCGAAAGGCGCAGATATCACAGCTTGCTGTTAGCCACAACACAACTACACCTATCTAACGACTGCGGACAGTGGCTAACTGCCATCATCCTCTTTGAGTGCCGTTTCCGCATCGTCGTTTGGCTGCCATGGAGCGGCATTCCGCTCTAACTCTTGCTTTGATAGTGCAGTTTGTAGTTTGCTGACTTTTCCCACCCTTAGATGGACTGAACGGACTTTGATGATGACTCGTCCATATTAGTCTTGGCCTGCCTCTGTATTTTCTTTTTTTACCTTGTATTTTCTCTTACAAGATTACTATTAGTAGTCTGCAGTGTCTTTTAACATGACCCAAAATCTCGTGGGTTTTATTTAAATTGTGTTTAGTAGTAGACCAGCAGTAGGCAGACGAAAACAAGAGTCGGAGACGAAAAGTAACAAAAAAATCTAGTCACATTCATCATCATCATGAGCCATACCGGTTGGTGTAGGCGATCATGTTCTTCCACAATCTTCTATCTACAGTACATCATATGAGTTCTGTTGTTGACTGTTTTCCATGCCATGACACCAAGCTTTCAGTTTTTTCTCTCTTTGTCGTCCGCAATATCTCTTTACTTTTTTTTTGCCAGTTGTAACCAAGTATTCCAACTTTCCTTTTATCATGATGTGCTAAAAAATATGTTGATTGTTTCTTTCTGATGTTTCTTAGGGGTTCCCTTTTTTGTGTTGACCTCTTTGAGAATTTCTTCATTGGTCTTTTTAACTTTCCAGGGAACTTTAAACATTCTTCTGAGAAATCCCATCTCTGTAGCCTCTAATCTTCTTTTTATTTGTTTGTCTACTGTCCATGATTCGCTTCCATAGTTCAGAATTGGTTCTATATAGCACCGATAAACTCTCTTTCTCATTTTTATTGATATAGATGTGTTGCATAAGATACTTTTCATTTTCTGAAATGTTATTTTGCCCTGAGCTATTCTGCTTTTTATTTCTGACTCACATTAAATGATCAAATAATGATCATTACACGCCATATTGTATAAAAAAATGTCTATTGCCCATTGCAAAACTCGTTTAACCCTACATTTACTCATTTTATGTTGGGAATGTGACATTTCCGTTATTGGATAGGTTGTGCGTATGATGTTCGTCCATTACATTCATTTAGTCTACTCGTAGTTGAGGTTCTGTTTATGGCTAAACCGCACAAAAGTGAACACAGCTAAATGTTCCTTGTCATACGATACCATTATTCATCGTAAACGAAGGGAATATCCAAACATGATCAAAACGGATGAGACATGCAGCTCACGATGTGAACAGAGCACTTAACTCCGGATGTTTCCTGCCCCAGTGCTAGATAGAGAATTTGCATTTTCTCCACCTTATAGTGGACGGTTAATCGATGGCTTAACAAACCTTTTGATAGCTTAACAAACCTTTCGATGGCATAACAAACCTTTTGATAGCTTAACAAACCTTTCGATGGCTTAACAAACCTTTTGATGGCTTAACAAACCTTTTGATAGCTTAACAAACCTTTCCATGGCTTAACAAACCTTTTGATAGCTTAACAAACCTTTTGATAGCTTAACAAACCTTTCGATGGCTTAACAAACCTTTTTATAGCTTAACAAACCTTTCGATGGCTTAACAAACCTTTCGATAGCTGAACAAACCTTTCGATGGCTGAACAAACCTTTCGATAGCTGAACAAACCATTTCATAGCTGAATAAACCTTTTCATAGCTTAACAAACCTTTTCATAGCTTAACAAACTTTTCGATGGCTTAACAAACCTTTCGATAACTTAAGAAACCTTCCGATAGCTTAATAAACCTTTCGATAGCTTAAGGAACCTTCCGATAGCTTAATAAACCTTTCGATAGGCGCCTCCCAGCACCAGAGCTGGAAGTTGTCAGCGACCCACAGCTGATGGTTTGCGCCAGGATCGGTGAACTAAAACCACCCAGACCCTGCTCCCCCTCTCCGTGGTGTCTCCAGTAACAGACTAACCTGTCTAGTCTGGCCAAGCGAGCAGGGATCGAAGAGGGAAGATAACCCGGTATTCAAAAATGTCGTGCTGAAGTCGGATTTGTTGGGCCGAAAGGCGCAAATATAACAGTTATACTGCAAACCACAACACAACGCAGACACGTCCACTTAACGTCCTTTTAAGGGCGGATGACGAAGAGGAATTCTACAGTCTACGAATACTCTAGAATACTTTAGTCATCGGGCGAACGTAAGCAAGCAAGCAAGCATAAACCTTTCGAAAGCTTAATAAACCTTCCTTGCAAAACATCTATTGTTATTGAAATAGAAAACTTGACTCTAAAACAGAAATAAGAGAAAGGACAAAGCATCCAAAAATAAATATAAACAAGAGAAAAACGTGGTCATATGTTGGTCATGTGATGAGAAGGGACAACACAAGAATCTCAAAGCAGGATTTCACATGGAAACCAGAGGATACACAAAAAGAGCGGACCTAGAGAAACACTAAAAAGAAAATTAGAGCGAGAGGAAACAACAGCAGGCATCGGCTCCCTCGCCGAAATTGACCAGCTCGTCAAAAACAAAAGCCGTGTGGCGAGACACAAATGCAGGACCAAGGTCTGACAGTTGAAAGATCGTAGAACACTAAGAGTCTAGATATGGCAGACAGACAGACAGAAAGATAAACAGACAGACAGTAGATGGATGGATGGGTGGGTGGGTGGGTGGATGGATGGATTATGGGAGGGTGGGTGAGGTTTTGAGCGAGCGAGCGATCGAGAGGGCGGATGGATGGATCATCATCATCAAGTACCGAGCCTGCTGGAGTTGGTAATCATGACTCTCCATTCAATTCTCTTCGTCCCACAATTTTCCAATTGTTACAATATATTCCAGCTCTTCCCTTCACATTACATGGCAAAAAAAATTATTATTATTTCTTCCTAATATTGGAAATTAGCTCTCTTTTTGCTTTGTCCTCTTTTCATTATATTTGAGAACGTTTTCATTATTCTTCTTATCTGTCCACGGTATTCCCAACATTCTTCTGTAAAACCACATTTCTACAGACTCCAGTGATTTTCTTGTCTGTTGTCCTATTGTCCATGATTCACATGCATATTTTAAGACTGGCTCTACATAACATTTAAGAATTCTTTTTCTTGTTTCTATTGTCAAAAATGGATTGCACAGTATCTTCCTCATTTTTTTGGAAAGCTGCTTTTGCTTGAGCCATTCTGGATCTCACCTCTGTTGTACATCTTCCATCCGAGTAACAAAGTTCCCAAATATTTAAATTCAATGATGGATGGATAGAGGTCTTTCAAATATTAACAGACTCAACTCTGCGAGATGCTGCAAGACAAAACGACTGACAGAAACCAGCCTGCTAGTAAAACAGACTCTCCCGTCTACTGATACAAAATACTAAATGTGTTTCCGACCAAAAGTGGCTCTCGATTTTTTGTTTAAGAACCCTTGGTCTAGACAGTGATGTCCAGTCTCCATTAGACAAAGTCGCCGACTACTTTGTTCTACATCCGGAAGTGTCTGTTCACGTGACACTGTCTCGAGATAAAGCATGTTTTCATTGGTTCTTGTTCCAGAGAAAGGTCACGTGTCAGATTCATCTGGTTTTTCTTTCGCCCCTTCCTCTTATTGTCTTATTTGCATATATCTCTTTGTGGCCGGAGCTGAATATTATAAGACAAGTTGCTATCATTTATTTGTTTGTGTTATCTTATCGTTTATTTTTATTTCCCTCCTTCAATTTCTCCCGCCCCTCCCCTCCTTTAACTGTTTTCTTTACCCTTATTGGAAAGGCAGCTTCCATATTTGGTAAACTTAAATAAAAATAGAGCATGGGCCAAAACCAAATTAATACTCCGAACTAAGATTCAGATTTACTAAAGTCGCGTGCTTAGTACACTTCTATACGAATCAAAAACTTGGACTACCTATGCAGGACAGGAGAAAGGTAAACACATTCCATGTGCGCTGACTTCGAAAGTGAAAGATTATGAACATCAAATGGCAGGACAAAGTAACCAACTCTAGTGTCTTAGTTAGTTAGTTAGTTAGTCGAAAGATCATCCTCCTTGCACAAGGGGCATACCCATAAGTGCTCCGATTTCCTTTCGAGTAAATTCACAAGTGTGTGACGGCTGATCGTGCCGGTTCGCAGTTGGTTAACCATACACCTCTGGCGTCCTGAAAAATGTTCGCTCTTTGCTGTGCCAAGCCTTACACGACTATGCGTTAGTCTCGCCATTGCGTTTGAATCCTTGTCGTCTCGAAAGTCTGCTACACTTCCCGCCTCGCGGATTGCGTGTAAAATGTCTGCGTTGTCCATGGCGTTGCCATCTGAAATTTTAGCCTTTTCAGCAAGCTTGTCAGCTCGTTCGTTCCCTTGCACTCCAGAGTGGCCAGGTACGTAGATGAAGACGATTTCTTTTAAAGTTGACAGCTGCAGGGACTTCAACCACTCTCTTCGCCTCCACCCAGCCTCAACCTTCTTAAGCATACTCATGGAGTCACTGAGAAAACATACTCCTGCGAAAGACTGTGTTTCGAGCCATGTCATTGCCTTAGTGACTGCTAAAACCTCCACTGTCATGCTGCTCGTTGTTTGCGAAAAAGCACCACTATCCTCATGCACCATTTGCCCTTTCACCTGCGCTGTATATGCCCATGAACATCGTTTATTTCGTACAACCGAACCATCTGTGTAGATAATAATATTGCCGGACGTTACGTTTTCTTTGATTAAGGCCTGAATCTTATCCTCTACGACCTTGGGATTCATCGTTCTACATTCTTTATTCAGTGTTATGCAGACTTTGATAGTAATTGTAGAAATGTCATTTGGCCATTGCCGCCATTCTTCTCCACGCTGCAAGTCATTTAGCATGCACACCTTTTGAATGGATTTCTCTGCCCTGCCCATCCACGACTGGCCTCGCTCGAGTCTATCACCTTTTGGCGCTAGCGCTACAGAATTTAAAGGATGTCTTTCATCAGCAAGAATGTTCAGAAAAGCGCGTGCTCTACACAACTCGATTCTACTTTCTATGGTTGGAATGTCAAGTAGGTATCTTAACGCTCTGCATGACGTGTCTCTAGTGCAGCCAAGAATAATGCGCATAGCCTCGTTCTGAATTTTTTCGAGCCTCTCTAACTGAAGTTTGCTGAGAGTTTGAATCGCCAAAGCGTATTCTAGAACAGAAACAACCAGTCCCTGGTATAATGTATGCAGGTGCCGCTGTTCACTGCCTGCAGCGGCCATTACTTTCATAGCAGCAAGACCCTTTTTTGCTTTCTCTATCACGTTATCAATGTGCTTTACGAAAGCAAGGCTTCGATCTAAATGAATACCTAAATATTTCATTGTCATAGATCTTGGCAAAGTGTCTGAAAACATTTCTACAGATGGAGTATCAATATTAACGATGTTGTTATATAGTGAGAACCAAGTTACTTCAGCTTTTGATGGGTTCACGTTGGCACCTGCTTCGTCACACCACTTTTGTATGCGCCTGAGTTCTGATTGTAGGTCCGCAGTTATTTTGTTTCGATCTTTTCCCTGTCGATAAACCAAAATGTCATCGGCATAAGAAAGAATGCGACCTGGCCCTTCCAACCGATCTCTTGTGATTTTCATAGTGTATGCATTGAAAAGTACGGGAGATAAAGGTGAGCCTTGCGGTAACCCGGGATACATCGTAATTATATCAGAAGTCCAACTACCAGATCGAAAAACCACTTTGCGCTGAAAGAGTGCCGCTGTTAGCCAATTTAGGATGCGGGGACTGACGCCTAAATTTATGAGCTGGTTGAATAAGAAGTTAAAGGGTACTTTGTTGTAAGCGTCCTCCAGATCTATTGCAGCAGCACATGTCTCTAAACCGCGCTGAAACCCTTCATAAACATCCTGAGCAAACACGGCAGCATTTGACCAAGTCTCTCTACACGGACGATACCCTCCAAGCGTTGATGGAAACAAGTTTGCGTTTTCAAAGAAACAAGAAAGTTTCTTTGCAATTACCTTTTCTAAAAGCTTGCCTATGGTATTCTGCATGGTTATGATGCGGTAGCCCTGAATTTTCCTGTGGTCTTTGCTTGGTTTTGGCAGCGGTATCAAGTAGCTGTGTAGCCATTCTTCATTGATTATTGCAGTCCTGATACTGTCATTGTACATGCTTACCAGTTCACCTAAGTCAACATCGGATAAGTTGTTGATATCCGCGTATCTTAACCCATCTGGGCCTGGGGCGCTGTTCTTAGATCGTTTTAAAGCGAGTCTTACTTCCTCTACCGAGACATAATCACTGTTATCTATTAAGTCAGCACCAACTAGCATAGAAATATGTTCTCTCACAACTCTTCTTTCCTCTACATTTTTGTGGTCGCACTGCTGTAGGTAGTGAGCCAACAGTGCCTTGCCCTTGCTTTCATCAGTTTTATGCCAGATAGAATCAGCATCTTGGAACCAGATTTTTCCAAGATGCTGATTCTAGTGTCTTACAACGAGCCAAATTCCCATATATAATGGCAATCGTTAGTGTTTCCATAAAATATTGTAAGGCGAACTTAATGACGGAAAGAGACCAAACGGAAGACCAATGCTGTGATATAAGGAGGTTTTTTTGACGCAAGTTACTTACATGCTGAAACGCATTAATGTGGACTGCTCCGTCAAGTCGACCGAAGATTTTCCTCTTTGTGGAATTTGCACCATGTTTCGTTCGTTCTACGCTAACCGTAGGGTCTGTTGTTGGATGTGTGACGGGGATAATTCGACGACTGTGTGTTTATATGTTCGGTTGGAGTCAAGAAAGATGTCCTAACATCATCAAGCGCTATACATTTTTTGTTCTCTATATGACGATCATCATTTTCGGGAGGACATGAACTTCCGGTACATGGTGGATAGGAGGCAGGAACCATTGAAGGCTATGTCTGAAAAGTGTTCCTTGTTGCAGTTTCCTCATATTCCAAGTCCGGCTTGTTGCAGGAACTACTGAGTTAAGTGCTCTGTGCACACCGTGAGCTGTGTGTCTCATCCGTTTTGATCATGTTTCGATATTCCAATTGTTTACGATGAATGATGATATCGTATGACATTGAACAGTTGGCTGTGTTCACTTTCTGCGCGGTTTCGCCTTTTGTCTTTTGGCGGATGCTGAGACTGCTATGATGGGGACTACAGTTACCTTTCTTTGTTTAGGAGATGTGTTAGTAATTCGGATGATTCCACTGGCATGGGCGGTGAGCGATTATGGATTTTAATTCATTTGCAGTGATACTGAGGCCTTCCATAACCAATAGAACCAATAAAGGAGGCTTGCAGGGCTTTCTAGAGGGAATTCTCTATCAGTGAATGAAACTGGGAAAATCTGGCTGCAGATCGTAGCACATGGAGAACACATATTTAAAAAATTGACACACTAACGTTCGAGCAGTAAAAGCAAAAAGTAAAGAGCCTCATCACGTCATGTGGCGTATAGGGAATATGGTGTTAGTGACCAGAAGTTTTAGACCTTCAGCACATGCTTTTTGGGGTAATGTGGTCGGTATTACGCCCTTGTCGCTTTACTTTGACAGAAAAAATCCGGTACCCATTAAAAGCTGGGTGAACCCGGAAGCCGTCGGTTGGGATCGAACCCTACCTCTTGTCCTTTGTAGTCCAGCTCACTAACCACTGAGCTATCGCGGCTACTTTCGAGCAGTGCTGATATCAAATTCAGAAGACAAAAGGTGCAAGAGAAAAGAGACTAGACCAGGTACCATGAATACACCTTGTTCGTTCTGCGGATGATGTCTGTCCCTTATTTACAGGTTCAGCCATGAGAGAAGTTGTTCAGTAAAACATCATTCAGCATAAAACACTCATATTTTTAATAAACTACTCACTTATCATGATTACTTGCTACCAACCATTTATCAAGACGTCAAAATATTGTATTATTAAGTGGATAACTCTACACTCTTCCCGTGTGTTACCGAGGCCTCATTATGAGGGAAGTAAAGAATAGCTTCCCGTGTTTACCGGGGCCTTATTATGAGGGAAGTAAAGAATAGTGACACTGTGACCTTCCAGGCATGTCGTAAGAGGCGACTAAGGAGGTTGATTTATGGCTTGACAAGCTGTCATTGTAAAAAAGTATTGTTATGGAAACAGAGCTATAGATTTTAGAAGCAGCGATCTCTGCAATATGTGCCATTTTGGCACGCAAGGTTTCTGTTTTTGAGATTGTGGTTCTGCCCTATGTGCCGTCTTCGGCTCGAAAGGACAATAGATAGAATTCTACACACAGTGATTTGTCATTGAAACCTAAGTTCATTTACTAATATGTGTCTTTCCAGGGAGATAAACTATGCATTTTTCTTCTTTTATAATTATAAAGTGATTGGATAAAAAGAAGACAAATGTATAGTAAGAAAATAGATTAATGTTTTTATTAATCATTAAACATTAATGGATGCTTGCGCAGAATAAACGGATGGAAATGGCTGGACAAATTCACTAACATAGAATAATGGAAATGTACCAGTCAAATACCAGTGGATAAAGAGATACCGCGAAGACGATGGCGCGATAGGACACACACTGCGAAAGCCAACTGAGAGTATTACACAACAGGCCCTTATTTGGAATCCCCAGGGGAAAAGACAATGAGGAAGACCAAGAAATTCTTGGAGAAGGCAGAAAGAAGCAGAGATGAAGATAATGGGGAAGACGTGGAATGATCTTAAAAGAATGGCAAGAAACAGAACGACTTAGAAAGTGTTTGTTGAACACCTATACTCCACAGGGAGCTGAAAGGTCGAAGAAAAAGAAGAAAACGGAAGTAATGGTCATAACATGTCGAGGAAACAATCATTACCATCATGGAGCTTAAAAATAAACAGGACAAATCTAAAACAAGTGCAACGCGTCAAATACTTGGGTACAATAATAACTTCAGATGGAAGATGCACCACAGAAAGAGAAAGTAGAATAGCTCAGGCTAAAATAGCATTTCAGACAATGAAAAATAACCTGTGCAACAAGCCTATGTTAATAGAAGCAAGAAAGATAATTCAGCGGTGCTATATAGAGCTAATTCTTACTTATGGTAGTGAAACAAGGACAGTTCACTAACAAATGAGAAGATGACTAGAGGTCGCAGATGTTGGACTTCTCTAAAGAATGTTGAAAGTTCCCTGGACAACTAAAAAGACCATTGAGGAAATTCTCAACATTAGCTGGAAGGACGTGATCGCCTACGCCCACCAGTATGGCACATGATGATGATAAACGTGATTAGAAAAAGTTAATGTTAAAATTTAAAAGAAGTTTGTGGTTATAACTTGAACATTGCATCCACCGGGAACTCACAGTTTTTCTGTTTTATCTTTTATGTTTTGAGAATTCATGAAATATAACCAAATGGTTGTTGACGAACCGTTCAACCGTTATGCCTTGAGTTATATGGTTTCTCAGAAATGTTTCCTTATATTTTTTCTTAGTAATCTACGGATTCTATCCCACTCCCCACCCTCCTCTACATTTTCTTTGTCTCATTATTCTCAATTACGTGTTTTTCCTTTCTCACAGTATTACATTTTTCCTCATTCACTTCTTTTCAGCCGTTCTCTTCTCTCTCTGTTCTTCCTCTCTTTCGCTCGTTCAATATTATTTTCTCCATTTTCATCTCTTAATTTTTCAGACTGCTGTCTCGCTTTCAGTTTCCATCCTCGTCATATTTTATTTTACTCTTTATAATTATCATTCTCTCACTCAATGTTACTCTCACTCTCAATTTCCATTTTCTTTGACTCTACTAACTTCTCACCTGGTATTTGTTTCTCTCATTCTTCTAGTTCTTCTCTCGTTCACTGTATTTCTCATGTTTTTTTTTTCTATTTTTATCTTACTCTTTCCATTTAATGTAACATCTTTCTTTATTCTTCTCACACACAATTTCTAATTCAGTGTTGTTTTTCTATCGCTACTTTTCTTGTATTTCCCTCTCTCTTTCATTGTTTTAACTCATGTTTCTGTTTTTATATATTTCAGTTTATCTCTTTCTTTTTCTCGCTGCCACTCTCCATCTGTCTTTCGATATCGCTCCGCTTACATCTGTCTCCTTCACTTACTAAGTTTTCCTATCCACCTTAATGTCTATCAGCCTCTCTTTTTGTCTGTCTTTGTCTATCCTCTCTCTTTGTCTGTCTCATGTCTATGTCTATCTATCATTAGTCTACATTTTTTGTCTGTCAATCTTTTCATGTCCGTCTCTCTTTCCATGTTTTTGTCACTCATTGTTTCTTTCTCTAGTACATCCTTACTCCCTGGTGTTCCTTACTTTCTCTAGTGCATCCTTACTCCCTGGCCTTCCTTACTTTCTCTAGTGCATCCTTACTCCCTGGCCTTCCTTACTTTCTCTAGTACATCCTTACTCCCTGGCCTTCCTTACTTTCTCTAGTGCATCCTTACTCCCTGGCCTTCCTTACTTTCTCTAGTACATCCTTACTCCCTGGCCTTCCTTACTTTCTCTAGTACGTCCTTACTCACTAGTCTTCCTTACTTTCTCTAGTACATCCTTACTGCATGGCCTTCCTTACTTTCTCTAGTACATCCTTACTCACTAGTCTTCCTTACTTTCTCTAGTACATCCTTACTCCCTGGCCTTCCTTACTTTCTCTAGTACATCCTTACTCACTAGTCTTCCTTACTTTCTCTAGTACATCCTTACTCACTAGTCTTCCTTACTTTCTCTAGTACATCCTTACTAACAGGTCTTCCTTACTTTCTGTAAAACATCCTTACTCACTGATATTCCATACTTTCTCTAATACATCCTTACTCACTGGTCTTCCTTACTTTCTCTAACACATCCTTTCTTACCCACTGGTTTTCCTTACTGTTTATAATACATCCTTTCTTAATCACTGACCTTCCTTACTTTTAATAATATATCCTTACTCACTGGTCTTCCTTACTTTCTCTAGTACATCCTTGCTCACTGGATTTCCATACTTTCTCTAACACATCCTTACTCACTGGTCTTCCTTACTTTCTCTAATACATCATTTCTTACTCACTGGTTTTCCTTACTTTTTATAATACATCCTTTCTTATTCTATGACCTTCCTTACTTTTAATAGTATATCCTTACTCACTGGTCTTCCTTACTTTCTCTAATACATCCTTACTCACTTGTCTTCCTTACTTTCTCTATCACATCCTTTCTTACTCACTGGTCTTCCTTATTTTCTCTAGTACATCCTTACTCACTGGATTTCCATACTTTCTCTAATACATCCTTACTCACTGGTCTTCCTTACATTCTCTAGTACATCCTTGCTCACTGGTCTTCCTTATTTTCTCTAATACATCCTTACTCACTTGTCTTCCTTACTTTCTCTATCACATCCTTTCTTACTCACTGGTCTTCCTTATTTTCTCTAATACATCCTTACTCACTGGTCTTCCTTACATTCTCTAGTACATCCTTGCTCACTGGTCTTCCTTACTTTCTCTAATAAATCTTTGCTCACTGGTCTTCCTTACCTTCTCTAGGACATCCTTACTCACTGGTCTTCCTTACTTTCTCTAGCACATCCTTTACTCACTGATCTTCCTTACTTTCTCTAGTACATCCTTACTCACTGGTCTTCCTTACTTTCTCTAATACATCCTTGCTCACTGGTCTTCCTTACTTTCTCTAGCACATCCTTCCTTACTCACTGGTTCCTTACTGTACATCTTTACTGACCCTCTTTACTTTCTCTCAAACTTCCTTATAACTTAAGCTCCAACTTTTTTCTCCCCCCCCCTCTCTCTCTCTCTCTCTCTCTCTCTCTCTCTCTCTCTCTTTCTCTCTCTCTCTCTCCCTAGAACTTAATTTCAGACTATTCCTCTATCACTTAATTTCATTTTTCTGTCTTCATTCTCTCTCTATCTTTCTCTCTCTCTCTCTCTCTCTCTCTCTCTCTCTCTCTCTCTCTCTCTCTCTTCCCTTTCATATCTCTTTTTGTTTTTTTTTCGCACTTGCCCCTTCTATTACTCATCTTATCTCTCCTCATCACTAAGTCATGCCTTCTGTCTATATCACTTAGTCACTGTCTCTCTCTTTCTCTCTACCACTTAGTCACTCCTTATTCCACTAACTCCTAGTCACTCCTTGGCCTTCTATCACATAGTCACTATTTGTAACTTAGTCACTTTCTTCATCACTTAATCACACTCTTTCTCCACCACTTAGTCACTTGTTGTGCCTCAACCACGTAGTCTTTCACTGTACATTCATCACAGTCTCGCTCTGCCTCTCTAATCCTTTGTCACTCTATGTTCCTCCATCACTTTGTTTCTCTCTCTGTTACTCTATCACTTAGTAGTACCTCTCTGTAACTATATCGCTTCTTCTCACATGTTGACACATTCAATTAGTCTCTCTCTCTCTGCGTGCTTCTGTTATTTAGACTCTCTCCCTACCACTGTAATTTAATTTCTCTCTCTCATATTTCATATTGCCTTCATGTCCTGCTATCACTTCCTCACTGACTGTTTCTGCACTTCATTTTTCACGCTCTCTCTTTCTCTCTCTCTCTCTCTCTCTCTCTCTCTCTCTCTCTCTATCACTCCATCTCTCGCGGTCTTATGTCATTTCTTCTCAAACTATCTCTCTTTACTTCTCGTTATTTGTCATTCTTTCACTTCCTCACTGTCTCTCTACCAACTCATCTCTTCATCCCCCCTTCTACATCATCTACTTCACTTCTCTCTCTCTCTCTCTCTCTATACTTCAACATGTTTCTGATGTTCATTTCCTAGTTAATCACGTGGACACCTCGTGCGTGTTTCAGCGCCATTTTTAACTGGACGTCCATTGATTATTTTCACGCCGATATTTTTCTCGTTTAAGATTTCAGAACAAAGATGGCGCGAAAGATAAAGGGAGGTAACACAGTGTAGACATAATCTGTCGGCTGGGAATTTAAACATGGTAACAAGGAAAGAGGAAGATATAAAACGGAATGAAACAACAATAAGGAATGACAGGTCTTGATTTTGAAAATGCGCAAAGATCTGGACCAGACATGGGAATATGGAAGAGTATTGTAAACAGTGGTGATTCATGATTGTACAAAGAAATTACGACGGTGGTTTTTACGACGGTGGACATGATCACCGACGCCAGTAGGCCCGGTACTTAATAATGATGATAATGTTTGTAAACAGCCTTTGAAATGTGGATCTATAGAAGAATAGGTAGGGAAGTAAAGAAAACAAATGATGAAGTTTTAAAACAACTAAAAATGAAAAGAGAACTTCTAAACACAATTTGAACAAGACAAATGAAATTTTGGGGGCATGTTAAAGGACGTCATGGGACGCACCAAGATGGAAGCTTGTTCGCGCTCGAGCCATGGTGTAAACAGTGTTCACTTTGAACATCACGCTATCTGTTATCACGGCGAGTTGGCGGATTTTTAGAAATGTAACTACGAATTTGATAATAAATGTTTGTACACAATTCGTTAACCACCGCTGTAGATCAAGTCTTTATTCTGTTGGCTTCTTTCGCGACCTTGGAAGTTATGACCTAATTTGTGCAGGCGGTTGCTTTGGAGCGAATTGTACGTTACAATGTCACTGCTATAATGACTCAGTTTGTGACAAAACTACAGGGACATGCCCAAACAATGACAGTTGTCAGCACGAATATTTCGGACCCCAGTTTCAGTACTTGGATCTCGTTTACAAATACGCCCAAAAACCTGAACCTACTTTCCTGTTTGATAACAACGACACCAATGTAATCCGGACACAGATTCTACATCAGTTGAGGCAACTCTCAATCAATCTTTGCCGTTCTGCTGGTTTAGGATTTATGTGAATGACTTAACTTATCCGGACAGTTTCACGGTAAAACTAAATGGTTCTGCCTCATGTAACAATGAATTACGGTTTCTAGTTAGTTCACACGAGATTGATGTCTTTTGCTCTGGGGCTGGTCTGATCAACAAGTTATGGATTAAAGGGACGATAGTTGCAAATATCTGCTCCATCTACATTGGCGGGGATCGGAATGTGGCTCTCAAACAGGACACAAACCAGGCTGACACATTTAATACTTGTTATACAGGAGACGGATGTGGACCAGAGGCCGCAGTTAATGGCAAAACAAAGACCAATCTATGACAATGACTGCACAAGCACGCAATTGAGAAGTGGAACTTATTCTGTTTACTGGTATCTGAACTTTGCCACGCCCCAGAAGATTCACACCATTCGAATTTATCATCGAGCTAGCACTATGATTCGGGTAAAGAATGCCACTCTAAAGGCTTTCTCTGACAGTGGTGGTGTAGTAATCCAGTATAAAGATATATCATACCCAAATATTTCTGTGAACACTATTGTAGTCACCACACAAGTGACAATGGCACACATTAAGATTGAGTTCTCACCGACCATTTCGCAGGCCGACAGTGCAATGACGGTGAGTGTGGTGCAAACATTTACAGACACCTATTGTCTGGACGGACATTCTTGGTCGTTTTGTGCAGTGTGTAGTGGGTGTTGCAAAGGCTGCAACGTCATCATCCTTACGTGTCACGGCAACTGTTCACATGGGATCTATGGACACGACTGCTCCAGGTCTTGTCTTGGTGTCTGTCCTTTATGTGAGGACAAATCCGGAAAATGCCTACAATGTAAACATCCTGGCTATACCTGTAATTACACTTGTCCCGATGGTAATTTTGGGCTACAGTGCAAACAGACGTGTTCTGATGGCTGTGACATTATATGTGACCTGGAAAGTACAGACTGTACGTGCAAGGAAACGTACTACGGATCAGACTGCTCTCTCGAATGTCCGGACAACTGTTTCACCGACACCTGTGAACAGTCAATCGGGAACTGTACATGCAAGGAAACGTTCTACGGGTCAGACTGCACTCTCAAATCTCCGGACAACTGTTTGAACGAAACCTGTGAACAGTTAATCGGGGCCTGCGTCTCGTATGTCGATGATTCCCACGTTAAGAAGAGTCTGCCGACTACAACAAACTCTAGCAAATGGATACGTTAATGTGTTTCTGTGCTGGACATGGTTCAATTCTTGGTGTTTTTCCGTGAAGCCATGGCTCATATCTTGATGTGTTTCTGTGCTAGCCATGGCTCATATCTTGATGTGTTTCTGTGCTAGCCATGGCTCATATCTTCATGTGTTTCTGTGCTAGCCATGGCTCATTTCTTAGCTTGTGTGTGTGTGTGTGTGCTGGCCATGGCTCATATCTTGTGTGTGTGTCATGTTAGTCCTATCTCATATCTTGGTGTGTCCTTGTTAATCATGTCTCATATCTTTATGTGTGTATGTGTTTAGTCATATCTCATATCTTAGTGTGTATCTGTGTTAATCATGTGTCATATCTTTGTGTGTGCATGTTTGGGTTAGTGATATCTCATATCTTTGTGCAATCCATCGTTTTCGTGGTCGGTCATTGGGTCTGGTGTTCTCACAACGTTTAATGAAGGCTCTTTGTGTTAGTTATGTTTTGATCTTTCTGCTTTGTCACGTGGCTAAACAATTGTATCCATTGTTTCTTTATATTCTATGGAGGGGGCTATTCATAGCTTTTTACTCAGTTCTTCATTTCTGATCTTATCTCCCAGACTGTTTCCTGTCATTCGTCTAACACATGTCATCTCAGGAGAGGTTATTTTCTTATTGTTCTTGCATCTAGGGTCCAGGTCTGGCATTTGTAGCACAACGTTGGGATGAAGATTGTATCGTAGAGTGTCCGTTTAGCCTCTAGAGTTATTTCCTTGTTGGACAATAGTGGTGATAGCTGTTCAATGATTTGACAAGCTTTGTTGCATTTTGAGTCTATCGCTACTGTTTGTAGATTGTCGTTTGCCACCCATCTTTTTTAAAATCCCTCTACTTGTTTTAGTTGCCTTCCTTCTATTATCATCACCATCAAATAACGGGCCTGCTGACGTAGGTGATCATGTCTCTCCACAACTTTCGATGACGACACTTATTTATCATTTCTGTTGTTGACCTTCTGCCAAACCATTCTCTTAAGCTGTCTGATATCTTTTCTCTTTGCTTCATTCTATCTCTTCGTCCCTCAATTTTTCCAGTTGTTACAATACATTCCAGCTGTTCTCTTCTTACATGGCCAAAATATGTTGATTCTTCCTTCTGTAGTTATGTTGATGTTCTGTTTCTCTTTTACGATATTCATGACTTTTGTTTTGTTGATGTTTTTCGAGTTACTGAGCTATGGCGGGTCTCAATGTCTCCGATGGCTTTACAAATTGCTAAAGTCATCTTTGCTCTTGCACAAAATTGCATCAAACTCAAACTCTCAATCTACAGCAATCAATTACTCAAACTCTCAATCTACAGCAATCAATTACTCAATCTCTCAATCTACAGCAATCAATTACTCAATCTCTCAATCTACAACAATCAATTACTCAATCTCTCAATCTACAGCAATCAATTACTCAATTACTCAATCTCTCAATCTACAGCAATCAATTACTCAATCTCTCAATCTACAGAAATCAATTACTCAAACTCTCAATCTCCAGCAATCGATTACTCAATCTATCAATCTGAATTATAATTGTTGTTGAACTATTTATATGTTTTCCTTATCCTGCGTACACAATTAGACGTAACGTGCTAATAAGTTCAACGAAAGCGTTCGTTAGCTCAAGGCTTGTGACATGTCCATACTGCTTGTCCCCATTTGTTACCGGTGATGGCTACAAGAGCTTTCTATTTAGTGTTTGTGTTTGGTGAATAGCTCTTACCCTTTATATCTATGCCTTGACAGGAACGACGCCCTTGCGTTTTAGAAGATGCATTTTTCTTTATTGCAACTATTACTTCCGACTCCGTACTGTTTGGGGCTTATATCTTTATCCTTTTTAATATCATCCACTCTAATATGGTGAAGATTGATGCATTTAACCAAAAGGTATAAAATGTAGTGCAATGCAATCTACAGCCAGCTTAACGAGAGAGCCTGCACGCAACACCACTGGCGTGACGTATTAAGATTTGCGATCAGGGCGATCGGTTGTAGGTTGGATTCTGTCAGCCAGCTATAACTCGCAAAGTTCAATTTAGACCAGTGACGTCACGCTAGTAGGGTTACGCGTAGACATACTCTAAATTCAGCGTGTGCGCAATCGTGTAATAATTGTGCTGAGAATTATTTTTCTTTACTGTTGCTTTACTTTATTTTTCTTTACTGTTGCTTTACTTTATTTTTCTTTACTGTTGCTTTACTTTATTTTTCTTTACTGTTGCTTTACTTTATTTTTCTTTACTGTTGCTTTACTTTTCTCAGAATTTACGAGTTTTCCGAAGTAAAGAAATCATGAAAGAAAACGAAGCAGTACAAAACGTACCTGCAGCAATAGTAAACAGCTTTCACGTATTAAGGGAGCCGCGATAGCTCAGTGGTTAGTGAACTGCACCACAAAGAACAAGAGGTAGGGTTTACTCCCACCGACGGCTTCCGGGTTCACCCAGCCTTTAATGGGTACCGGATTTTTTTCTGGGAAAGTAAAGCGACACGGGCGTAATACCGACCACATTACCCCAAAAATCATGTGCTGAAGGTCTGTAAAATATAGGGTCACTAACACCATATTCCCTATACGCCACTTGGCGTGACGGAGGTACTTTACTTTTACTACTTTCACGTATTAGCTGTAAAACCACCGTTGGGATGTCTCTAACGTGGAAACGGATTTCACGAAGCACTTTTCAAGAAATATCGTCAGACTACAGCGATGTATCAGCAGTCTGGTTGAATTGTATGTTCTGCTTCCGGTGCTGGCTCTTCACGTAATTACTATTTTCAGTTTAAAAAAAAAAAAAAAAAATCGTGGATTTTTTTTGTCTTAAAATTGGATTCACTGTGTGTCATCGGTTAAAACGACAATATTTTAGACAATTTAGTTGTAGAGAAAGTGTCTCCAGTCATTAATAAGTCAAATAATAATCGTCATCAATGAGTGCCGTCTCCGCATTTAAGTAGTTAACTACCATGGAGCAGTATTCTTCTCTGTCTCTTGCTTTAATGGTGCAGGTTTCATAGGTTGACTTGTCCATCTTTTGATGTTACTCGTCCATGTTATTCTTGGTCTGGCTCTGCCTCTTTTACCTTGCATTTTCCCTTACAAGATTACTTTTAGCAGGCTGCTGTGTCCTTTAACATGCATCAAAAATCTCAGTTCTCTTATCATTTTTAGTTCTGCGGCCATTCATATTTCAAATACTAAAAGATAAAATACCTACAATGACACATTTGTAATGCCACGAAGGGAATATATTTTATTATTTATAATCAGGTTGATAGTTTTGCACGGACTTAAAACTTCTTCCTCAATCTAATGCAGTTACTGTCAAGCAGTTAGATACTGGCTTCTTTGTTCCTTCCTCATTGTAAGGCAGTTACTGTCAAGCTGTTAGATAATCTCTTCTACCTTTTTCCTTCTTCATTTGCACTCCAGCGTCGAGGGGAGATACAATTTGTGGTCTTTTGCTCTTCTGTTAGGCTCTGCTGTTATTATGTTTTCTAGTGTTTCTAATATTCCATCGGTCAATCTTTTTCGTGGTCGGCCCTTGATTCTCGTGTTCTAAATTGTTGTTGAAAACTCGTTATGTTTTGGTAGTTCTTTCTTATCACGTGGCCAAATATTTGTGTTTGTCTGTTGTTTCCTCATGTATTCAATGGTGGGCATTACCACTATTTTATTCAGTTCTTCATTTCTTATCTTATCTCTCAGGCTGTTTCCTGTCATTCGTCTAGCACATTTCAACTCGATAGTGGTTTTGTTATTGTTCTTAATCGTAGGGTCCAGGTCTGGCATTGGTAGCACAACCCAGGAATGAAGATTGTATTGCAGAGTGTACGTTTTGCATCTGGGTTATTTCCTTGTTGGACAATAGTGGTGATAACAGTCCAATGATTTGACAAGCTGTGTTGTACATTGAGTCTTTTTCTGCTGCTTTTAAATTGTCGTTTGTCTCTAGACTTCCTTGATATTTAAATTCCTCAATTTCTTTTATTGTCTGCGGTCTATCGTTATGTTGATGTTATGTTTCTCTTTTGTGATATTCACGACTTCTATCTTGTTCATTCTCATGTTGTATGAGCGCCTGTGCTGTTAAGTCTATTTTAAGTTTTCTTATTTTTGTTGAGTGCTGCAAAATTACTTCTTTAAATTAACAATTTTAGAGTGCTGCACAATTACTTATTTAAATTAACACTCTAGAGTACTACACAATTACTTCCCAAAATTAAAATTTTTAGAGTTCTGCCCAACTGCTGCACAAGTTAACACTCTAGAGTGATATTTGAAATTATAAGATAAACAGTTAAACAGTGTTTCTGTCTGTCTATCTTAAAGATAAAACTCGTAGAAAACGCATGCCCCCAAAGCATTCATCCACGTTAACGATGAATTCCAACGCATGCATTATCAACGCTTGGTTGTGCCACTGGCACTTCTCCAAACTAATGCACACACAGAACATTAACATACTTCTACTTAATCGTGGTAAAGGGTGATATTAGATCGTGCTTAAATCTCCTCGTTAAGTCACGATTGTTCACAGTGCCTTTCTTGTCATGTTAATTACCACATTAGCTGTAACTCTGTCCAGGTTGCGGTAATATTGTCTTAACTCGTCAAGTATCCATTTTAAAAAAAGGGGGAGTAACCATGTTCCAGATTATATTTACCCTTGGAAAGAAAGGTGAAGATCACGGCCTCCTGTTCTATGGACTCCATTTTTTGTTATATGAAGGCAACCCGACGCTTTCTTTCCATTGATTTTCTTTCAATAACTAAGGGTCAGGTCAAAAAAGATAGAAAGAGCGCCGTCAGAGCGCTTGGTGGTGTCAAATGGCGTTAGTATCCATCCCTTTTTTTGTTGACATTCTGCATACTTTTTTTCGTGGACGGAGTGGGCTAATGTAGTGGGTATTACGCAGTAGCAGTTTCTTTCTACATACATCATGTACACGTTTAAAGGAAACACTTTTGACTCTGGAAACTGTCGCTCAGGCTCGAACCCAATATGTTGTGCTCAGTAGTCTTGTTCACTAACCATTGAGATCCTACGGCTCGACAAAATGCCAGGTAATCTTTAATTTCATCCAAGCCTATTGGATGATGTATTTTGAACCCTGTTGATCTGCAGACAACTCACTAATCCTTTCCTGACTGGTCAGTGAAATATATAGCTGGTCATCCCGCCCACTTATTTTCGTTCATTCAGAAGCTGACCACGCTCTGACCACAGGGAGGTGAACTTGTATTTCCTTTCTTCATTATCTAGCATATTATCGCCATGTAGTTAGATTTGTGTATATATCGTTATATATATTTTTGTGTTGTTTGTTGTTCCAGCTGAAGGCCTACTTGGCCGAAACGTCAACTATTATTTTGTTAATTACCACGTAAAGCTGTTACAAAACCACTTTTTTCTTATTTTTTTAAATATTGATTTGTCACTAATCTGTCCTCTTAATATAAATTGAAATATAAATGGCGACACGTGACATAAAGGTAAAGGTAAAGTACGAGACTTGAACCGGCGTCTTAGCACGCGCGTTTCCACCCATATGTGCTCGACCGCCTATCCAGAAATTTTCGGAGATTTCTGTATAGTGTCGCCTCAAGCATCGAAACTCAGATGCGAAGCGACATTCCTCACCTTCCCAGGGTAATACCCTGGTACCCATTTCTGCCAACGGCTGGGTCGAACGTGGGGGTATTTTTTTTTCCAACCACGAGTACAATTCACACTGCTCCCAGCGGGAATCGAACACGGGTTGTCCGAACGTCGGTAGCCCAATCGGGGGTACAAGTCGGGTAGTTAGGCCTCGGTAGCGCAGTAGGTAGCGCGTCAGTCTTATAATCAATAATCAACGTGACATGTTGTAATGAAGTGGCTGACGGTGAATCCGGAACCTGAATTGACCAAGATGTGATGAGTGGTCACATTAACACTGTCCGTACGTCTCGCCGCATAGTGCGTCACTTTCAATTTGATTAAAGTGAACCGTCATCAAACCATTTTTTTTCCATGTCTGGTATCTTTTTGGTATTGGTAAAATCTAATACCTTGTTCAATTATCTAACAAATCATATATATATATATATATATATATATATATATATATGTATATACATATATAATATGGTATATGTTAGACACATATAAATACATAGATTGATTCTTAAAACCATGAAAAATTGTGACTCGGAAATCTCTTTCGTTGCACTGATAAAAAGCTTCCGTACAGAAAGAGTTAACAAGGAAAAAATTACATAAACACATTGCACCTAATCTTCTACTTATGTAGGCTGTTTGTTTCCAAACTTTTTGGTTGACCGTTAACCTGATAATTCGCGATATAGAGATTAGAAAATTTACACTGTGTAAAATATTAAAGACAAGAGATATAGAAGCAAAGTTGAACGCATTCTAAAACTAATATCTAAGGAAAATACTTGGTATAGCGTGGGATGAATTCAAAACAAACGAGAAAATTAGAGAAATCGCCAATGAACTATTAATATCTTAATTAATCAAGAAAAGACGATGTCCATATGTTGGACATATAATGAGGAGAGATAATAACCGAATAGCAAAGCAAGCCCTCATGTGTGAAACAACAGGTAAGAGGAAAAGAGGTCGACCTAGAGAGACAATGAGAAGAACATTGACCAGAGAGGCAAGAGTGGCAGGAATCGGCTCCCTCAATGAGAAAGAGTCGCTTGCACAGAACAGAGACAAATGGAAGATTTGATAAAAGATATTTACAAGGATTGAAAACTGCTAGAATAAAAATTTAGATGAGAGAAAGAGTATTTGGGTCTATGCCCTATGGGCCGGCTACGGCTCGACAGGTAGATAGATAGATGGATGGATGGATGGATGGATGGATGGATAGATGGATGGATGGATGGATGGATGGATGGATGGATGGATGGATGGATGGATGGATGGGTGGATGGGTGGGTGGATGGATGGGTGGGTGGGTGGATGGGTTGATGGGTGGGTGGGTGGGTGTGGTGGGTGGATGGGTGGATGGATGGGTGGATGGATGGGGTGGATGGGTGGTGAGTGGATCCTTCAGTAGTTGCATTGAATTATAACAATTATAATTACCTCATAATATCTCTTAATTATTTGCATTGCAGCTGTGAAGAAAAGCATAGTTTGCTTTAATTAATATGCATTACAGTTTTATTCAAGTGTTTTTTTTATTAATATAAAGACACAGTGGAGTGATTTTAAGGAAGCTGTAGATAAACTTGCCTCCTTCTGTCTTCTCTACATAGTTCTCTATATGTTATAATAAGACATAAAAAGCCGAGATTAGTGAACCACTGTTGTCATGGCAACTAAGGAGATGATTGCTGAAATAACTTACCTAGTTCTCATACACAATGCAATGTTGTTATAGTCCGTTTCATAAGTCGTGCCCAACTTTTAAAATCGATATCTTTTAAACCGCTTTTTATAAGCTTTTCAAAATTTGCATGTAAAGTTATAATGATTAGAACCCAACAGGGAATTAATTTCATAAAAAAACAACATTTGGTTATTCTTGTTGCTTATTTGATTTATATAAATTTATAACACCCAATTGATGTAGTCAAAACTTAATGTTTACAGTATTTAAGTTAAAAATAGCGATTAAAAATCCATACACGGTCAAATTGACGATTTGCACGCTTTCAACGTGGGTTTTCTGACACAATTAGACACTTGTAGAAAACACGAGGCATTGTGTGTTCCATTTCCGTTCATTCAGTGGCGAAGCCGTCCTCGAACTGAGCAGACAATAATTGTCCTGGTGTTTTGTCTTATCCAATTATTTCCCCATTACGGCCACGCCTTTACCTAGTGAAAATTAATCATAGACCAGCAACTACGGTAATTTCTATTCTTTAGGGCTTCACAATTTACAATTGTGACAAACATCAAAGAAATTCGCCGCTTTAAGAAAACTGCAGCTGCAAGATATTTGTTAAATATACATTTAAAGGGTCTTTTGCATTCTAATAACATTTGGAAAATTTCAACAGTCTTTAACAAATGTTTACTGCGTAATAGCGTTTTGAAGTTGGGCACATGATTTGAAACGAACTATAGATGTCTTTGTACGGTTATAGTAGGTTTGATCTCCACAGATATTGAAGCTATTAGTAGCGGCTCGAATTATATGACTTAGATTATATTACGGCAGACCTGGAATACGGTGAGTAGTAGTGGTTGTACACTGAAATTTAACTCATTTTGTAAAAAAGAAGTTTGATGCTTTTTTTTGTCTAACCGTTTCCTACGATTATTTGATGAACTTGAGTAGTTCATATTATTTCATAACAGAATAGAACAAGCCGGATTCAGACAATATTGGTCAAGTATTTATCATATTTAGGAAGCCGCCATAGTTCAGTGGTTAGTGAACTTGACTAGAAAGAACATATATATCAACCTTATATATCACCGGGAGCCGCGATAGCTCAGTGGTTAGTGAACTGGACTACTACGGACAAGGCGTAGGGTTCGATCCCAGCCGACGGCTTCCCGGTTCACCCAGCCTTAAATGGGTACCGGATTTTTTTTCTGGGAAAGTAAAGCAGCACGGGCGTAATACTGACCACATTACCCCAAAAATCATGTGCTGAAGGTCTGTAAAATATAGGGTCACTAACACCATATTTCCCTATACGCCACTTGGCGTGACGGGGGTACTTTACTGTTACTTTACTTACATATCACCGATGAATTCTCTTTCTTATTTCAACTGTCACAGACTTGTTGCATAGGATGTGTTTCATTCTCTGAAATCCTGCTTAGGTCTGTTCTGTTGTTCTTTTTATTTATGTGTTGTACTTTCAAGTAAATTTAACAATAGCATCTAAGCAATAATGGGAGCCGCGATAGATCGGTGGGTAGTGTGAACTGGACTACAAAGAACAAGAGGTCGAGTTCGATCCTGACCAACGACTTCCGGGTTCCCCAGCTTAAAATGGGTACCGAATTTTTTTTTCCTGGGAAAGTATAGTAGCACGGGCTAAACATTGTGGTCACTAACACCATAGTCCCTATACGCCACTTGGCGTGGTGGGGCTCTTTACTTTTTTTTTAAATTATTGATCATATTTTCACTCACAAAACCATTATTGAGGATTCATTGGAATTCCAAACTTCTCATGTATTAACTTTATGGATTTCCAGGAGGACTTCGATAGATTATACCGACCCAATATGGAGCATTTTCAAAACATATGGATCTCAGACTTAATATGTCAATATAAAATCCTTTATTTCCGATTCAGTTTTCTGTGGGATCAAAAACTGACAACACTGACTGGTTCCCAGTGGAAACAAGGATGCGATATGTCACCGCTTTTACACGAAATTGCTAATGATTTGGTCATGCGAAAATCCATAGAAGACAGTCAATTAGGCATTAAATTGAATCTCAAACATAAGTAAAAAAAAAAAAAAAAAAAAAAAAAAAAAAATGTAAAGTACCCCGTCACGCCAAGTAGCGTGTAGGGAATATGGTGTTGATGACCATAAATTTTACAGATCTTTGGCACATGATTTTTGGGGTAGGTAAGGTGGTCGGTATTACGCCCGTGCCGCTTTACTTTCCCAGAAAAAATCCGGTACCCATTAAAGACTTGGTGAACCCGGAAGATGGACGGTTGGAATCGAACCCTAACTCTTGTCCTTTGTAGTCCAGTTCACTAACCGAATGAGCTATTGCGGCTCATCAAACATAAGTTAGATAGAATACATTTCAAGCTAACAGATAAGGGACGAATCTAAACAAGAATACATACGTGTCGAGCTTTATAAGAAGACATTAGAAATACATCGGTCATGTGCTGAGAATGATGTGGAAACCGTCTGGTAAAAGAAAATGAGAAATACGAAGATTTCAACATTAGGCAGCGTATTTATTTGGGAAGTGCTCAATCGTGAGATTAACAAACAATCAAAACCAACAAGAACTAGCAGTAAACCGTCAGTTGTGGAGAACTGGAACCTCCCCAGTTTGTGTTTGGCGGAGAGGAAAATGAATGACGTCATAAATAAATGAATTAAATAATTAATTAACGAAAGAAAAAAAGAAAGAACTAATAAATTATTAATAAACGAAATAAAGAAAGAAGGAAAGAAAGAAAGAAAGAAAGAAGGAAAGAAAGAAAGAAAGAAAGAAAGAAAGAAAGAAAGAAAGAAAGAAAGAAAGAAAGAAAGAAAGAAAGAAAGAAAGAAAGAAAGAAAGAAAGAAAGAAAGAAAGAAAGAAAGAAAGAAAGAAGAAGGAAGGAAGGAAATAAAGAATGGAAAGAACTAATGAATTATTAATAAAAGAAAGAAAGAAAGAAAGAATTATATGGACGAAGTCACAAGGGCATGAGAGGAAGATTAATGAACAGCTTAGCAACGACTTCTAGTATAAGAATATAAATGGAGGCAGTTATTGCATGTCTGTATCGGTTGTGCTGCACTAATGTTAACTTGCTCTAAACGATTCATAGTATGGGTAAATTATCTTTTCTCTTGTTCTTCTTTTTGGTCGTTCTTATTAGCTCTACACCAAGATGATAACCATCATCTGTGCTGTTGTCAGTTAAGCGTCTCAAAGTTGACTGAACGCGCCAGGATCGGTGAACTACAGAGTTGGTTAAAACGCTACTCCACCTCCCAGTGGTGCCATTAGAAACAAGCTAACCACTGTGGCAAAGTGAGTTGTGATAGAAGGAGGAAGGAAGTTGGTTCACACTGTCGTTGCACAAAACCGATGTATTGGTCCAAAGGCGTAGATCATACGACTTGCCCGAATCTAGAACACAACACGAGATCATTAACTCATTACTCCCACCAGAGCTGGAAGTTGTCAGCGACCCACAGCTGATGGCTTGCGCCAGGATCGGTGACCCAAAACCATCCAGACCCTGCTCCACCTCTCCGTGGTGCCTCTAGTAACAGACTAACCTGTCTAGTCTGGCCAAGCGAGCAGGGATCGAAGAGGGAAGACAACCCGGTACTCAAAAAATGTCGTGCTGAAGTCGGATGTGTTGGGCCGAAAGGCGCAAATATAACAGTTACACTGCAAACCACAACACAACGCAGACACGTTCACCTAACGTCCTTTTTAAGGGCGGGTGACGAAGAGGAGTCTACGAATACTCTAGAATACTTTAGTCATCGGACGAACGCAACCAACCACCAACCATAATCTTGACGGATATGTTCCATTAATGTCTTCAGAATTTTCCACCAACGTCACGATTAAGACGAGCTGCTTTATTAGATGAGATTAAGGATAAATCTGACCATTCTCTAGCGTTGTCTTGCCACCGCATTCTCTGTCTGTCCTGTCTTCTTTTGCCTGGAACTATGTTTTTTTTAAAATGGTCTTAACAAAACATGTAGATTATTGCAACATGTCCTGCCATTTTAACTTTACTTTTTTAAAAACTGTTTTTTTTTATTGAATCTGTTTCACTGCAGTCGGGAATTTCCCGTATCCGCTTCATCATACAAATAGATCCATCCAAAGCGCGTTGGCATATTGTTCATAAGGTCGACTATCGTGCAGCCCTAATAGACTGCACAGGTGACGATTCCAAACGAGTTCCATCGAAATGAGAGTGCCCAGTAGTTACTTTCTCCAACTTTTCCTTTACAAAATACACATTTAAAACAAAGAAATCAACTGAAACGATTTCAGCGACTACGTTAGTCTCTGCAGAAACAGGCCGATTTGCCGCCATTTTTCATTATTAGGAACAGCATGACCAAGGTGGAACGTCAGTGCGAGCCACGACTGCTGCGTGGGTGACAATTTCAAACGGCACCGTGTATATTTTTGTTTAACATTGACAGTTAGTATTTTATTGGTCTTGTGGGTAGATGTATTTTATTGCACATTTCTCTATTGATGATAATCTCTACATAACAATTATGCACGGTTGTTCTACACCATCTTATCTCCCTAGTCTATATTCTTCTTTCAAGATCATCAGTAAGTTACTGGCTTGCTGCCGGAGCTACTGAGTTTAGTAATCTGTGCTCACCGTGAGCTGTGTTTTTCAACCGGATCGTGTTTCAATATTTCGATTGCTTACGATGAGTGATGATATCGTATGACGAAGAACAGTTCAGCTGCGTTAACTTTCGGTGCCGCTTGGCCTTTTGTCTTTTGACATGTCCTGTAGCTGCTATGATGGGGACTGCAACTGCCTGTCTTTGTTTGGATTAGTCAAAATGATGCGTTTTAATTGGGATGATTCCACTGGCCTGGGTGGTTGAGCAATTTTAGTTTTAAATTCGTTGGCAGCTATATCGAGGCATTGGACTCATCATAACCATAAGTGTCCATGTTTCGTAATTAATCATATAGGAGTATAGATGCTGTTACTCTTTGCAATAATCTGATTTTTTATTTATAGGATAATGGTTTTATCCTTCTATTTATAGTTTAGTCTTGAATTATTAAGTTATTTGCGGGTCATCATCTTTGCACTCCGAACATATTCATAGGTGCTCAGATCCCCTCTTCAGCAAGTCCCGCAGTGTCCAGCGACTGACGACTCCAGTAGTTTAGTCTTGTCAAAACTTATCATTGTCTGTGCGGGTCTAGTAGCTATGTTTTTAATTTGATTCTTGATCAGTAACAATGGAGTCAGTAAAACTGTCATTATACATTGTGCCCTCGTTAGACCTGTTTTATATTGTTGTTGTCAAGTGCCAGACCTTGCATTGTACCTCGCTATACAACCCTGAGCTTGTCGAGCTTCTCAGTCTGGGCATTGGAGCTGATGCTTACTTTTTTTTGCTTCTCGACTCAATGTTCTTTTAAATGATTCACTAGATCATTCTCGTTCTTTTGTTCATATTTAAGTGCCTACTTTGGTATTCGTTTGTTGTCTCTTCTCATCACGTGGCCAACATATGACCACCCTCTCCTCTTGATTATTGGTGATATTTTTTAATGCTAATTTATATGCAACGATTTTATGATAATTTTCTTTACATCACAGCTCATTTGTTTTTGTTTGCATGTCATAAGCATCATTTAAGCACAGGTTATTTGATTATTAACGCAGAAGTCTATCGATCCATGCCTTTTAGCTGAATATTAAATAATGAATTATCTCTATATTTTGGCCTCATGTTTTTCTCTCTACCCAAGTCTGGGACTCTTCCTCTACCTTTTAAGCTCCTAGTGGAGCATAGGTCTTCAACAAACACTTTCCAAGTCGTTCTGTTTTTTGCCATTCTTTTAAGATCATTCCATGTCTTCCCCATCATCTTCATCTCTGCTTCTATCTGCCTTCTCCAAGAATTCCTTGGTCTTCCTCTTTGTCTTTTCCCCTGGGGATTCCAAAAAAGGGCATGTTATGTAATACTCTCATTTGGCTGCCATAGTGTGTGTCCTATCCAGCGCTATAGTCTTCGCTGTATCTCTTTATCCACTGGTGTTTGACTGGTGCATTTCCATAATTCTATGTTAGTGATTTTATCCTGCCATTTCCATTCCTTTATTCTGCGTAAGCATCCATTAATGAAAGTCTGTATTTTCGTGATTATCAATTTTTTTGTTATCCATGTTTCACAGTCATATAATAGGACCGACTTAACATTTGAGTTGAAAATTTTTATTTTTGTATTTAACCTAATTTCTTTGGATTTCCATATGTTTCACAGTGTAATGAAAGCTCCTCTTGCTTTTGATATCCTTATTTTAGTATCATTTTCTGTTCCTCCCTCTTTGTCTATATTACTGCCCAGATATATGTAATATTGTACATCTAATTGAGGTATTTCTCCTAGTTTTATTTGGTTATTGCCAACTGCATTAATTCTCATAATGTTGGTCTTATCTCTATTAATCTTCAGTCCTAGCTGTTGTGATCTCTCATCAACTATGCTCATTTTATCCTGCATCTGTTGATGGCTGTGTGATAGGAGAGCTATGTCATCAGCAAAGTCTAAATCATCAAGTTGTTTGGTCAGTGAGCACTGGATTCCATTTCTGTTTTTTGAGTTATTTTCATAATCCAATCTATGGCCAGTAGAAAGAGAAATGGAGACAGGAGGCATCCTTGCCTTACTCCTGTTCTTATTTCAAATGCTTCTGTAAGCTGTCCTTCATGCACCACACTACATTTCGTTCCTTCATACGTTGTTTTTATCAGGTTAATAAACGTTATGGGGATTCCGCAATGACTCAGCAACTTCCAAAGCATTCCTCTGTCTAAACTATCAAATGCCTTTTCGTAATCTATGAATCCAATAAAAAGTGGGGATTTTAGTTCTAAAGTCTGGGACTAGTAAAGAAAAAAAAACCTGTCATATCAATGTATATTGTAATTATATCACAGACTATGAGTTAGCTATTATGCAGACCAAAAACATACGCAGTGGTAACATCAAAAGATGGACAAGTCAATCTATGACAGCCTGCACCATCAAAGCAAGAAACAGAGTAGAATGGCGATCCATGGTAGCCAACCTTCGGTGCGGAGAAGGCACACTATGATGATGATGATTATGCAGACACGCCCACTTAACGTCTTTTTAAAGGGCGGATGATGAATAAGTGTATTCCTTTAGTCATCGGGCGAACGCAAGCAAGCTATTGTGCACTACAGCAAGATACTGTTTCCAATCCCCACTTGGGACATCGAACTTTACTCAGGTCCCAGGGAAACAAACATAAGTTAAAGGCAAAGTTCTTGTCAGTATAGAGCCAAATGTGTCTCTCTATTAGATTTTCAGCCATAAAAATCAAGCCGGATTTGCATCACTATCACTGTACCAGACAGTACTATTCTGATTCTTTGTCAATTACGGAGAGTGACTGTGTGCTAACTATTAGGACATTAATTTGTATTAGTCTATCAAATCTCTCTTTTTTGGTCAAACCTGCCCTGAGTTATGCTCTATCTAGCAGTGTCCGCGTTTCCTAGCGAAAATGGGTGTCGTAGCTGTTAATGCTGGGGAAGGTACACCAGTGTACTGACTAAAGATCTAAATACAGACAGAGACATCAACAAAATAGTTGATGAATTCAGTAGACTAATAATACAAGCTGCCAGTGAAACAATACCCAGAGGGGCACGGAAACACTACAAACCATACTGGAATAGTGAACTAGAGCAACTGCACAATGACATGGAAACATCTCGAAAACAAGCAGAAAATAACCCCTGCCAGGAACACCACAATAACTATCAGCATGCTAAAGCCAAATTTCAATGGGCTAAACTACAAGCCAGACGGAGAAGTTGGAAAGAGAAAACAGAGTACATGAATCTAGAACGAGACACAAGAAAAGTGTGGAAGCTTGTAAAACAGCTGAATGATGAGGGTACAGAAGGGAACACAAAAATTACACTGAAGAAGGATGGAAACATTCTAACAGGTAAACATGCAGCAAATCACTTTGCAGACTCCTTTGCAAATGACAACAATATTGAAATTAGCCTAGAGAAACGTCAAGAGACCCGTCTAAAACAACAAAATGCAAGACAAGAAGAGACTGCACATGAAGTCATGGAAATACCCATTACACAAAGAGAGCTAGAGCTGGCAATATCCAAATTAAAAATGAAAAAGTCACCAGGTAGTGATGGAGTGTCTAATGAAATGATTAAGAACTTGGGAACTGCAGCTAAAGCAAAACTACTGCAGATCTACAACATTTGCTGGATCACAGGTAAAGTGCCACAGGCATGGAGAGAAGCAATTATGATACCATTACTAAAGCCAGGAAAAGATGGTTCAATGACATCCAGCTATAGACCAATCAGCCTTACAAGCTGTTTGTGTAAAACAATGGAACGTATAATCAATCTCAGACTGCAGTGGTACCTGGAAAGTGAAAATCTCCTTGTCCCACAACAAGCAGGCTTTAGACAGTGTTACTCTACCGAAGATCAGGCAACCTATCTTTCCCAGGAAATTGAGGATGCGTTTCAAGAAAAGAAACTGGTACTAGCAGCATGGATAGACCTAAAGAAAGCATTTGATAAGGTATGGAAGGAAGGGCTTTTGAAGAAACTGAGAAATTATGGAGTAAATGGCAGGATGTACAAATGGGTCAAAGCATACCTGCATAACAGGAGAGCCAGAGTGCAACTGGATGGTCTTAAGAGTAAGAAGGTCTTACTGCGCCAGGGCGTTCCACAGGGAGGGGTACTATCTCCAACACTTTTTCTGATCTACATCAATGACCTAGTTACTGAACTACCACATGGTATCAAAGTGGCAATGTATGCAGATGACTTGGTAATGTGGTGCACAGAGGAGTATGCAACAGTGGCCTCCAAATTGTTACAAAGAGCTATGAATGCACTGAATTCATGGACAAATAGATGGTGTATCAGCATCAATACAGACAAATGCAGTACTACACTTTTCACTCTTTCCCCAAAACAAAAAGCAGGAGCCATCTATATAAACAATGAGCCTGTGAAAGAAGACATACAGGCTACGTATCTCGGAGTTACATTTGATAACAAACTATCTTGGAAACAGCAGATAAATAAGGCAACCCAAAAAGCAAGGAGAAAATTGGCTATTCTAAGAAAGCTGTGTGGAACTACGTGGGGTGCGAGTGGGAAAATACTCAGTAAAGTTTACCAACAGAGTATACGCCCACATTTAGAATATGGATCATCTGCATGGTGTTCAGCATCAAACACCACACTTCAAGAACTGGATAAAGTACAAAACCAGGCACTTAGGGTCATCACAGGAGCAATGAAATCAACACCAATATTAGAGATGGAGAAATTGTGGAGGATACCAGCACTGAGAGAACGGAGGGACACAAAGGTGCTGATACAGGCAGAAAAATTTGCTTGCATGCCGAGACATCCAATGAAGGACCGATTCCAAAATCTTGCATTGGGACGACTTAAGAGAAGCAGTTTTATCCACCAAGCCAAGCGTATTAGTAGACAAACACCAGACATGCCAAGAGCTGTTAACCCCCTACTGCCCATACCAGAACAGACTCCCTGGACAGAGGAATCTGGATTATCAGTTCAAATACGGACAGAAGTGAAAGGAATAGTTGATAAAGAGGAACAGAATAGTCTACAGCGAAAAACAATAACTCTCAGTTTCCTGGATGAAGAATACCCACAAGACCTATGGATTCGTGTGTATACAGATGGATCAGCACAGAATGCAGTAAAAAATGGGGAGCAGGTGCATATATAGAATACCCAAATAACACTAGGGATATGAATAAAATAGCAACAGGGAAATATTGTCACAATTATGATGCAGAAATACAAGCAATAAAGTTAGCAATAGAAAAACTGCTGAACATTAATCTTAGCCCGCAGCCTGTAGTGTTTTTGACAGATGCAAGATCAGTACTCCAGGCACTACAATCCAGAAAATTACCACATCTGCAGACCTTATTGACTGAACTCTGCAAGCACCACAGGGTTGCCCTGCAGTGGATCCCATCTCACTGTGGAATACCAGGAAATGAGAAAGCAGATCAGTTGGCAAAGGAAGGTTCAACAGGCACACAACTAGATACACCTGTTACATACCATCATAAGAAACAGATAATCAAATCAATCAGAGGACCACAAGCCCCAAATCAGGATGCCTTTTATAATATGAATAGATATGAACAAGTTATCATTATACGTCTCAGAACAGGACACAATCGACTCCATAGTCACATGTATACAAAATTCAAGATCGGCACCTCAACTACTTGTACATGTGGACAGGCGCCCCAGACTGCTGAACACATACTTCAAGACTGCACTGAATATAGTAGACTGAGGAAAATCCATTGGCCCATAGATACAACACTACAGACAAAACTATATGGGCCACTGCAAGAATTACAAAAGACAGTAACATTTATACAGGAAACGACATTGCAGATATAGACAATGCTTCAGGCGAACGAAAGATAGATAGATAGATTCCCCATCATCTTCATCTCTGCTTCTATCTGCCTTCTCCAAGAATTCCTTGGTCTTCCTCTTTGTCTTTTCCCCTGGGGATTCCAAAAAAGGGCATGTTATGTAATACTCTCATTTGGCTGCCATAGTGTGTGTCCTATCCAGCGCTATAGTCTTCGCTGTATCTCTTTATCCACTGGTGTTTGACTGGTGCATTTCCATAATTCTATGTTAGTGATTTTATCCTGCCATTTCCATTCCTTTATTCTGCGTAAGCATCCATTAATGAAAGTCTGTATTTTCGTGATTATCAATTTTTTTGTTATCCATGTTTCACAGTCATATAATAGGACCGACTTAACATTTGAGTTGAAAATTTTTATTTTTGTATTTAACCTAATTTCTTTGGATTTCCATATGTTTCACAGTGTAATGAAAGCTCCTCTTGCTTTTGATATCCTTATTTTAGTATCATTTTCTGTTCCTCCCTCTTTGTCTATATTACTGCCCAGATATATGTAATATTGTACATCTAATTGAGGTATTTCTCCTAGTTTTATTTGGTTATTGCCAACTGCATTAATTCTCATAATGTTGGTCTTATCTCTATTAATCTTCAGTCCTAGCTGTTGTGATCTCTCATCAACTATGCTCATTTTATCCTGCATCTGTTGATGGCTGTGTGATAGGAGAGCTATGTCATCAGCAAAGTCTAAATCATCAAGTTGTTTGGTCAGTGAGCACTGGATTCCATTTCTGTTTTTTTGAGTTATTTTCATAATCCAATCTATGGCCAGTAGAAAGAGAAATGGAGACAGGAGGCATCCTTGCCTTACTCCTGTTCTTATTTCAAATGCTTCTGTAAGCTGTCCTTCATGCACCACACTACATTTCGTTCCTTCATACGTTGTTTTTATCAGGTTAATAAACGTTATGGGGATTCCGCAATGACTCAGCAACTTCCAAAGCATTCCTCTGTCTAAACTATCAAATGCCTTTTCGTAATCTATGAATCCAATAAAAAGTGGGGATTTTAGTTCTAAAGTCTGGGACTAGTAAAGAAAAAAAAACCTGTCATATCAATGTATATTGTAATTATATCACAGACTATGAGTTAGCTATTATGCAGACCAAAAACATACGCAGTGGTAACATCAAAAGATGGACAAGTCAATCTATGACAGCCTGCACCATCAAAGCAAGAAACAGAGTAGAATGGCGATCCATGGTAGCCAACCTTCGGTGCGGAGAAGGCACACTATGATGATGATGATTATGCAGACACGCCCACTTAACGTCTTTTTAAAGGGCGGATGATGAATAAGTGTATTCCTTTAGTCATCGGGCGAACGCAAGCAAGCTATTGTGCACTACAGCAAGATACTGTTTCCAATCCCCACTTGGGACATCGAACTTTACTCAGGTCCCAGGGAAACAAACATAAGTTAAAGGCAAAGTTCTTGTCAGTATAGAGCCAAATGTGTCTCTCTATTAGATTTTCAGCCATAAAAATCAAGCCGGATTTGCATCACTATCACTGTACCAGACAGTACTATTCTGATTCTTTGTCAATTACGGAGAGTGACTGTGTGCTAACTATTAGGACATTAATTTGTATTAGTCTATCAAATCTCTCTTTTTTGGTCAAACCTGCCCTGAGTTATGCTCTATCTAGCAGTGTCCGCGTTTCCTAGCGAAAATGGGTGTCGTAGCTGTTAATGCTGGGGAAGGTGTCGAATCCCATGCACCAAAACTCTGCAGCAAATGCGACGATTCCAGGTGACTTGCATCTAATAGAATGCACAAATGGTCTCTTCTTCTTTTCTCTTTCCACTGATACCGCAAAGGTGTCGTGGTTTATATCATTTATCGTTCTAGAGCTGCTCGAACTGTCTGAATTAGTGATTTCCCTTTGTTGTTACATGTCTCTATCACTGCATCTATCCATCTTCTTCTAGGTCTTCCTCTTGGTCTTTTTCCATGCATTGTCGAGAAGAACGCCCTTGATTGTGATTGATGAGGATTCATGATCTCTTCAAATAACAATAAAAACGAACAAACAGACAGAGAAGATCACTTAAAATCAGTGCTTATCTGTGAGTCTACAGAAAAAAACAGCGAAACAGTTGCCATATTTTCCTGAAGTCCGGAAGAGTGACAGACAGTCTGTGGCAGAAGTGGATGCAGCTTTTGGATGACGCTAAAGTGAACGCATTAACCAGAGTCTACAGTCCTGCGCAAGCTTGTATAGTCCTGAGTATGTTGCAATGAAATAGCCGATAAGCTCGCTGACAACTCTGACACTGAGTGTTTCCTTACTCTGGACAAAAACGACATTGCAACGTTTGTTCTATATTCTTTAAGAGAAGAGGAAGAGAATGGGTGAGACAATGACGTATATATTAAGGGACTGAGGAGTCAAAAGGTGGGAAATGGATATGTTCGATCGGGAGTGCTCAGGGGGGAAAGCAGATGTATCTATCTATAATCAACACCTTACAGGGGCAGTAAGTCTGTTACCCTTTGAGGAATGCTGGGACGGGCGAAGAAACGGATATGGGGATGCCCCGACTGCAATGAAATTGATTCCATATCATCATCATCATCAAGTACCGGGCCTGCTGGCGTAGGTGATCATGTCTCTCCACAACTTTCGATCTCGGCAGCTATTTATCATTTCTGTTGTTGGCCTTCTGCCAACCCATTCTCTTAAGCTGTCTGTTATTTGTTCTCTTTGCTTCCCTCTATCTCATCGTCCCTCAATTTTTCCAGTTGTTTCAATATATTCCAATTGTTCTCTTCTCATTGCATGGCCAAAAAATGATGATTGTTTCTTCCTAATATTGGAAATTAGCTCTCTTTTTGCTTTGACCTCTCTCAGAACCTCTTCATTACTCTTCCTAGCTGTCCATGGTATTCTCAACATTCCTCTGTAAAACCACATTTCTACAGACTCCAGTGATTTTCTTGTCTGTTGTCTATTGCCCATGATTCGCATCCATATGTTAAGACTGGCTCTACATAACATTTAAGAACTCTTTTTTCTTGCTTCTATTGTCAAAAATGGATTGCATAGTATCGTCCTCAATTTTTGGAAAGGTGCTTAAACAGTACAACCTGTGGCTGCCCTGCTGCCTTGCAGGTAAGCTCGAGAGAGTAAAAGGCTAAGGGAGGGTACCCCGAAGTAAAACAACCCTACTGCCTTGTGGGTGAGACTTTTTAGTCAAAGGCTAGCGGAGCCAACCGTAAACAAACCGACGGAAGGCAACAGAAAACCACCGTTGTATTTTTTTTGTACAATCATGAATCGCCACAAGAATATAATACAATACAATACAATACAATACAATACAATACAATACAATACAATACAATACAATACAATACAATACAATACAATACAATACAATACAATACCATACCTTACAACACAATACAATACAATACAGTACAACATAATATAAATGTTACGTCATGGAGGATGGTCACAGCTCGCTGGTATAAGTCAATGTGTACAGGTAAGCGACATATTTTAACTACGCCAAAGGGTCAAAGGTTAATGGTTAAACTGTTACGCTTAAAGTAATAAAACGTGTCCATACTGTAGCGGTTCTTAAACTGCTAGGTTTGCAACACCAAGTAGCGATCTTCACAATGAGTTGCCGAAATAATGATTCAATTTTAGACTCTGTTGTGCATTGATTCCATCTTCCCTGATCCAACTTTCTCTTTTAGTATCAGTTTGTGGCACTCCTAATGTACTGCAGTACTAATCAATTTATACGAACAGGCCCTCCATCACTAATGTGACTACTGTAGACTGCCAAATCTTTCGCACCGTAAAAATTAATTAAAATAAAGCAAAATAATTTACTTCACTACTATAATTATGGTTATGGAAGGCCTCGGTATCACTGCAAGTGAATTAAAATCCATAATTGGTCAACCGCCCGTGCCAGTGGAATCAGCACTAATATCATACCAATATCGTATATCATATACGACTACTAGAATTGTGATATTTACATACAGCGTGATGATATGAGCCTCTTTATTCAGACCTTAGCAGCTGGGGATAATCTGATGATCAGAAGCATCATTTCAAGCAAGTGTACCCCCCGTCACGCCAAGTGGCGTATAGGGAATATGGTGTTAGTGACCCGCCACGCCAAGTGGCGTATAGGGAATATGGTGTTAGTGACCATCAATTTTACAGACCTTCGGTACATGATTTTTTGGGGTAATGTGGTCGGTATTACGACCGTGACGCTTTACATTCCCAGAAAAAAAAATCCGGTACCCATTTAAGGCTGGTTTCTGCCCTTTAACTTCTTAATATTCTGGGGAATGGGGCGTGGCTTGAGTATTTACTTCCAGGTGTCAGCGTGATGATAGGTTTGACCTTCAAAGTTCACAAAATGTTGCACGTGCTATAGAGGAGACTCCAGTCAACACAAATCTTCTGATATCGGCTCTACTGTTCATACTCAGTCGCATATTCAAAATAAATGGCTTGTTTCTGTGTGAGAAATAAGAAACGAACTTAATTACAAATATAGAACACATATTTCACATAGTGATGCTGCTGGCTAAGTGGATTACACTGGTTATTTAACAAGTAGAGGGACGTAAGATAGTTTCCTGGAAAGGGCAAGATTCTGTGTTCTCATTACCAAACCTCTCTATAATGTTAGAGACCGACGTCGAACCTCTAGATTACCAAACCTCTCTATAATGTTAGAGACCGACGTCGAACCTCTAGATTACCAAACCTCTCTATAATGTTAGAGACCGACGTCGAACCTCTAGATTACCAAACCTTTCTATAATGTTAGAGACCGACATCGAACCTCTAGATTACCAAACCTCTCTATAATGTTAGAGATCGACGTCGAACCTCTAGATTACCAAACCTCTCTATAATGTTAGAGACCGACGTCGAACCTCTAGATTACCAAGCCTCTCTATAATGTTAGAGACCGACGTCGAACCTCAAGATTACCAAGCCTCTCTATAATGTTAGAGACCGACGTCGAACCTCTAGATTACCAAGCCTCTCTATAATGTTAGAGACCGACGTCGAACCTCTAGATTACCAAACCTCTCTATAATGTTAGAGACCGACGTCGAACCTCTAGATTACCAAACCTCTCTATAATGTTAGAGACCGACGTCGAACCTCTAGATTACCAAGCCTCTCTATAATGTTAGAGACCGACGTCGAACCTCTAGATTACCAAACCTCTCTATAATGTTAGAGGCCGACGTCGAACCTCTAGATTACCAAACCTCTCTATAATGTTAGAGGCCGACGTCGAACCTCTAGATTACCAAGCCTCTCTATAATGTTAGAGACCGACGTCGAACCTCTAGATTACCAAGCCTCTGTATAATGTTAGAGGCCGACGTCGAACCTCTAGATTACCAAACCTCTCTATAATGTTAGAGGCCGACGTCGAACCTCTAGAATACCAAACCTCTCTATAATGTTAGATGCCGACGTCGAACCTCTAGATTACCAAGCCTCTCTATAATGTTAGATGTCGACGTCGAACCTCTAGATTACCAAACCACTTTATAATGCTAGAGGCCGACTTCGAACCTCTAGATTACCAAACCTCTCTATAATGTTAGAGGCCGACGTCGAACCTCTAGATTACCAAACCTCTCTATAATGTTAGAGGCCGACGTCGAACCTCTAGATTACCAAGCCTCTCTATAATGTTAGAGGCCGACGTCGAACCTCTAGATTACCAAACCACTTTATAATGCTAGAGGCCGACTTCCAACCTCTAGATTACCAAACCTCTCTATAATGTTAGAGGCCGACGTCGAACCTCTAGATTACCAAACCTCTCTATAATGTTAGAGGCCGACGTCGAACCTCTAGATTACCAAGCCTCTCTATAATGTTAGAGACCGACGTCGAACCTCTAGATTACCAAGCCTCTGTATAATGTTAGAGGCCGACGTCGAACCTCTAGATTACCAAACCTCTCTATAATGTTAGAGGCCGACGTCGAACCTCTAGATTACCAAACCTCTCTATAATGTTAGATGCCGACGTCGAACCTCTAGATTACCAAGCCTCTCTATAATGTTAGAGGTCGACGTCGAACCTCTAGATTACCAAACCACTTTATAATGCTAGAGGCCGACTTCGAACCTCTAGATTACCAAACCTCTCTATAATGTTAGAGGCCGACGTCGAACCTCTAGATTACCAAACCTCTCTATAATGTTAGAGGCCGACGTCGAACCTCTAGATTACCAAGCCTCTCTATAATGTTAGAGGCCGACGTCGAACCTCTAGATTACCAAACCACTTTATAATGCTAGAGGCCGACTTCGAACCTCTAGATTACCAAACCTCTCTATAATGTTAGAGGCCGACGTCGAACCTCTAGATTACCAAACCTCTCTATAATGTTAGAGGCCGACGTCGAACCTCTAGATTACCAAACCTCTCTATAATGTTAGAGGCCGACGTCGAACCTCTAGATTACCAAGCCTCTCTATAATGTTAGAGACCGACGTCGAACCTCTAGATTACCAAGCCTCTGTATAATGTTAGAGGCCGACGTCGAACCTCTAGATTACCAAACCTCTCTATAATGTTAGAGGCCGACGTCGAACCTCTAGATTACCAAACCTCTCTATAATGTTAGATGCCGACGTCGAACCTCTAGATTACCAAGCCTCTCTATAATGTTAGAGGTCGACGTCGAACCTCTAGATTACCAAACCACTTTATAATGCTAGAGGCCGACTTCGAACCTCTAGATTACCAAACCTCTCTATAATGTTAGAGGCCGACGTCGAACCTCTAGATTACCAAACCTCTCTATAATGTTAGAGGCCGACGTCGAACCTCTAGATTACCAAGCCTCTCTATAATGTTAGAGGCCGACGTCGAACCTCTAGATTACCAAACCACTTTATAATGCTAGAGGCCGACTTCGAACCTCTAGATTACCAAACCTCTCTATAATGTTAGAGGCCGACGTCGAACCTCTAGATTACCAAACCTCTCTATAATGTTAGAGGCCGACGTCGAACCTCTAGATTACCAAACCTCTCTATAATGTTAGAGGCCGACGTCGAACCTCTAGATTACCAAGCCTCTCTATAATGTTAGAGACCGACGTCGAACCTCTAGATTACCAAGCCTCTGTATAATGTTAGAGGCCGACGTCGAACCTCTAGATTACCAAACCTCTCTATAATGTTAGAGGCCGACGTCGAACCTCTAGATTACCAAACCTCTCTATAATGTTAGAGGCCGACGTCGAACCTCTAGATTACCAAGCCTCTCTATAATGTTAGAGACCGACGTCGAACCTCTAGATTACCAAGCCTCTGTATAATGTTAGAGGCCGACGTCGAACCTCTAGATTACCAAACCTCTCTATAATGTTAGAGGCCGACGTCGAACCTCTAGATTACCAAACCTCTCTATAATGTTAGATGCCGACGTCGAACCTCTAGATTACCAAGCCTCTCTATAATGTTAGAGGCCGACGTCGAACCTCTAGATTACCAAACCACTTTATAATGCTAGAGGCCGACTTCGAACCTCTAGATTACCAAACCTCTCTATACTGTTAGAGGTCGACGTCGAACCTCTAGATTACCAAACCTCTCTGTAATGTTAGAGACCGACGTCGAACCTCTAGATTACCAAACCTCTCTATACTGTTAGATGCCGACGTCGAACCTCTAGATTACCAAGCCTCTCTATAATGTTAGAGGCCGACGTCGAACCTCTAGATTACCAAACCTCTCTATACTGTTAGAGGTCGACGTCGAACCTCTAGATTACCAAACCTCTCTGTAATGTTAGAGACCGACGTCGAACCTCTAGATTACCAAACCTCTCTGTAATGTTAGAGACCGACGTCGAACCTCTAGATTACCAAACCTCTCTATACTGTTAGATGCCGACGTCGAACCTCTAGATTACCAAGCCTCTCTATAATGTTAGAGGCCGACGTCGAAACTCTAGATTACCAAGCCTCTCTATGTGATGATCGTTATGGTAATCTTCCACAACTTCAAGCATACAACGTCTTCACTTTATGCAAAGTAAAGACATCGGTGTCTGTCAGCGGGTGTTGTTTAAACACAGTCACCGGCCATAAATTGACAAAACACTGAGCCACGTACATGTAGTCTTAGCCCCCAGTTCATGAAATGTTTAGTGGTTTCACTGCATCGTCCGGTGTTTCTCTCACGTTAAATCTGCAACGTTAATGGATGAGCTTCCATAATTTAAGTTAAAAGGGTCTCATTTTTGGTTGAGTGGAAAGGAGAAAGGTTTTTAAAAGAAAAAAAAAAGAAGCAAAGTTAAGAAACATAGTTTAGAAGGGGGAAAATGTCAGATGATATAAAGGTTAAAAAAAAGAAAGAAAGAAAGAAAGAAAGAAAGAAAGAAAGGTATGAAAGAGAAAGAAATGAAGGAAGAAAAAAAGCTTTGAAAGAAAGAAATGTTAGAAAGACAGAAATAATGGGAAAAAAGGAAGACATGTTTGAAAGAACGATTAGAAAGAAAGAATAAGAAAGAAAGAAAGCAGCCACAAGGCTTCGAGTGTAGCGCATAATAACCGTTTGTGGATATAACTTTAAACGGTTTGCCATATTGAACTGTGTGATCAGCGGCCATTTTACATTGACCCACACACATTAACTCTTAGTGTGAGTGAACCTATTAACCGGTTTTTTTAAGATAGTAATCCAGATCTCTTGTCCGCGTTAGACAAATACCTGCCCTTCACTTAACAAGTATACATATTAAACAAAGAAAAATGGTATTTAGCCACACCGGTATATATTGCTCAATCGGCGTGGAAATAATGTTTGAGAGTATAGGTTTTATATTTATAGGATTAGGGAAAACAAAGAAAGTGCCGGAGGAAGACGATGGATCTCTGTCGTCAAAGACTCCTTACTGACCGAGACAGGCTATACAATTAGAAAATGAGAAACACTTACACTCGTAGTACAGGACTGGATAAGCTGCTTGATGAGTGTTTACAATTGTATGTTGTTGATATGTATTTGTTTATGTTGTTGTTGATGTAAAATGGGTGGCGAAGAAGAGAAACAACTCGTTTAGTAGTCAATTGTAGCGCTGTTCTCTACTAGGCATGTTCAAAAGAGGCGACTAAGGAGCGTTGGGCATGGTACTGACTATTATATGCTGTACAAAAATGAGCCGCAAAATATTCACTAACATGGATAAGTCAAAGAACAAGGAAACAAGAAATCCGCCATCCAGGAAATAATAGGGCTCTCTTAGATATATATGACGCAATCCGGAGAAAGCTGCAGGAAATCGGGGTCGCCGACTCACATTTTTTCTACCAGGAAATCCTCCAGAATTGACACCTGGAATGTACGTACTCTAAATGAACCAGGAAAAGCTGCATAGATAGCAGCAGGAAAGGTAAACTACAAAATTGATGTTCCAAAATTGTTTGAAACAAGATGATTAGGAGCAGAAAGGATAGAAGTAAACACAGGAGAGATGAATTTATCATCAGAACACCAGGAACCTGAAGCACGACACAGTAAAGAGGTAGCTATACTGTTATCAAGGGAAACACAGAAAACACTGATAGAATGGGAAGCAGTTGGGCCAAGAATAATAAGTGCTACATTGAAAACAACAACAACAAAAAACAGGAAAAAATGAATATTATCCAGTGCTACGCATCAACCAATGATAAGAAAGATTTAGTTTCAGATGAATTATATAAACAGCTGCAATGTCAAATGGATGGAAGACGAGTCAAAGATATTATAATCTTGATGGGAGATCTAAACGCAAAAGTAGGATCAGACATGAGAAGCTTCGCAGAGATCATGAGAAAACGTGGACTTGGATAAATGAATGAGAGTGGAAAGATATTAGTGAACTTCTGTGCTCTTTATCAAATGAGCCTAGGAGAAACAATATTCCAACATAAAAGAATATATAAAGCTACATGGATGTCTCCAAATCATAGACCAGAGAATCAGAGGTGAATCTATCCAGAATAAGGCATGATGACAGAAGTGACCCTGAAGACAATTAAAGGAAGAAAGAATAAGAACGCAGACATAAATAAAAGCAAAACGAGAAGTACTAAAGCCAATACATGGAAAACGTATACAGAGGTGAACAAATAAGTGAGAAGATGCATTCAAAAGGATAAGAGGAAATACATAGATGAACTAGCTAAAGAAGCAGAGGGAAGCAGCAAATAAAGGAAATATGAAAGAACTGAACAACAGCACAAAGAAATTGACCGGAACATACAAAAAGATCAATGTCTTTATTAAAGATAAAGAAGAGAATTTGTTTAGTTAATATAAGGGAACAAATAAAGGTATGGAAAGAGCACTTTCAAGAACTTTTGAACAGACCCAACCCAAATAACCTTCCAGCTATACTACTAGCAGAAGAAGAGTTACACGTTAACTGTGGAAAGTCAGGCAACGAAGAAATAATGAAAGCCAGAGTAGTTCAACTAATATACTAATGACAAACAACTATGTCCATAACGGACATCACAACACGTTTAGAATTTTCCAGTGATTAGACTGTGGGCAGTTGGTTGACAAGTCAACCTATGACAATCTGCACCATCAAAGAAAGAGACACAGTGGAATGGCGCTCCATGGTAGCCAACTTTCGATGCGGAGGCGGCTCTCAATGATGATGATGTATTTTTATTATAGACGGAAACTTCCTAGACGGGATATAGACATCAATTATACAAAGACACAAACATTTGTACAGCACCCGGTAACATCGACAAAAGAACAACATAAAAGACACAGCTCAAACATGGTTTTGAACCCGTGTCCATTGTCACTGAACATTGCCACTGCAGAGATGCTGCACACCAAGGCTCTAGTCACGTGACGATGATGTGCATGAGTGACGTCACGGCTGATGACCCTTGTTCAATAGGAAGAAATTCAGTTAGAGCTACAGACGAAATTGGAGCTGTGATAGCTCAGTTGTTAGTGAACTGGACTCCAAAGGACAAGAGGTATGGTTCGATCCCAACCGACGGCTTTCGGGTTTACCCAGTCTTAGATGGGTACCGGATTTTTTTCCGGGAAAGTAAAGCGGCACGGGCGTAATACCGACCACATTACCCCAAAGATCATGTGCTAAAGGTCTGTAAAATGTATGGTCACTAACACCATATTCTCTATACGCCACTTGGCCTGACGGGGCTCTTTACTGTTTACTACAGGCGGAATTAGTGAGCATATACAACCCATCATCTTTCTTTCCTTAGTCTTTAGTTGGGACTGACATCACTGCAATCGGAGCATTCCCATATCCGCTCTACCGTTTGTTCCAGCGCCCATTAAAGTGTTCGTCTACTGATTTCTCCTATCCTGCAATGATTGAACGCGTTTCGTTGTTTTCCAGTGAAATTTCTTTTCCTGCCTTCGTGTTGCCACGTTCTACCATTCGTTTAACGAGTGTGCAAGATATAGTCATATTGTACATAATGTATATGGCGTGCGCCGAAGCTGACTTCTATGGACTGTAAAATCAATCACCATGCGATCTTATAACTCAATGGATGATGTTACTCTTAAGGTAGGCTTCATTTTTCGCGATCTGATCAGTAACGCATCAGTACGAATTATAGATCACAGGCTGCGCAACAGAGTTCGTGCACCAGGGTCAGTATTTTGAGGAAAAGGTCGGAACACCTATGGGTGTGTCCGAGTGCGGTGATAATGATTTTAACAAAGCATCATCATCATCATCAAGTACCGAACCTGCTGGCGTAGGTGTCATGTCTCTCCACAATTTTCGATCTCGACGATTATTTATCATTTCTGCTGTTGACCTTCTGCCAAGCCGTTCTCTTAAGCTGTCTAGTATTTTTTCTCTTTGCTTCCCTCTATCTCTTCGTCCCTCAGTTTTCCCAGTTGTTACAATATATTCCAGTTGTTATCTTCTCATTACATGGACAAAAAATGATGATTGTTTCTTCCTAATATTGGAAATTAGCTCTCTTTTTGCTTTGGCCTCTTTCAGAACTTTTTCATTACTCTTCTTTGCTGTCTATGGCATTCTCAACATTCTTCTGTAAAACCACATCTACACACTCCAGTGATTCTCTTGTCTGTTGTCCTATTGTCCATGATTCACATCCATATGTTAAGACTGGATCTACATAACATTTAAGAACTCTTTTTCGTGTTTCTATTGTCAAAATGGATTGCATAGTATCTTCCTCATTTTTTGGAAAACTGCTTTTGCCTGAGCCATTCTGCATCTCACCTCTTTTGTACATCTTCCGTCTGAGGTTAACAAGTTCCCAAATATTTAAATTCATTTATCTGTTTTAATATTGTTCCACTTGTCTTTATTTTGCACTGAGGTAATGTCTTTTTCTTTGTTGTTACCATTATTACTTTTATTTTCCTATTAAGGCTGAGTCCTTTAATTTTTAACATAGCATAACAAAACATAACATTATAATATGCAATACTCTTTCAGTTACCATTCATTGATACAGCGCCTGGCGGCAAGGTGATCAAACAGTTTCATAACTTTCTTTCTCTATTATTTTGTTTTCTGTTAAATAATTTCTGCCGTTGATTTGACTCAAAACTAAAAATATAAGAAAAATAAGAAAAATCATACACTCGTACTTAAGCCCCCTTATTAATGCGCCCTTGGTTCAGAGCTCGTTGATGCCAAGGAAATGACAGAATTAGACGCTCTTTACAGGGTTAATTCAAAATGAGAGATTGAAAGAAAGAAAACATGATTTATTTGATTTTAGATATAAGAAGTCATAGCCTGTGAAATGTAAGACCTACTTTCGGGCCGTGTTACAGTTCCCTGGGTAATTTGAGCTCGCTCGCGTCGCAATATTTGCATAGACATGAGTTTAGTTCTTTACAATGATCTTACACTTCCTTTTTTGATTAAATATCTTACTCTCAAACATAGTAACTCTCTTTCGCTATTTATATACACGGACACACGAAATAGTCTAGAGACATGAAGTGACAAAAAGTTGCTGGATCGTGCTAGGGTTACAAATTGGTTATTCATGCTCCGCTACGTTACCTAAATCAAACGCTGGGTTATTTGTGCCAAAACCAGGACACACACATTTCCATAGATTTTTATATGGAGAGATAGAATATTAAAATCAAAGAAGCATACCGTGAGTAGTATATCAGGAAGGATTTGATTAGTATTTGACCCGTAAATTAACAAAGATATATAGTGTGGTGCGCAGCGCACCACATGTACATGAGAGACAGGGGGAGTTAACCATGACCGCTCGTGTCGGGGCGTTGACCGCTAGTCCAGGTGACCCCGGAAGGACCCTGTTTATGTCTGGTGTGGCCTGGCTTTGGAGCTCTTGGTGTACTTGAGCGATAGTGATAGGTTAGTAGATTATACAACATCAATGAAAAACGATCAATATAAAACAGAAGACAAAGATATATTTTATTCTTTTATTATCTTAATAGGCGCATAACATACAGTGGATATTATATAACATTACAAACATATTCAGTACAATGAGTAAATATATAGTACAAGGATAACATTTATTTATAGCTATGTAGTTGGTGTCTGCTTAGCTCTATGTCATAAATGAATCCTAAGGGGTGAAACTTGTTAGAGATTGCTGGGTAGTCTAAGCTGGTAGTGTAAAGAGTTAAATATCTAGAGGCGTAGTCGAGACGTTATCATCAGCTACCTTTCTTTTTATATAGAAATAGGAAAGAGCATTTCTTGTTTGACTGTAGGAAAATATAGAATTATTTAAGACTTTGAAACCTACATTTTTCCCACCCTTAGCCTTTTGCGTAGCGAGAACCTCTAAAAACATATCTTTATCTAATTTGTTGTGTTGCTTGCTTAGCCCTTTACAACTGATTTTATCGTAATCCCCACTACAATGGTACGTCTTACTACATAAGCTAACAAGAGCTGTCCCTTCGTACTCTAGTTTAAAAAGACCAGGCGTTCGCTTGGTGTACACTTTAACACCCTTACAGTTTATACAGTCTGTCTTGCTAATATGCTCATCGCAAAACTCTGCAGGAAACCAGTCTTTATATACGCTATTAAACTCATCCCACAGACCTGACTTAACTATGTTCTCTAGCTTAGGTGCACTTAAAGCCAAGTATAAACTATCAGTATCTGTTTCACATAACTGAAAGTTGGACCTATCTACAAACTTATCTAAGAACTCGAAATAAAAATCTAACATACGAAGTTTTGCATACTGATAGACGAAGAAACCGATTTGTAGGGGCAAGTCCCAAACTGTTTTCTTTTTCTCCATCTCAATTTCAAAAAGATCCTCCCCTATTTCAGTCATCTTTTTAAACCGGGAACTATTAATCATTTTCGATATCTCATCCCCCTGAACGTACGAGACAGCGCTATGATTGGCCTTATTGGTTAGAGTCTTCCCGTAGGCTGAGTTTCCTAAGAGCTTCATCGTATCGCTTACTATAGATTGACTTTCGTCTAGATCACCAGCCCGCCTAGCGTCAGAAACCATTTCTCCAAACTTTTTAAAACAACTAGACGGTTGATATTCTATCACTTGATAAATTTTTGTTACCTCCAATCCGTGGTCTAAATACCACTTTAACAGCGGTGTTGCCAACAAAATTTTTTCCCCGACATAACTACCTATTAGGGTGCGACGAGGGGTTGACAACAAGTTATGTTTGAGGGCATATTCACCCATAAACGGACCAATATCAGCACGCGTGACGTCAATATTTTTGAAAATTGGAGTCATCTCACTGAAATGTTCCTTCAGACGGTCGGGGACGTGTAGATCACATTCCACTAATCCAAAACATGTCCCATCTGAAACAGAAGCCAGAATCTGTTTATCACTGAGAGGGAGCCCTTCTTTAGAGTAAGAGGGTCTAGCTCTAGGGATGGCTTTAGAAAGGAAAGCCCTAATGGTTGGGTCAGCCTTTTTCAGAGCCTGCCACTCACATTCCCACATAACTTCTACTGGAACTTTTACCTCCTCAGTTAGGTAGGTGTGTATCTCACATGTTTTTTCAAACAACTCTAACAATGGCTTATTATTAACAGGGTTTCTTTCTTTATCTTTGGTGAGGGGACAGTCTTTGTGACCATGGTACAGACTACCATGAAAATTGTAGCCTCTTCTATTGGATTTATCCCACCCATCCACGGGGATGTTTCTAGCACCTAATCGAAACTCCCTTCCATTAAACTGAGTTTTCAACTCCACCCCTTTTTGGTAGGCGACCCACGTTAGCCACTCTCTACTTTGTTGGACATAATAGTTATCTTTTTCGACCCTAAACCCGGTCTCCATTCTTCTAATAATTGGGTAATCTGTTGGCATTGGGTTCATCAGAGCCCAAAGATACAACGCGTTGGCATCGTAACCTTGGATGGATTTGACTACCTTTCCGCCCCTAATAAGCGTTTTGTCTACCTCGTGATACCTATGGAAAATTATAGAGGGACCCCCAACGATATTATCTCTAATCATTTTGTGTAGACTCGCCTGTTTGCTCGAACATAAACTAAACATTACACCCCTATCAATGGTCTTAAAAAGATACTTTAAACAAACACCCGGAACCGAAATGGCGTCTTTAAAACAGTCTACACCCCGCTCCCCATAAAAGCGAACCTGCTGCTCCAAGGCTTCTAAGAATGGGACTACATCTTTGTTGTTATACCACACCAAAAAGTCCCTAAGTGTGGTCATGTTATTGTCCTGCCATACCTTTTTGCACAGAGCGTACTCCTCCTTGGAAATATTGGAATTTTTTAACGACGAATAAAACGCTTCGTGTGGGGGTAGTTCTGTCTCCTCCAACTTTTGGGGGTCGTCTATATATTCATAACAAAAGTAACCCTTTGTCTCACTAATCTTATAAGCGGCCAGATATTTACTATAGCTAAACCCGGGGGCTAGATAGTTTACTATATCTAAGAATTTTAGATTCGGCGTTGCAATACACATAAAGTTATTGTTTCTTTTAACTATAAACTTGAACGGTTTTGGTACTTTGTAGTCTACGTCCATTTTATCTTCCTCTTCTTCTTCTTCTTCTTCTTCTTCTTCTTCTTCTTCTTCTTCTTCTTCACCCACTTGGGCAGTGGCATCCATGAAGTGCTTTATTAAATAAGGTTTAATGACGTTGACGTCATATTTCCCCGAGTTAAACCCTATCACTGGAAGCTCTTTTAAATACTCATCAAACCTAACTATTAGCTTGTCTTTATTCAGATCATGGAGTTGAGTAAAAATACTTTCAAACCGATCTCGCAACAACGAGTATGCCTTAGCAGCTATACCAGTGAGGTAGTCAACCATCTGACTAACTAAAACCTGTGGGTCACCCTTCGTTATGAAGCATATTGGGCCCTCCCACCCGGGGACATTTGACGCTATAGAGCAGGAGAGAGGGACGTGTTTAGCTACAAAGGTAGTCGAGTGCGTCTCTTTGGGAACATTACCATTATCAAAGTAACATTCATAATCGAATGTCGCCCTGAATGGGTAAATAAAACACGCTGGAGTACTTATTCCTTCAGCGCTGATTGCGTCCCATACACTTTCAGGTGAAGAATAAACACCACCTTTATATGTCTCTACAGCCATATCCCCATTACACGTTTTTTCGTGCTTATCCATACGCCAAAACTCTTTCCACAATTTCCCACATTTTCCACAAGAAAAGCTTTTACTAGCCCTGGAAAGATCGTTTATATAAAAGAAGTGATTTTTGTAAAGTAAAAGACGGAGAGTTTCACTATAACTACTACCACTTCTCAGGACAATACGCAAGGCTTGCTCAGTATCAAATTCAAAAATATCTATGTTTACTGAAAAACAACTTTCTAAGAGAGGTATTTCAGCAAGAGTTACACCGTGAAAGTTACTTAACTTTAGAGAGGGGTTAAACTGTTTGAAAAGTAGTCTTGAAGCCTTCCTAACATCAGTATTTGAAGTTCCTCGATGGACAGCTAGACAACGGAAGAAGCAGAGATTATCATTGTAGATTTTAGAATTGGAGTCATTTTGAAGGATATTAATACCATGATTTGATGCAATGTAGGGTGGGATATCTAGCAGACACCCTATAGGATAATCTTGAAGTTTATAAATATAAACACTCGTACTGACTAAGGCTTCTAAAGTATATTTGGTTGTCTCCCTGTTTTTATTTGCATACCCTAATATATCACTTTCATTTAATCTATCAACAAATGTTTCAAAATCATGTCTGTTGTTAACTAACAAGGGTTTGTCTAACCTTGTCGCATTATTCGAGCTGGCGTGAAAGTAACGCAGTCCCTGTGTCTCTCTATGTCTTAAGACTAGATGATGACTATAATTCACCTTGAAACGCTTTTTCTGGGCTTGGAAAATTGGGTTTACAAGGGTCTCCCAATCTATAGGAGTATCAGGCTGATGAAATATAGTGTACGTATCCATGTATTTGTTCCTACGTTCATGTGTTCTAATAGCTAACCAGTTGTTCTTATATATCTTCTTAATATCTTGAGGTAACTTATTTAAAGAGTCTATTTCATTAATAAGTCTTGGTCTCTTTGAGAGCTCTTGAGTCGAACTCTTTACTGCCCGCTTGCGTGAGGTTGTCGATACCAGTGGGCCTGGTAGTGTTGATGAGGGTGTTGAGTTGTCCACAGCTATGTCATGACTAGCAAGATGCACTCGCAGATGGGTTGCTCCAGTAAAGCTTTGTTGGCAGATATGGCAGATATGTGGGTTAGCACTGGTCTCTTTTGAAGGTACATGATCTGTTGACACAGGAGTTGGTGATGCAGGAACCACTGAGGCAAGAGATACAGGATGCTCTGTCTTGATATGTCTGGCAAGACTGTCTACTCTTGTATATACTCGTTCACAAACATTACATTTGTATTCCTGACGCCCATGTACACTAGCAACGTGTCGTTTTACGTTCCGGCTCCGGGTGAAAGTTTTGGAGCAGATATGACAAGTGTTAGACATCTGTAGAAAAGAAATTGAAACATTACAACTAAAGAGTAAAGAACAGTAAACATTACAAGAAAAGTAAACAATGAGAACTATCGAAATTAGGTTACAAAAGTAACACGTGGATGCTAAAAAACCAACTTATCGAAAATAGGTTACTAAAATAACACGTGGATACTAAACAACCAGCTTATCGAAAACAGGTTACTAAAGTAACATACTATAGCATTAAAGAACTAAGATAACACTTACCTTTTATGTGTTTGAAGGCACGAGACACGTCCGTCGGCAACAACTGTAAGCGAAAGTCTGATTACAAACTTCAAAGTCGCGTTATATATACGCCAGAAACACCGGAAGTGTTACTAAAAATAGAACTGACCGCTGATGCAATACCGGAAGTGTTACTAAAAATAGCTTTTGACGGCTGACGTGATGCCCGTGGAGTTTCTAAAAATAGATTTTGACCTAGGATGCAATACCAGGCGACTTTATAGGAGTTTTTCCCCTTGACCCTTTATGAGGGGCCGCCCATGAAACTGTTAGAAATAGTAAATTTAACCTAGTGGCATACCCCAGATGTTATATTAGACATCCCCATAGCAAAAAATTTACATAAAAATCACTTTTGAAATTACTACCCCTGTACCCATTTTTGGCGGTTACGCCCATGAAACTGTTAAAAATAGTCAATTTAACATCTAGACATACCCCAAACTTTATAATAAACATCCCAGTATCAAGAATTTACATAAAAACAACTTTTGAAATTACTACCCCTGTACCCATTTTTGGCGGTTACGCCCATGAAACTGTTAAAAATAGTCAATTTAACATCTAGACATACCCCAAACTTTATATTAAGCATCTCCGTATCAAGAATTTACATAAAAACAATTTTTGAAAATACTACCCCTGTACCCATTTTTGGCGGTTACGCCCATGAAACTGTTAAAAAATAGTCAATTTAACATCTAGACATACTCCAAACTTTATATTAAGCATCCCCGTATCAAGAATTTACATAAAAACAACTTTTGAAATTACTACCCCTGTACCCAGTTTTGGCGGTTACGCCCATGAAATCAATAAAAAATTGAAATTTAACATATAGACATACCCCAAACTTTATAATAAACATCCCCGTATCAAGAATTTCCATAAAAACAACTTTTGAAATTACTACCCCTGTACCCATTTTTTGGCGGTTACGCCCATGAAACTGTTAAAAATAGTCAATTTAACATCTAGACATATCCCAAACTTTATATTAAGCATCCCCATATCAAGAATTTACATAAAAACAACTTTTGAAATTACTACCCCTGTACCCATTTTTGGCGGTTACGCCCATGAATTGGATAAAAAATTGAAATTTAACCTATTGGTATACCTCAAACATAATATTTGACACGCCCATGTATCAAATTTACCTGAAAAATCAACCAAAAATTAGTAGTATATATCTAGTGATTGGCCGGGTGACTCTCATATAAGAAAAAACGGTAGACTCTCATATAAGGAAAAACCGCACCAAAAAATGTCTGGCCATGTACGGGTAGACTAATTATATAAGGATTTATGAGCGGCTGGCCGCTCTTTCCACGGTCCAATCACTAGATATATACTACTAATTTTTGGTTGATTTTTAGGTAAATTTGATACATGGGCGTGTCAAATATTATGTTTGAGGTATACCAATAGGTTAAATTTCAATTTTTATCGAATTCATGGGCGTAACCGCCAAAAATGGGTACAGGGGTAGTAATTTCAAAAGTTGTTTTTATGTAAATTCTTGATATGGGGATGCTTAATATAAAGTTTGGGATATGTCTAGATGTTAAATTGACTATTTTTAACAGTTTCATGGGCGTAACCGCCAAAAAATGGGTACAGGGGTAGTAATTTCAAAAGTTGTTTTTATGTAAATTCTTGATACTGGGATGTTTATTATAAAGTTTGGGGTATGTCTAGATGTTAAATTGACTATTTTTAACAGTTTCATGGGCGTAACCGCCAAAAATGGGTACAGGGGTAGTAATTTCAAAAGTGATTTTTATGTAAATTTTTTGCTATGGGGATGTCTAATATAACATCTGGGGTATGCCACTAGGTTAAATTTACTATTTCTAACAGTTTCATGGGCGGCCCCTCATAAAGGGTCAAGGGGAAAAACTCCTATAAAGTCGCCTGGTATTGCATCCTAGGTCAAAATCTATTTTTAGAAACTCCACGGGCATCACGTCAGCCGTCAAAAGCTATTTTTAGTAACACTTCCGGTATTGCATCAGCGGTCAGTTCTATTTTTAGTAACACTTCCGGTGTTTCTGGCGTATATATAACGCGACTTTGAAGTTTGTAATCAGACTTTCGCTTACAGTTGTTGCCGACGGACGTGTCTCGTGCCTTCAAACACATAAAAGGTAAGTGTTATCTTAGTTCTTTAATGCTATAGTATGTTACTTTAGTAACCTGTTTTCGATAAGCTGGTTGTTTAGTATCCACGTGTTATTTTAGTAACCTATTTTCGATAAGTTGGTTTTTTAGCATCCACGTGTTACTTTTGTAACCTAATTTCGATAGTTCTCATTGTTTACTTTTCTTGTAATGTTTACTGTTCTTTACTCTTTAGTTGTAATGTTTCAATTTCTTTTCTACAGATGTCTAACACTTGTCATATCTGCTCCAAAACTTTCACCCGGAGCCGGAACGTAAAACGACACGTTGCTAGTGTACATGGGCGTCAGGAATACAAATGTAATGTTTGTGAACGAGTATATACAAGAGTAGACAGTCTTGCCAGACATATCAAGACAGAGCATCCTGTATCTCTTGCCTCAGTGGTTCCTGCATCACCAACTCCTGTGTCAACAGATCATGTACCTTCAAAAGAGACCAGTGCTAACCCACATATCTGCCATATCTGCCAACAAAGCTTTACTGGAGCAACCCATCTGCGAGTGCATCTTGCTAGTCATGACATAGCTGTGGACAACTCAACACCCTCATCAACACTACCAGGCCCACTGGTATCGACAACCTCACGCAAGCGGGCAGTAAAGAGTTCGACTCAAGAGCTCTCAAAGAGACCAAGACTTATTAATGAAATAGACTCTTTAAATAAGTTACCTCAAGATATTAAGAAGATATATAAGAACAACTGGTTAGCTATTAGAACACATGAACGTAGGAACAAATACATGGATACGTACACTATATTTCATCAGCCTGATACTCCTATAGATTGGGAGACCCTTGTAAACCCAATTTTCCAAGCCCAGAAAAAGCGTTTCAAGGTGAATTATAGTCATCATCTAGTCTTAAGACATAGAGAGACACAGGGACTGCGTTACTTTCACGCCAGCTCGAATAATGCGACAAGGTTAGACAAACCCTTGTTAGTTAACAACAGACATGATTTTGAAACATTTGTTGATAGATTAAATGAAAGTGATATATTAGGGTATGCAAATAAAAACAGGGAGACAACCAAATATACTTTAGAAGCCTTAGTCAGTACGAGTGTTTATATTTATAAACTTCAAGATTATCCTATAGGGTGTCTGCTAGATATCCCACCCTACATTGCATCAAATCATGGTATTAATATCCTTCAAAATGACTCCAATTCTAAAATCTACAATGATAATCTCTGCTTCTTCCGTTGTCTAGCTGTCCATCGAGGAACTTCAAATACTGATGTTAGGAAGGCTTCAAGACTACTTTTCAAACAGTTTAACCCCTCTCTAAAGTTAAGTAACTTTCACGGTGTAACTCTTGCTGAAATACCTCTCTTAGAAAGTTGTTTTTCAGTAAACATAGATATTTTGAATTTGATACTGAGCAAGCCTTGCGTATTGTCCTGAGAAGTGGTAGTAGTTATAGTGAAACTCTCCGTCTTTTACTTTACAAAAATCACTTCTTTTATATAAACGATCTTTCCAGGGCTAGTAAAAGCTTTTCTTGTGGAAAATGTGGGAAATTGTGGAAAGAGTTTTGGCGTATGGATAAGCACGAAAAAACGTGTAATGGGGATATGGCTGTAGAGACATATAAAGGTGGTGTTTATTCTTCACCTGAAAGTGTATGGGACGCAATCAGCGCTGAAGGAATAAGTACTCCAGCGTGTTTTATTTACCCATTCAGGGCGACATTCGATTATGAATGTTACTTTGATAATGGTAATGTTCCCAAAGAGACGCACTCGACTACCTTTGTAGCTAAACACGTCCCTCTCTCCTGCTCTATAGCGTCAAATGTCCCCGGGTGGGAGGGCCCAATATGCTTCATAACGAAGGGTGGCCCACAGGTTTTAGTTAGTCAGATGGTTGACTACCTCACTGGTATAGCTGCTAAGGCATACTCGTTGTTGCGAGATCGGTTTGAAAGTATTTTTACTCAACTCCATGATCTGAATAAAGACAAGCTAATAGTTAGGTTTGATGAGTATTTAAAAGAGCTTCCAGTGATAGGGTTTAACTCGGGGAAATATGACGTCAACGTCATTAAACCTTATTTAATAAAGCACTTCATGGATGCCACTGCCCAAGTGGGTGAAGAAGAAGAAGAAGAAGAAGAAGAAGAAGAGGAAGATAAAATGGACGTAGACTACAAAGTACCAAAACCGTTCAAGTTTATAGTTAAAAGAAACAATAACTTTATGTGTATTGCAACGCCGAATCTAAAATTCTTAGATATAGTAAACTATCTAGCCCCCGGGTTTAGCTATAGTAAATATCTGGCCGCTTATAAGATTAGTGAGACAAAGGGTTACTTTTGTTATGAATATATAGACGACCCCAAAAGTTGGAGGAGACAGAACTACCCCCACACGAAGCGTTTTATTCGTCGTTAAAAAATTCCAATATTTCCAAGGAGGAGTACGCTCTGTGCAAAAAGGTATGGCAGGACAATAACATGACCACACTTAGGGACTTTTTGGTGTGGTATAACAACAAAGATGTAGTCCCATTCTTATAAGCCTTGGAGCAGCAGGTTCGCTTTTATGGGGAGCGGGGTGTAGACTGTTTTAAAGACGCCATTTCGGTTCCGGGTGTTTGTTTAAAGTATCTTTTTAAGACCATTGATAGGGGTGTAATGTTTAGTTTATGTTCGAGCAAACAGGCGAGTCTACACAAAATGATTAGAGATAATATCGTTGGGGGTCCCTCTATAATTTTCCATAGGTATCACGAGGTAGACAAAATGCTTATTAGGGGCGGAAAGGTAGTCAAATCCATCCAAGGTTACGATGCCAACGCGTTGTATCTTTGGGCTCTGATGAACCCAATGCCAACAGATTACCCAATTATTAGAAGAATGGAGACCGGGTTTAGGGTCGAAAAAGATAACTATTATGTCCAACAAAGTAGAGAGTGGCTAACGTGGGTCGCCTACCAAAAAGGGGTGGAGTTGAAAACTCAGTTTAATGGAAGGGAGTTTCGGTTAGGTGATAGAAACATCCCCGTGGATGGGTGGGATAAATCCAATAGAAGAGGCTACAATTTTCATGGTTGTCTGTACCATGGTCACAAAGACTGTCCCCTCACCAAAGATAAAGAAAGAAACCCTGTTAATAATAAGCCATTGTTCGAGCTGTTTGAAAAAACATGTGAGATACACACCTACCTAACTGAGGAGGTAAAAGTTCCAGTAGAAGTTATGTGGGAATGTGAGTGGCAGGCTCTGAAAAAGGCTGACCCAACCATTAGGGCTTTCCTTTCTAAAGCCATCCCTAGAGCTAGACCCTCTTACTCTAAAGAAGGGCTCCCTCTCAGTGATAAACAGATTCTGGCTTCTGTTTCAGATGGGACATGTTTTGGATTAGTGGAATGTGATCTACACGTCCCCGACCGTCTGAAGGAACATTTCAGTGAGATGACTCCAATTTTCAAAAATATTGACGTCACGCGTGCTGATATTGGTCCGTTTATGGGTGAATATGCCCTCAAACATAACTTGTTGTCAACCCCTCGTCGCACCCTAATAGGTAGTTATGTCGGGGAAAAAATTTTGTTGGCAACACCGCTGTTAAAGTGGTATTTAGACCACGGATTGGAGGTAACAAAAATTTATCAAGTGATAGAATATCAACCGTCTAGTTGTTTTAAAAAGTTTGGAGAAATGGTTTCTGACGCTAGGCGGGCTGGTGATCTAGACGAAAGTCAATCTATAGTAAGCGATACGATGAAGCTCTTAGGAAACTCAGCCTACGGGAAGACTCTAACCAATAAGGCCAATCATAGCGCTGTCTCGTACGTTCAGGGGGATGAGATATCGAAAATGATTAATAGTTCCCGGTTTAAAAAGTTGACTGAAATAGGGGAGGATCTTTTTGAAATTGAGATGGAGAAAAAGAAAACAGTTTGGGACTTGCCCCTACAAATCGGTTTCTTCGTCTATCAGTATGCAAAACTTCGTATGTTAGATTTTTATTTCGAGTTCTTAGATAAGTTTGTAGATAGGTCCAACTTTCAGTTATGTGAAACAGATACTGATAGTTTATACTTGGCTTTAAGTGCACCTAAGCTAGAGAACATAGTTAAGTCAGGTCTGTGGGATGAGTTTAATAGCGTATATAAAGACTGGTTTCCTGCAGAGTTTTGCGATGAGCATATTAGCAAGACAGACTGTATAAACTGTAAGGGTGTTAAAGTGTACACCAAGCGAACGCCTGGTCTTTTTAAACTAGAGTACGAAGGGACAGCTCTTGTTAGCTTATGTAGTAAGACGTACCATTGTAGTGGGGATTACGATAAAATCAGTTGTAAAGGGCTAAGCAAGCAACACAACAAATTAGATAAAGATATGTTTTTAGAGGTTCTCGCTACGCAAAAGGCTAAGGGTGGGAAAAATGTAGGTTTCAAAGTCTTAAATAATTCTATATTTTCCTACAGTCAAACAAGAAATGCTCTTTCCTATTTCTATATAAAAAGAAAGGTAGCTGATGATAACGTCTCGACTACGCCTCTAGATATTTAACTCTTTACACTACCAGCTTAGACTACCCAGCAATCTCTAACAAGTTTCACCCCTTAGGATTCATTTATGACATAGAGCTAAGCAGACACCAACTACATAGCTATAAATAAATGTTATCCTTGTACTATATATTTACTCATTGTACTGAATATGTTTGTAATGTTATATAATATCCACTGTATGTTATGCGCCTATTAAGATAATAAAAGAATAAAATATATCTTTGTCTTCTGTTTTATATTGATCGTTTTTCATTGATGTTGTATAATCTACTAACCTATCACTATCGCTCAAGTACACCAAGAGCTCCAAAGCCAGGCCACACCAGACATAAACAGGGTCCTTCCGGGGTCACCTGGACTAGCGGTCAACGCCCCGACACGAGCGGTCATGGTTAACTCCCCCTGTCTCTCATGTACATGTGGTGCGCTGCGCACCACACTATATATCTTTGTTAATTTACGGGTCAAATACTAATCAAATCCTTCCTGATATACTACTACCGTGGGCTCTGCTACGCATCAGTTTATATCTATGAACGTGACATTAGAGTGCTGAACATAATCATTTATTGGGATGAGGGTGTATGTCAGCACAGACTAAAGCATAGAAAAGCCATCAGTATATATATATATATATATATATATATATATATATATATATATATATATATATATTAATATCTTCAGTAATAAAGAAAAGACGATGGTCAAATGTTGGACATGTGATGAGAAGAGATAGTAACCGAACAGCAAAGCAAGCCCTCATATGGGAAACAACAGGTAAGAGGAAAAGAGGAAGACCCAGAGAGACACTGAGAAGAACATTTAGGAGAGAGGCAAGAGCAGCAGGATTCGGCTCCCTCAATGAGATAGAGCTGCTTGCACAGAACAGAGACAAATGGCGAGATTTGATAAAATATCTTTAAAAGAATTGAAAACTGCTAGAACAAAAATTCAGATAAGAGAAGGAGTATCTTGGTCTACGCCCTATGGGCCGGCTACGGCTCGAAAGGAAAGGTCAATATATATATATGCATATTTATAACGAAAATAAAAGTGGTTTGATACGTACCTCGATCCCCTGGACTAGCATAAGGTCGTGCTGTAAAGAAAGTTCAACGGAGGATGAAATAGGCAGACAGAGAAAGAGATGGAATGGTAACATCTATGAATGGGCAGGTCTCGACTTCGCAGTCCCAATGAATGGGTGAACCTGGAAGCCGTCGGTTGAGATCGAACCCTACCTCTTGTCCTTTGTAGTCCAGTTTACTAACCACTGAGCTATCGCGTTTCCCGATCCCCAGATAAAATTTCACAATAGTACCCCATCAATCCCCGGATAAAATCTCATAATAGTAACTCAAAGATCCCCAGATAAAATCTCCCAATAGTACCCCAACGATCCTAAGATAAAATCTCCAAATAGTAACAAAACGATCCCCAAAAAACCTCACGATAGTACTCTAACGATCCCCAGATAAAATCTCACAATAATACTCCAACGATCCCCAGATACACTTTCACAATAATACCCCAAAGATCCCGACATAAAATTTCATAATAGTAATCCAAAGATCCCCAGATAAAATCTCACAAAAGTACCCCAAACAATCCCCAGATAAAATCTCATAATAATACCCCAATGATCCCCCTAAAACATCTCATAATAGTGCTCCAATGATCCTCAGATAAAACCTCACAGTAGTGCTCAAATGGTCCTCAGATAAAATCCCACAATAGTGTTCCAATGATCCTGAGATAACATCTAACGATAGTACCTCAAAGATCCCCAGATAAAATCTAACGATAATACCCTAACGATCCCCAGATAAAATCTCACAATAATACCCCAACGATCCCCAGATAAAATCTAACGATAAAACCCCAACCATCCCCAGATAAAATCTCACAATAATACCCCAACGATCCCCAGATAAAATCTCACAATAATACCCCAACGATCCCCAGATAAAATCTCACAATAATACCCCAACGATCCCCAGATAAAATCTAACGATGAAACCCCAACCATCCCCAGATAAAATCTCATAATAAAACTCCAACGATCCCCAGATAAAATCTAACGATAAAACCCCAACCATCCCCAGATAAAATCTCACAATAAAACTCCAACGATCCCCAGATAAAATCTCACAATAATACCCCAACGATCCCCAGATAAAATCTCACAATAATACCCCAACGATCCCCAGATAAAATTTCACAATAAATCTTCAACGATCCCCAGATAAAATCTCACAATAAAACTCCAAAGATCATCAGATCAAATCTCACAATAATACCCCAACGATCCCCAGATAAAATCTCACAATAATACCCCAACGATCCCCAGATAAAATCTCACAATAATACCCCAGCGATCCCCAGATAAAATCTCACAATAAAACCCCAACGATCCCCAGATAAAATCTCACAATAATACCCCAACGATACCCAGATAAAATCTCACAATAATACCCCAACGATCCCCAGATAAAATCTCACAATAACACCCCAACGATCCCCAGATATAATCTCACAATAATACCCCAACGATCACCAGATAAAATCTAACAATAATACCCCAACGTTTCCAGATAAAATCTCACAATAATACCCCAACGTCCCCGGATAAAATCTCACGATAGTACCCCAACGTCCCCAGATAAAATCTCACAATAGTACCCCAAAATCCCCAGATAAAATCTCACACTAGTACCCCAACGTCCCCAGATAAAATTTCACAATAATATCCCCAGCGTCCCCGGATAAAATGTCACAATTGTACCCCAAAATCCCCAGATAAAATCTCACAATAGTACCCCAATGTCTCCGGATAAAATCTCACAATAGTACCCAAAAGATCACCAGATAAAATCTCACAATAGTACCCCAAAGATCACCAGATAAAATCTCACAATAGTACCCCAAAAATCCCCAGATAAAATCTCACAATAGTACCCCAAAGATCACCAGATAAAATCTCACAATAGCACCCCAATGTCTCTGGATAAAATCTCACAATAGTACCCCAAAATCCCCAGATAAAATCTCACAATAGTACCCCAAAGATCACCAGATAAAATCTCACAATAGTACCCCAATGTCTCCGGATAAAATCTCACAATAGTACCCCAAAGATCACCAGATAAAATCTCACAATAGTACCCCAAAGATCACCAGATAAAATCTCACAATAGTACCCCAAAGATCACCAGATAAAATCTCACAATAGTACCCCAATGTCTCCGGATAAAATCTCACAATAGTACACCAAAATCCCCAGATAAAATCTCACAATAGTACCCCAAAATCCCCAGATAAAATCTCACAATAGTACCCCAAAGATCACCAGATAAAATCTCACATTAGTACCCCAAAATCCCCAGATAAAATCTCACAATAGTACCCCAAAATCCCCAGATAAAATCTCACAATAGTACCCCAAAATCCCCAGATAAAATCTCACAATAGTACCCCAACGATCACCAGAATTATGGCATGCAGAAGAAAAAGAAAATGAGCATGTGTGTACGTATGTGTGTGCCTGTGTAAAAAAATATATGCAAATATATATATATATATATATATATATATATATATATATATATATATATACTGTATATATTATATATCTCATGACATCAGTAAGAATATGTAGACGCAGGGGAAAAAAATATAATAAATGCGCGTTGTGGATACGCTAGTGTGGATACAAGCGGGAAGGGATTCTCAAGCTTGCGAGTTCAGCAATATTAAAGTAACATTTCCACTCAAAAAGCTAATAATATATAAGATGAGCGACTAAATCTATATAACGGTTAAGTTTAGCAGACAGATCATTCTTATTACATAACGGACAACTCATAGATCTCAGATTCCTCCCTCAGCCCATTACCCGGTGTGTACCATGCATTCCGCACGCATGCGAAAGCACTGAAGATGGCTTACGTTAATATGCATGAACTCCGTAGCAGCGGTAAGGACCTGAGACTTAGTCGTTTCTTGCGACACGTATGGCAGGTGACCTTGACTTTAATCTTTCATCCACATGATCAAGGTCAAACCCTAATAATCACGTGGACGAATTTGGAAGTCAAGTTGTTATATACTTAAGAAGAGAATCTATCTTACCACTAATCTACCACTACCTTACCACTACTCTACCACTTGTCTACCGCTACCCTAACACTGCTCTATTACCCCTATACCACTGCTCTAACACTACTTTATCACTACCCTACCACTACCGTACCACTGCTCTAGTATTGCTTTACTACTACCCTACCAGTACCCTGCCATACCACTACCGTACCACTGCTCCAACACTGCTCTACCACTACCCTATCACTGATATACCACTACTCTACCATGAATCTGCCACTAATCTACATCCCTGATCTACAACTGCTCTACCACAGCTCTATCACTGATGTACCACTGCTCTATCACTGATCTATCACCACTCTACCACTACTCTACCACTGCTCTATCACTACACTACCATTACTATACTCTACCACTACCCTACCACTGCGCTCGATAACTGCTACCCCACTACTCCACCACTCCGTAGCACTGCTCTACCACTATCCTACCACTACTCTACCACTGCTCTATCACTACACTACCACTACTCTGCTCTACTACTGCTCTACCACTGCTATACCACTAGTCTACCAGTAGTCTACCACTAATCTACCATTGCTCCACATCCAGTTCCCTAAATATTTACTCATAATTTAATTCTAATTAAAAATACACGCCGGACCATCATTTATTTAAAATTCGACATTCCCTGCACGCGAAATACTACCTGCCCACTTAGTGCCTTAACATCACCATCGTCATCATCATTATCATCCAGCTTGTCCCTGCTGTAATCTGATTCCCATTACAGCTATTTTTGAAGTTTCCTCTCTTGTGTAAGAACCCAGCTGTGCAACGTAATCAGTTAGGCAATATTGATGCATGCAAGAAATGAACATAATTCTTGATTAAACAGATTGACGAACGCAGAGAGGGCAAAGTCATTTATTTGAAATAAGTTTCAACCGCAGTGACTGACAAGCGTTCAAAGCCAATAAAAGATACAAGCGGTTCACTGTTTTGCTAACTTGATCTCGTCTTTGTTGGCTTTCAAACTCAGGGGTAGATCAAATGTTCTGGTCATGATCTGTGCTTTCATTTTTATGTATGTTGATTGTATACTGTCAATAGAGAGAATATTGATTAGAGAGTAGTGAGCCAGTAGAAAGAATGTTGATTAGAGAGTAGTGTGTCAGTAGAAAGAATGTTGATTAGAGAGTAGTGTGTCAGTAGAAAGAATATTGATTAGAGAGTAGTGAGTCAGTAGAAAGAATGTTGATTAGAGAGTAGTGAGTCAGTAGAAAGAATGTTGATTAGAGAGTAGTGAGTCAGTAGAAAGAATATTGATTAGAGAGTAGTGAGTCAGTAGAAAGAATGTTGATTAGAGAGTAGAGAATCAGTAGAAAGAATATTGATTAGAGAGTAGTTAGTCAGTAGAAAGAATGTTGATCAGAGAGTAGTGAGTCAGTAGAAAGAATATTGATTAGAGAGTAGTGAGTCAGTAGAAAGAATATTGTTTAGAGAGTAGTGAGTCAGTAGAAAGAATGTTGATTAGAGAGTAGTGAATCAGTAGAAAGAATATTGATTAGAGAGTAGTTAGTCAGTAGAAAGAATGTTGATCAGAGAATATAGAGTCAGTAGAAAGAATATTGTTTAGAGAATAGTAAGTCAGTAGGTAGAATATTGATTGCAGAGTAGTGAGTCCATAGAAAGAATGTTGATTGCAAAGAGTAGTGAGTCAGTAGAAAAAATATTGATTGCAGAATAGTGAGTCAGTAGAAAGAATATTGATTGCAGAGTAGTGAGTCAGTAGAAAGAATGTTGATTGCAGAGTAGTGAGTCAGTAGAACGAATGTTGATTGCAGAGTAGTGAGTCAGTAGAAAGAATATTGATTGCAGAATAGTGAGTCAGTAGAAAGAATATTGATTGCAGAGTAGTGAGTCCATAGAAAGAATGTTGATTGCAAAGAGTAGTGAGTCAGTAGAAAAAATATTGATTGCAAAGAGTAGTGAGTCAGTAGAAAAAATATTGATTGCAGAATAGTGAGTCAGTAGAAAGAATATTGATTGCAGAGTAGTGAGTCAGTAGAAAGAATGTTGATTGCAGAGTAGTGAGTCAGTAGAACGAATGTTGATTGCAGAGTAGTGAGTCAGTAGAAAGAATATTGATTGCAGAATAGTGAGTCAGTAGAAAGAATATTGATTGCAGAATAGTGAGTAAGTAGAAAGATTATTGATTGCAGAATTGAGAGTCAGTAGAAAGAATATTGATTGCAGAATAGAGTGTCAGTAGAAAGAATATTGATTGCTTAGTAGTGAGCCAGTAGAAAGATTATTGATTGCAGAATAGAGAGTCAGTAGCAAGAATATTGATTGCAGAGTCGTGAGTCAGTAGAAAGAATGTTGATTGCAGAGTAGTGTGACGTAGAAGAAATATTGATATAGAGTAATGTGTCAGTAGAAAGAATATTGATTACACACTGTCAGCAAAAATATCATAGAGGGAAGTGAACTTTACCAGTGATTGCATGACAGACTATCAGATGTCCTAATAGTAGTTGAATAAGAAACTGTCACATTTCATAATATGGATGCAATAAGAAACTGTCACATTTCATAATAGGGATGCAATAAGAAACTGTCACATTTCATAATAGGGATGCAATAAGAAACTGTAACATTTCATAATAGGGATGCAATAAGAAACTGTAACATTTCATAATAGTGATTCAATAAGAAACTGTCACATTTCAGAATAGTGATGCAATAAGAAACTGTCACATTTCAGAATAGTGATGCAATAAGAAACTGTCACATTTCCTAATAGTGATTCAATAAGAAACTGTCACATTTCATAATAGTGATTCAATAAGAAACTGTCACATTTCAGAATAGTGATGCAATAAGAAACTGTCACATTTCAGAATAGTGATGCAATAAGAAAATGTCACATTTCAGAATTGTGATTCAATAAGAAACTGTCACAAATCAGAATAGTAATCCAATAAGAAACTGTCACATTTCAGAATAGTGATGCAATAAGAAGCTGTCACATTTCAGAATAGTAATTCAATAAGAAACTCTCACATTTCAGAATAGTAATTAAATAAGAAACTGTCACATTTCAGAATAGTAATTCAATAAGAAACTGTCAAATTTCAGAATAGAAATTAAATAAGAAGCTGTCACATTTCAGAATAGTAATTCAATAAGAAACTGTCTCATTTCAGAATAGTAATTAAATAAGAAACTGTCACATTTCAGAATAGTGATGCAATAAGAAACTGTCATATTTCAGAATAGTGATTCAATAAGAAACTGTCTCATTTCAGAATAGTGATTCAATAAGAAACTGTCTCATTTCAGAATAGTGATTCAATAAGAACCTGTCTCATTTCAGAATAGTGATGCAATAAGAAACAGTCTCATTTCAGAATAGTGTTGCAATAAGAAACTGTCACATTTCAGAATAGTGATTCAATAAGAAACTGTCACATTTCAGAATAGTGATGCAATAAGAAACTGTCACATTTCAGAATAGTGATTCAATAAGAAACTGTCTCATTTCAGAATTGTGATGCAATAAGAAAATGTCATATGTCAAAATAGTGATTCAATGAGAAACTGTCTCATTTCAGAATTGTGATGCAATAAGAAAATGTCACATGTCAAAATAGTGATTCAATAAGAAACTATAAACGAATAGAGATTGAATGAGAAACTGTGCAGATGTTCGATAAGTGATTGAATGGGACACTGCCACGTGACCGAATAGTGAATGATGAAAATCAGTAAAAGACCATATAGTGATTGAATGAGAAACTACCAGATGTCGGAACAGTACATGATGAAAACCTTAAAAGGAACAAATAGCAAATGAATGAGAAACTACCATATATCTGAATAGTAATTGAATGAGAAACTACCAGATGTCGAAATAATGAATAATGAATGATGAAAATCAATATATACCTGATAGTACAGTTTTGGAAAACTCGGAGTGACTGAAAAGTGACTGAGATAAAGTGAGCCATTTTGCCAACTTATAGAGACTGCTGTAATAATGACTGAGTCCTGTCTAAAAAAAAAAAGTTATCATTGTTCTTTTAAAATTCATGCTATAAGTCGGTTATAAATAAAAATTTCAGCTGAAACTGCACATTTTCCATGGAGCTACTGCTGAGAATTACAATTATAAATAATCCTACGGGCATGCACGTGAATAACGTATTAGAACGCTAACCACATTTCACAGAAGCGTTCATGCTCTTAGCCAAGTAAAAACCCTCGCTTTCACGTCGTCTTTTATAACACGAGATGAATAAGATGTTTCAGAGACCAACTCGTGTCTAATAAGAGAAAGTATTTACTTTCCCTAATCAATCCAATCTCTTACAATTTCAGCCCTCGAGAGATTCATCCCACTAAACGTTTACCCTTTACACGAGCGAACACCCAGTAGGGCTCTCCAATTAATTAACCCAGGGCTATTTAATTCCAGGTTGTGGGTGGTTTATGTTTATTTCTCCCTCTCACGTGACTAGTTGAAGAACCAGAGAGGAAAACGTCACGCCTCGTGGTGGCGATTAAGAATATGGTGTTTGTTCTCATACATTTTATCTAGATTTTCAGCATATTTTTTCTGGGGCAGTCTCGTCAGCATTACGCCCGTGCTGTTTTTCTTTCAGAGAAAAAAATCCTCTATATATTTAAAAATGGGTAAACATGGAAGTAATATTTCAGAAAATGAAAAACGTCTTGTGCCGTAAGATATGGCAATAGCAGTGAGAAAGAGAGTTCATCGGTGATATATAGAGCCAATCCTGACCTATGGACGTGAATCATGAACAGTAGCAAAGAAACGAAGAGACGATTGGAGGCCAATTGGAGGTTATGTTTCGCAGTGTTTCTAATATTCCGTTAATGCATTTTATTTTGTGGTCGGCCTATGGTCGGGGTTGCCGCCGGAGCTACTTACTGTATTTAGCGGTCTGTACACACCGGGAGCTGTGATGTATTTAGTGGTCTGTACACACCGTGAGCTGTGTTGTATTTAGTGGTCTGTACACACCGTGAGCTGTGTTGTATTTAGTGGTCTGTACACACCGTGAGCTGTGTTGTATTTAGTGGTCTGTACACACCGTGAGCTGTGTTGTATTTAGTGGTCTGTACACACCGGGAGCTGTGTTGTATTTAGTGGTCTGTACACACCGTGAGCTGTGTTGTATTTAGTGGTCTGTACACACCGTGAGCTGTGTTGTATTTAGTGGTCTGTACACACCGTGAGCTGTGTTGTATTTAGTGGTCTGTACACACCGGGAGCTGTGTTGTATTTAGTGGTCTGTACACACCGTGAGCTGTGTTGTATTTAGTGGTCTGTACACACCGGGAGCTCTGTTGTATTTATTGGTCTGTACACACCGTGAGCTGTGTTGTATTTAGTGGTCTGTACACACCGTGAGCTGTGTTGTATTTAGTGGTCTGTACACACCATGAGCTGTGTTGTATTTAGTGGTCTGTGCACACCGTGAGCTGTGTTGTATTTAGTGGTCTGTACACACCGTGAGCTGTGTTGTTCATCCTAATCGTGTTTCGATATTCCGATTGCATCATCATCATCATGTACCATGCCGGCTGGCGTAGGCGATCATGTCCCTCCACAATCGTCTATCTACAGGGCATCGTATCAGTTCTGTTGTTGAATGTTTTCCATGCCGTGACACCAAGCTATCCAGTATTTTCTCTCTTTGTCGTTCGCGATTTCTCTTCCCTTTTATTTTGCCAGTTCCGATTTCATACGATGAATGATAATATCGTATGATGCAGGACAGTTCAACTGCGTTCACTTTCGGTGCCGCTTGGCCTTATGTCTTCTGGCGTGTGCTGTAGCTGCTATGATGGGGACTACATATGCCTTTCTTTCTTTGAATACTTCACTGAGATGGGTTTTAATTCGGATGATTCCACTGGCACGGACGATTGAACAATTATGGATTTTAATTCGCGTGTAGTTATATACCCAGGCTTCCGACTAATCATAACCATAACCTTGTGGTTTTTTTTATTTTTTTTTTTATTTTAGCAAACACACCCACACACTGTACCGATAGTTCCTACAATTGGAACAAACTCCCGGAGAATAATGGCCACCTATGCAGTGCAGTCACTGCAAAGTGATCAGGTCTGATTTTTTTTTGGTTCATCCTTAATAAGGGAAGCTTTTGACTCTACCGGAATGTGAACCCGCGTCCTCTGGGTTTGGAGCCCGACGAGTTATCGATTGCTGACCTCAAACAATCATAATAAAAATTACATGTAATTTCATTAAATTAGAGAAAAGATATAAAGACCCCATATGTTCACACATTGTGGAGAACATATGATCAATTTCATAAACATTAAATTACACTTTAATGAAATTTTCGAATAATAGAAAGGCACCACATTATGGAGAACATGTGAGTAATTTTATAAACATTAAATATATTGAGTTATTGAGTTATTTGCGGGTCATCGTCATTGCACTCCAGACATGTCCATAGGAGCTCAGATCCCCCTCCTCAGCAAGTCCCAAAATGTCCAGCGACTGACAACTCCAGTTCTGTGTTGGTTGATAAGTCTTCTTACACGCCCAGTAAGTTTCTCATTTCTGGCTGTGCCCATCTTAACCCCCATCTCTATCATCTGAAGAAGTGACGTGGATTTGTTTTTGTCGAAGTCTTGTGCTCTTCCCACATCTCGGAGGGCATTGATGATGTCCGCCCGATCCATTGGTTGACCGTCCTCAACGACAGCGCAGCTAGCCAACCTGTCCGCTCTTTCATTTCCCCGTACTTCCGCATGTCCAGGGACATAGACAAAGGTGACCTTCATCATTTTTGACCTCTGCAATGACTCTAACCATTGAATGCGTACAGAGCCCGCATTCACTTTTTTTTTGTCATGCTCTTCGAATCACTCAGTATACATGCATGGATGTAGTCTTGGGATTCTAAACATTTGAATGCCTTGGTCACTGCCACCACCTCCATATTAAATATATATATGGCCCATTTCGTCTTGTCAGACGGTCTAGTGGAGGCTATTGTGTATTTTTTTTTTTTAGTTTTTGTTTAGCAACTTCTCTCGTAGCTAATTCTACCAATGTTTGACAAACACACACGGTCACAGAATGAACATGTCAGACCCACTAATCCACATGGTTCTCCATCCTTTTTCATGAGTCTTTTCTCTTCTAAGTTTTGCCTTAGCACAGTCACAAATGATATTATACCGTTCCTTATACATGCTCTTCTTGATGTGCGATCACCTGCCAGATGTTCCCAGTCATTTTCACAGATGGAGAAGTCATTCAGGTATGATTTACACATTAAATGTAATTTAATTAAATTAGAGAATATATAGAGATGTCCCATATTATGGAGAATACATGAGCAATTTTGTACGACGGAAACAAATAAAGTAAATATTCAAAAGAACACAGTAACACTTTCAACAAAATTACTTAATTAAAGAATAACATGTCGGGGATAACATCTTTGGTTATGACCTTGAGGCTTCGTTCCTTCAACACGATGTCCTGACATACGTACCAGTGTGCAAAGTTTAAATTTATATGTGTGCTGTTTTTGACATCACTTGATCTGACATACATTTGTATGCGGTTTGTGCTCCGGAGCAGCCGTCAGGAAAGCTGTAACATGATCACTAGGGGCGACAATTTTGGAGATTTGCTTGGGGTCTTTTTATCAGTGTATTTAGGAAACTGGGACGGGGTCGAGTTCAGGCTTTTGTGTATTTAAGACGCTTCAGGGTGTGTTGTTGCTGCTTTGGAATGTCCAGATATGGCAGGTCAGGCGTGGTTATAGTAGGAGGAAAATGAGTAAAGGATTTTAACATTCAGTTATTTTGCATGAATTTATAAGTCTTTAGTACTAGCAGAAGGCATGTAACATTTTACATTGAAATATAATGATCGGTTATTTGAGATTTATGTAAAACTATGCCATATGTCTATCTATCTATCTATCTATCTATCTATCTATCTATCTATCTATCTATCTATCTATCTATCTATCTATCTATCTATCTGTCTGTCTGTCTGTCTGTCTGTCTGTCTGTCTGTCTGTCTGTCTGTCCGTCCGTCCGTCCGTCCGTCCGTCCGTCCGTCCGTCCGTCCGTCCGTCCGTCCGTCCGTCCGTCCGCCCGCCCGCCCGCCCGTCCGTCTCTCTGTCTATTATTATTTTCGGGGCGAACACGTCACACAGGGATGTATCTCTAACCTTTTCATATCCAACAATTTTTGTTATCAAATGTCAGCTTTTACACAGGCCTTATATTTCGTCACACGTTCCTGATCTGTGCGAGCCTCTCAACCTCGACAAAATAGCAGATGCCATCTGTTATTGCTTCTCGCCCTAGTATTCTTGTCAGCACTCCTCAAAGATAGCCTTTTTTTTTTGCCCTTCATTCCCTTCTCTTGTCTGTAGACATGGTATTCTTTAAAACGTATAGGGATGAACTCCCGTCAACCATAATGGAACATATGATAAATATGTTGACGGTGTCTTATTTTTCATAGATCAACCGTACATATATGGGTGATTATATGTGTGTTATGCCATGCTGTTTACTAGATAAAATCTCTGGTACCAATTTTCAAATGCCGGTTGAACCTTATATCCATGCACGTTGAACCTGCGGACTCAATAAATTAAGCTTTAACTGTGCTGCTTAAATTACTCAATGATCATAGAAGATAATATATGTATGCTCATGTCTATAAGGTCCTCATCTCTATTAAACCGAACGCTCTGTATTCTTTTAATCATAATCATCAAGTACCGCACCTGCTGACGTAGGTGATCATGTCTCTCTAAAACTCTCGATCTCGACAGTTATTTATCATTTCTGTTGTTGACCTTCTGCCAATCCATTCTCTTAAGCTGTCTGATATCTTTTCTCTTTGCTTCTCTCTATCTCTTCGTCCTTCATTTTTCACAAGTGTCACAATACATTTCAGCTGTTCCCTTCTCATTACATGGCTAAAAAATGATGATTATTTCATCCTAATATTGGAAATTGGTATTCTCAATTTTCTTCAGTAAAACCACATTTCTTCAGCCTCTTTTCTTGTCTGTTGTCTAATTGTCTATAATTCATATCCATAATTTAAGACTGGCTCTACATAACAATTAAGAACTCATTTTCGTGTTTCCATTGTTAAAAATGGATTGCACAGTATTTTCCTCTAATTTTTGTGAAGCTGCTTTTGCCTGAGCCATTCTGCATCTCATCTCTGTTGTACATCTACCATCTGAAGTTAACATTATTCCCAGATATTTAAATTATTATTTTAAAAGCGAAGTGTATTTAAACTTCCTTGTTTTTCTCATTTTTAAGAACATACCCTAACAAAACAGTTGTTGGGCTTTTAAGCTGCACTTTTAACCGTTTGGGAGATGGGAATGTTGTTGTTGTTGCGTTCGCCAGCTTTCATCTCTGACGAAGTCCCTAGAGACTAGGAACTGAATTTTGCGTGTTAATCCATTTTTTCCCTGGCATCCGTGTGCACAGCGGTCCCTCGAGATGGGAATGAAGATGGTCCAAAATAAACTTGTAACGATCCCATTACAGGTGACTTTGCATTGCTTTAGAGTGGGAATTTATTTACTGCGTCTTTGTTAATGAATGCTAACTATATGCAAATTTTACCCAGATAATCTTCTTCTACATCAGCTGAAGGTTATTTTGAAATGGGTTATTTATAACTGGCTCATAAACACAATTCTATAGGGGAGATTACAATAGTATATCTATTTGAAAAGACAGGACGGGCTGAAAGAATAATAATGGAGGGAATGGTTCCATGACAACGACACAAAACAGACCAAGAAGAGAGTGGGTTTAGGACATCAGGAAGACATTGAACAGAGCAATGGAGGATGTGGAGAAATGGCTGCTGTAGAGATTCACGGACTGTGGTGGGCAAACTTCATGGGCAACGTTCTGAAAAGGAAATGCGGCCCAATGGCGATGTCGATGATGATCATCAATCCATCCATCCATCCATCCATCCATCCATCCATCCAGCCAGCCAGCCAGCCAGCCTTCCATCCATCCATCCATCCAGCCATCCAGCCAGCCAGCCAGCCTTCCATCCATCCATCCATCCATCCATCCATCCATCCAGCCAGCCAGCCAGCCAGCCAGCCAGCCAGCCGTCCGTCCGTCCGTCCGTCCGTCCATCCATCCATCCATCCATCCCATCCATCCACATAATTATCTAACCGTCGTTGCATAAATCTATCATGTTGCCTACCAACCTTCTTACCTACCCATTCATCCGTCAGTTCACCAACTCAATAAATCATCCAACCCACCTGCCCATCTACTTCACATAAGACCTGTCTACCTACCTACATAAATAAACATTTGCCTAGCACCCCTACCTACCTACCTGTCTCTCAGTCTTATCCATCCACCTATCTTTTTGTGTCTATTTGCTTTCTGTCTTTCTTTCTAAATTGTCTGTCTGTCTCTCTATATGTCATTCAATTTATCTAATCATCTATCATAAAACAATCTTTTTCTGTGTCCATCTATTCGTCTCTCTTTTCTTCTGTCTATTAACATCATACCATTCTACCTGTCCTTCTGCCTCTATGCTTCCTGCCTGTCTATCAGTCATTATATTTGCTATACTGTTTTTTTATATCTATATCCCCCAAAACCCGTTAGTCTGTCTATTCGCTTGTATTTCATTTTCTTCAATATATATAGTTAGCATATTATTCATTGCATTAGTCGAGCTGTCGTGTTATTCCATTCCCTGTTCCTCGTTTCATGTCAGACATTATATGCATAATTTGTCATATTGTAGTTCACATATAAATAATAGAAAACATTATACAGAGCTTACAGAGATAAATAAAGAAACAATCATCATTTTTCGTGCACATCATGAGAAGAGGAAAGTCGGAATACTTGGTTACAACTGGCAAAATACAGGGGAAAATAGATCGAGGACGACAAAGAGAGAAAATACTGAATAGTTTAGTGTCATGGCATGGAAAACGGGCAACACCAGAATTGATACGATGCACTGTGCGTAGAAGATACATGATTACCTACCCCAACCGGCATGGCACACGATGATGATGATACAGAGCTTCGCAGCAAGGGGTAACCAGTTTCGGCAGAAGTTGAACCCGCGTCGAGTGAATGTTTCATCCCTTTAGCTTCTTACCTAAATAAAACATTTCAAATTGTCCACATATATATATATTATATAGAACCAGCTTTAACATATGGACGTGAATCATGGACAATAGGACAACAGACAAGAAAACCAATGGAGGCTGTAGAAATGTTGTTTTGCAGATGAGAATAACATGGACAGTTAAGAGAAGTAATGAAAACGTTCTGAAAGAGGCCATAGAAAAACGAGAGCTAATTTCCAATATTAGGAACCAAAAAAATCATCATTTTTTTGGCCATGTAATGAGAAGAGAACAGCTGGAATATATTGTAACAACTGGGACAATTTGAGGGACGAAGAGATAGAGGGAAGCAAAGAGAAAAGATACCAGACAGCTTAAGAGAATGGCTTGGCAGAAGGTCAACAACAGAAATGATAAATAACTGTTGAGATCGAAAGTTGTGGAGAGACATGATCACCTACGCCAGCAGGTTTGGTTCTTGATGATGATGATGATGATGATGATATATATAAAACATCGTTTACACAAGATATGTCTTCACATTGGCGTATTTACAGCTCAGCCTTAAGTTAGAAGATTGGTAAACAAAATAATATGTGTTTTTCCTATTATGCACGCATAATCAAAACATTCACGTTCGTTATGTAGACACAAGCATACACTGACAGTCGCCCTTCTGTATAACCGGTTTATTAACTCGTTGTGTCCTCCTACATGTTTGTAACAATAATATGTTCATAATTTATATCATTACACTGCTCTTGTATATATAACCATCATAATAGTAGCGTTCGGACAATGTTCATATGTGCTACAATGACCGACGGCTTGCGGGTTCAGCCTTAAATGGGTACTGGATTTTTATGGAAAAATAAAACGGCACGGACGTAATACCGACCCCATTACCCCAAAAATCATGTGCCGAAGGTCTGTACAAATTATTGTCACTAACACCATATTTCCTATACGCCACTTAACGTGACGGGGGCTCTTTACTTTGCTTTACTTTACTTTACTTTACTTTACTTTGCTTTGCTTTGCTTTGCTTTGCTTTGCTTTACTTTACTTTACTTTACTTTACTTTACTTTAATTTACTTTACTTTACTTTACTTTACTTTACTTTACTTTGCTTTACTTTAATTTAATTTACTTTACTTTACTTTACTTTACTTTAATTTAATTTACTTTACTTTACTTTACTATTCAAAATTCGATGCAATATCGTCATTGGTGTTGTGATCATTGAAGAAATTCCGGATAGATATGTGAGCCGCGCTGTAGTTGTTAGACAAATGATAATTGTCAAATCAGACTAACATTTATGCCTAAGAACTGATCACTACATGTTTAGTGGGTCTATTCTTTAAGACTTTCTAAATTCATTTGCGCTTCTTCTGTGTGTCTTTCGTATACTTTCTTCTTTTCGTCATGAATCACTAACAATCAAACATACAAAGATAGTTTAATTTAAACTATACTTATTTTTTTTAACTTAACCTCATTTCAAATATTTTTGGTCCACATATGAAAAGAGTTACATCCCCTGACGCTGTGCTGCTTCACGCATACCCGCTGTATGTTAGTCAGAAACTCGGTCAGAAGATTAAAGTACACGAAACCTTTGTGTTTCTATGTTTGTATATCAAATAATGATTTAATAGGCTTTTAGTTCTGCAATGTATTTTGACCTACTGTTTTAGAACGGTAATGCAATTTTCAGCACTCCAGAAAAAAAAAATATTTGCAATAACGTTTTAGTTTTAGTTCAGTTTAATGGACATGTCATCTTTATCGCATTTAGGAGAATTCCATCGTACTCTCTCCAGCACCTCCCACAAATTGCAGCACTGCAACCACATGCTAGTGAAGGCACCGAGGATAGTTCAGATACACAAACTGTAGCACTGGCGAAGTCTATAAAATGATTTCAGTTCAGATGCGCGAACTGTAGCACTGGCGAAGTCTATAAAATGATTTCATTTCAGATACACAAACTGTAGCACTGGCGAAGTCTATAAAATGATTTCATTTCAGATACACAAACTGTAGCACTGGCGAAGTCTATAAAATGATTTCAGTTCAGATGCACAAACTGTAGCACTTGCGAAGTCTATAAAATGATTTCAGTTCAGATGCGCGAACTGTAGCACTGGCGAAGCCTATAAAATTGATCGGGGAATTGGGGGTAGATTTATTTCTTGGAACTTATTTTGTTATTTTCGGCCAGAACAGCGGTCATACTTGACATTCACTCTCCGATGTTTGACTGTCACGCTTTCACTAACATGCGCAGAGTGCACACGGGACTTCCTGTTTTGTGCCTCTACCCGAGAGGGTTATATATAGGATCTCACTACCCTGAGATGCCGCAAGAGGGTGGTAAAGGTAAAGTACGAGACTTTAATCGGCGTCTTAGCACGCAAGTTTTCACCAATATGTGCTCGGCCGCCTAACCAGGTAACTGTTCGGAGACTTCTGGATAGTGTCGTTTGTTTCAAGCATCGAAACTCATGACGCAAGGTGGTAGTCCTCACCTTCCCAGAGTACTACCCTAGTATCTATTTCTACCAGAGGTTGTGTCTACCGCAGGGGCATTTTCTTTTTTTCCAATCACGACTACAATTCACACTGCATCCCGTGGGACTGTAACACGGGTTGTCCGAATGTCGATAGCCACCTACTCGGGGGTTTTTACAAAGTGGGTACAAATAATAATACATATATTTTCTATTATTCCCTACTATCGCCTCGGAAGTTCCCCATATAATAATATTTATGTATTATTATTTGTACCCAGTATATAACCACTGGAAACTACTATTCGTGCTGTTTCGTCCAATAAATGTTTGTCTACAACACAAGTATTCAGCCCTACTGGGAGATACTTGCATTAATAGGAAAGTACAAATATACAATTTATTTCCGGTCTGTGATCGTTACCCTATGCTATAGTCATTGAGAACGCCTTCGTGTAAGACACTGCTGCAATAGCCATTTTTTTAGTTGGCTGCGTGGCAGTGTGCCAAGCGTTCGGCTTCTCGTGGCAAGGCGCGGTGCCACTGAGTACGGGTTCGATTCCGCTTCGGACCATATATTGTTCTTCGTTTTTTTTCTATTGTTGTTTGTCTGTCAATTTTTCCGAGTGCTAACACATACTTCTTTGTTCTATTATTCCCGAGTTTTTACAAACTAGGCTACCGAGGTAAAGCCATGAAATGTTCCACAGATTTGAACAGGAATATTACCACTGTCTGTAATGAAGTTCAATCCTGAAACCCTACTGTCCAGAGGTCGTTATTTTATCACCAGACCACCAAGTCTCCACCGTCCAACCCTCCCCCCCCCCCCACAAAAAAAAAGAAAATATAAACAAATAAAATAAAACTCCAGTCACAACATCTATTGTCTGCAAGTTGAAATAGTAAATTGCATCACACAGAGACAAAGGGGGGAACTAGAATACAAGAGAGGTGGCGAAACAGAGGAAATGTACACGACAGCTTGGCTTTGTGGCTTGAAAAGCAATCGTCAGTGGAATTGATCCGTAATACTGGCAGACAGACTGTGATATTGATCAGAGCCATGTCTGTGAATAAACAAAAATAGAAAATAAAATTGGAGGCCTAGCTATATAAATTTACAAAATAATGAGAGGAGTTGGGTAAATTAAGAACAAAATGTTAAAAAACATGAAACTCGGATGCACTTGAAAAATGTAAAAAGAATTAGTTGCTTGCTTACGTTCGCCCGATGACTAAAGTATTCTAGAGTATTCGTAGACTGTAGAATTCCTTATCGTCATCCGCCCTTAAAAGGACGTTAAGTGGACGTGTCTGCGTTGTGTTGTGGTTTGCAGTATAACTGTTATATTTGCGCCATTCAGCCCAATACATCCGACTTCACCACGACATTTTTTAGTACCGGGTTGTCTTTCCTCTTCAATCCCTGCTTGCTTGGCCAGACTAGACAGGTTAGTCTGTTACTGGAGGCACCACGGAGAAGTGGAGCAGGGTATGAATGGTTTTGGTTCACCGATCCTGGCGCAAGCCATCAACTGTGGGTCGATGACAACTTCCAGCTCTGGTTAATTAGTGAATATATTCCAAGCAATATATATATGTATATATATATATATATATATATATATATATATATATATACACGCTCGTGCGCTGCCGGGGCCCGAAAGGGGATTAAAGAATAGTGACGCTGTACCCTACCAGGCATGTTCGTTAGAGGCGAGAAAGGAGGGTTGGGCATGGGTCTGGCTATCCCTTACTGTAAGAAAATAAGCCGAAAAAAACTTCACAAAAATTGACAAGTCAAAGAACAGGCCTTTTTTTTAGAATCCCCAGCGGAAAAGACAAAGAGGAAGAACAAGGAATTCTTGGAGAAGATAGACAAAAAACAGAACGATTTGGAAAGTGTTTTTTGAAGACCTATGCTCCACTGGGAGCTAAAGAGGTAGACGAAGAAGAAGTATATGTAGATATATATATATATATATCGATCCCCAGGAGTGGCGGAATTTTTTTCGGATTGACAAGGCTCCGGGGTTCACCCAGCCTCTAAAAATGGATACCAGAGATTTGTTTGGAAGTAAAGGCGGCCTGGCGTGATACCGACTACATCAGCCAAAAAGTGCTATGGTAGAAAAATATGGTCACTAACACCATATTCCTCGTACGCCTAGCAAGGTGTGGAGGGAACTTTAATATCATCATCAAGTATCGGGCCTGCTGGCGTAAGTGATCATGTCTCTCTACAATTTTCGATCTCGACAGTTGTTTATCATTTCTGTTGTTGACCTTCTGTCAAGTCAATCTCTTTGAGCTGTCTGGTATTTTTTCTCTTTGCTTTCCTCTATTTCTTCGTCCCTCAATTTTTCCAGTTGTTACAATATATTCCAGTTGTTCTCTTCTCATTACATGGCCAAAAAATTATGATTGTTTCTTCCTAATATCGGAAATTAGCTCTCTTTTTGCTTTGGCCTCTTTCAGAAATTTCATTGCTTTTCTTAGCTGTCCATGGTATTCTCAACATTTTTCATGTAAAACCACATTTGTACAGACTCCAGTGATTCTCTTGTCTGTTGTCCTATTGTCCATGATTCACATCCATATGTTAAGACTGGCTCTACATAACGTAATATACAATAATTAATATATATATATATTATTATAATTTATATATGTATATACATTATATATATATATACACAGTAAAGTCTCGATTATCCGGAATGCTCGGGGAAGAACCCATTCTGGATAATTGAATTTTTCTGGATAATCGAGAGTAAGAAAACCAAACTCAAAATTTATGAAAAAACATGATTGAAAAATTGCAATGCTCAGAAATATTTAAATTCGTGTGACATTCACTAGCTTTCTCTATCAACATGGGTCCTGATATTGGCATTCCTTTTCTTCTTCTTTCTAAAAACCACACATAAAGGACGTCGTCGAGTTTTTCAAATTTTGGCCGTTTCATACTTCGTCTCTGGTGTATATTGTTGCTGCTTTCAGACTCCGACGCAAACTTAAACAACTCATCTTTTTGATTTCGTATGTCATATAATGTTGAAGAGGCTATGCCAAATTCAGTCATCAAAACGTTGCGATTAACGCCTTTTTCAAGTCTACTAGCGATTTCAATCTTCTGGTTCAGTGTCAATACAGTTCGCTTGCGTTTACCTTTGCGGGAAATTGAGGTGTGGTTTGCACTCGCAGAGGCCATTTTTTAACACAAAAATGTATTCCGTTAAAAAGTATGCACACATGCGTTTTTAGCATATCATGTATAATTTATACTGATGGAACGAATTTCAGCTTGCACAAATGTCTGAGACAAACTAACGTCAAACTCTGTATCTTACTCTTTTTGAATTTCCAGTCGGTAATTTTTGAACCCCTCCCCCTTTCTTCTCACCATCTCTATGTCACTGCACGCCGGCTGCTCAACCTTTGATTTATAATCATCAAAGTTATGGGCTCTTCAATTTTCACAAACAATACGTCTGCTTCTAATGTTCGGTCAGACTGTCAAACGCCATATTTTTGACAAATTCATGACCAACTTTAGATCTAAAGCAGGCTATGAGAAAATTAAGCAAATTTGTAAAATCATGTAGATAAGTGTTTTTGGCACGACTAAGATTTCCCGACAAAAACATTTAGTCGGGGGAAAAAGTGAAGATATAGACTGTCTGTCGCTTTTACTTGGAATATTTGGAGACACAATGTCTGGATTGAATAAAATATGTTCGCTCCTATTTGAAGTATATTACTGTAAATACACTATTGTAAACGCAATATTGTGTAATGATAGAGCCTGTAGAAGTAAGCGCAGCGCACAAACCGTGTTGTAGCGTTTTCGATTTCCGGATAAAGGCATTTAATTTAACTGAACAAAACATGATTCAAGCTTTCTCCCTATAATAATTAAAAAAAAAAAGTCCGTTAAATTGAGAATTCCGGATTATTGAGTACCGCATAATCGAGACTTTACTGTATATATATATATATATATATATATATATATATATATAATATATATATATATATATTATACAGTAATCCCTCAGTTATTGCGGTTAATAGGGACCAGAACCGGCCGCGATAAGTGAAAAACCGCGAAGTAGTGTCCCCCTCTCATTTCTAACATACGTACATTTTTTGTGTATGTATAATATCAATAAGTGTATATGAAATCATATAAGTGCATATAAAGTGTTATCATTAGAACATTAAAGAATAGTTTCAAATATGTAAATAAAATATTAATAGTATAAATAGCATACATAAAATAATGTATAAATGATATAAATATGATACGTGTGTCTGCAACATATGAAGATGTAACTAAAGTGTATTGGTTATTGGTTATTGGTTATGGAAGGCCTCGGCTTCACTGCAAACGAATTAAAATCCATAATTACTCAACCGCCCATGCCAGTGGAATCATCTGAATTACTAACACATCTCCCAAACAAAGAAAGGTAACTGTAGTCCCCATCGTAGCAGTCTCAGCACACGCCAAAAGACATAAGGCGAAACCGCGCATAAAGTGAACACAGCCAACTGTTCCCTGTCACACGACATCATCATTCATCGTAAACAAGCGGGATATCGAAAAAGGATCAAAACGGATGAGACACAAGTAGTATACAAGGGTCCACCTGTTAAGTATTTAGGCGTAAATTAACAAAGCTATATAGTAGGCGCATTTCGCGCCTAATGTACACGAGAGACAAGGGGAGTTAATCGGTCGTGTGACGGCGTGACACCTCGTGCGGCGTGACCCCTCGTGCGGCGGGCGCGTGGTGACCTCGGGGAGGATCGCGCGGATGCGTGGTGACCTCGGGGCGGATCGCGTGTCGGCGTGTGACCCCTTCAGATTAGCTCGAGTGGTTCGGACAGCGTGCTATCGGATCGGTGATTATCTCGAGTGGTTCGGACAGCGTGCTATCGGATCGGGATTATCTCGAGTGGTTCGGACAGCGTGCTATCGGATCGGGATTATCTCGGTTCGGTGGGACGCTATCGCGCCAGGTAGCCGTTAGAAAATATTTATAGCTATGTAGTTGGGTGTCTGCTTAGCGTTGTACCATAAATGAAGTATAAGGGTGAAACAGTCAGAGATTACTGGTTAGTCTAAGCTGGTAGTGTAAATATGTTCCTCGGTGTTAGTGGTTCGCTATCTCTCTCTCTCTCTCTCTCGTTCTCTCTCCCTCTCCATCTCTCTCTCTCGCTATCTCTCACTTTCACTAGACTTCTCTCTCACTCCTAGACGTCTCTACTACCATACCAGCTTTCATCCTCTCTCTCTCTCTCTCCTAACATTCCACCCTCCATCGTACATTTAGCTTCCGTCATAGACTTCGCTCCATTGTAACACTTACTCAGTCTCTCCATTTAAATCCATTAGCTCTACTTAGCTCCCCTAAATCTCTCTCTCTCTCTCTCTCGCTCTCTCTACTCTATCAGCCTAGATTTCCCTCCATTGAAACACTTACTCATTCTCTCCATGTATCACTTTCATCGCGCCTTCCATCTCCCTCTCTCTTTCTCCCCTATCCTCTCTTAGACTTCTAACCTAACTTAAAACACTTTTTAAAATGTTACCCCACTTACCATTGTTGAGGGTTACACTTAAAAATGGTAAGGGGGGTAACAATTTCAAAAGTGATTTTTAAGTTAATTTTTGGTGTGGGGATGTCTAAAATAAAGTTTTAGGTAAGCCTACGTGCTAAAATTACGATTTTTATCGATTCCATGGGCGTAACCCTAAAAAATGGTAAGGGGGTAAAAATTTCAAAAGTGATTTTTAAGTTAATTTTTGGTGTGGGGATGTCTAAAATAAAGTTTTATGTAAGCCTACGTGCTAAATTTACGATTTTTATCGATTCCATGGGCGTAACCCTCAAAAATGGTGAGGGGGGTAACAATTTCAAAAGTGATTTTTAAGTTAATTTTTGGTGTTGGGATGTCTAAAATAAAGTTTTAGGTAAGCGTACGTGCTAAATTTACGATTTTTATCGATTCCAAGGGCGTAACCCTCAAAATGGTAAGGGGGGGGTAACAATTTCAAAAGTGATTTTTAAGTTAATTTTTGGTGTGGGGATGTCTAAAATAAAGTTTGGGGTATGCCTAGAGTGAAAATTTACGATTTTTACCGATTTTATGGGCGTATCCCTAAAAAATAGTCAGGGGGTAACAATTATAAAAGTGCTTTATAGGTACATTTTTGCTGTGGGGATGTCTAAAATAAAGTTTTTTGGACTTTGAATATAACTATCTGTTCGATGTGTCTAACTTGTATGAGTATGGGAGTAAATTTGTAGAGTTTTAAGGTCGACTTTTTGAATATGAGCCTAAATTTGTGTGTTTTGGTGGTAAAATCTTAGTGATTTGGTCTAACATTTTGGACCTTGAATATAACTTCCTGCTCGTTGTGTCTAACTAGTATGACTATGTGAGTAGATTTTTATGGTTTTGAGGTCGACTTTTTGAGTATGAGCCTAAATTTTTGTGTTCTGGGGCTAAAATATTTGCGATTTGGCCAAACTTTTTGGGCTTTAGAAATAACGATCGGTTCGATGTGTCTAACAATTATGACTATGTGAGTAATTTTTTGAAATTTTTAGGTAGACTTTTTTAATATGAGCCTACATTTTTGTGTTCTGGGAGTAAAATGTTTGCGATTTGGTCTAACTTTTTTGACTTTGGATATAATTATCTGTTCGATGTGTCTAACTTGTGTGAGTATGGGAGTAGATTTGTAGCGTTTTAAGGTCGACTTTTTGAATATGAGCCTAAATTTGTGTGTTCTGGTGGTAAAATCTTAGTGATTTGGTCTAACCTTTTGGACCTTGAATATAACTTCCTGCTCGTTGTATCCAACTATTTATGACTGTCATGGAACTCCTGGTATTGCAAAATGGGACAAAGCGCGTTCAAGTAACCCGCCACTTGTATTATTTCCTCCCACCATTGACCCGCTAGGTGGATTGTATCAGGGGCCGAATCGATTTAAAGTAACCTACGCGTCAGACTCGACAGCACTCCAAGTTGAAAATGAGGTCAGTTATCACGATAACAGTAATCTTTTTCTCTGATTAGTTAATCCAGAGGTCAGTCATTTCGTTGGTGGGTGTCCGATAGAAATCCTCTTCTCTGGTTGGTTAATCCAAAGGTCAGTCATTTCGTTGATGGGTGTCCGATAGAAATCCTCTTCTCTGGTTGGTTAACTTAGATGTTAGTCGATGGTGGAATAGTGTCGTCCAACTTTTATTTACCAGATTATATATAAACTAGTCGGATGTGAGACTTCGTGTTATAAGCGCGATTGATTCACGGGAGTTTATTTTCATAGTACTGTTCAGTCTAGCGGTCTGTGTTGTAGTGGAATATTATACGGTGTAAGTTGAATTTTTTTTTCTGTTTTTCTCTTATCTCATAACGATGTGATAGGTTATCATTAAAGGAATTTCGGTTGTATTAATGGTGATGTGTATAAAGTACGTATGTTAAGCCTTGTCGAGTGTATTATTCCTTCGTTTTTCATATGTTTATCTTATTGGTTCTTTAAAAAGTAGATATTTCAAGTCTTTTTGTAATTGATATTCAATGTTATTAATGTGTTACACTGGCGGCAAGGTAAAAATACGAATGAAGGCGGAACGCTAGGCGAGGTAAAGAGAGAGAGAGAGGAAGAAAGGTGGAATGGTAGGAGAGAAGTCTTTTGTAGGGGTTAGAAGAGAGAGAGCGAGAGAGAGAAGCATATGAGAAAGAAGGCGAGATGCTAGGTATAAATGGCGAGAATAATCAAGTGTTACAATAGGAGGGACGCTAAAAATATGAGGGAGGGCGGAGGAGATAAAGGGAGAGGCGGAGGGTGGACTGATAGGTTAGAAGTCTAAGAGAGGATAGGGGAGAAAGAGAGAGGGAGAAGGAAGGCGCGATGATAGGGATAAATGGAGAGAATGAGTATGTGTTTCAATGGAGGGAAATCTAGGCTGAAATAGTAGAGAGAGAGCGAGAGAGAGAGATTTAGGGGAGCTAAGTAGAGCTAATGGATTTAAATGGAGAGACTGAGTAAGTGTTACAATGGAGAGAAGTCTATGACGGAAGCAAAATGTACGATGGAGGGTGGAATGTTAGGAGAGAGAGAGAGAGAGAGAGAGAGAGAGGATGAAAGCTGGTATGGTAGAAGAGACGTCTAGGAGTGAGAGAGAAGTCTAGTGAATGAGAGAGATAGCGAGAGAGAGATGGAGAGGGAGAGAGAACGAGAGAGAGAGAGATAGCGAACCACTAACACCGAGGAACATATGTGCACTACCAGCTTAGACTTACCAGTAATCTCTAACTGTTTCACCCTTATACTTCATTTATGGTACAACGCTGAGCAGACACCCAACTACATAGCTATAAATATTTTCTAACGGCTACCTGGCGCGATAGCGTCCCACCGAACCGTGATAATCCCCGATCCGATAGCACGCTGTCCGAACCACTCGAGATAATCCCCGATCCGATAGCACGCTGTCCGAACCACTCTAGCTAATCTGAAGGGGTCACCCGCCGACACGCGATACGCCCCGAGGTCACCACGCATCCGCGCGATCCGCCCCGAGGTCACCACGCGCCCGCCGCACGAGGGGTCACGCCGTCGCACGACCGATTAACTCCCCTTGTCTCTCGTGTACATTAGGCGCGAAATGCGCCTACTATATATCTTTGTAAATTTACGCCTAAATACTAAACAGCTGGACCCTTGTATACTACTGACACACAGCTCACGGTGTGCACAGAGCACTTAACTCAGTAGCTCCTGCAACAAGCCGGACTTGGAATATGAGGAAACTGCAAGAAGGAACACTTTTCAGACATAGCCTTCAATGGTTCCTGCCGCCTATCCACCATATACCATGGAAGTTCGCGTCCTCCCGAAAATGATGATCGTCGTAGCACTTGATGTTAGGCCATCGTTGATGACTCCAATTCCAAACATATAGACACACAGTGGTGGTAAGTTATCATTTCCAATCCAACAGAAGCCACATGACCTGTAGTTAGTAAAACCACAGAGAGAATATGATTTTGTGACCTTCACTGATTCACTCTTGGATGTGAATGTGTAGTTTACACAAGAGGAGAAGTTTTCAACTACAGTGATCCCATTTATGGCAATTCTGGGATAGCAAGGCAAGTCTCCTTTATAGCAGCAGAACTTGATGTTCTCTGCTCCCTTCTTGTAGCTGCTGCCACACGATTCTGATGTCTCATTAACTTGGACATCATTCAAGAACAATGTCAGATTAACATTCCATAGATATGGCTCTGCTGATGAAGTGCTTGGTGCAACAGTTGTATCAATCATACTGGAGGCTCCTGGTTTCTGGTCATTAATATCACAGACGGCATATGATGTTGTTATATTCGGTATTTCTTTCTGGGGTGTAAATATGTGGCACACACATGGAGAGTGGTTTGTGGTCACAGTAATTCCATTAAAGGCAATTCTAGGGTAGCATGGCATAGCTGTTTCAGAACAGCACAATCCTATGATGTTTTCTGTGTTCGCTATAAAGCTGCTGCTGCTACACAAATCTGACCAATTATAGGTGTGGACATTATTCACTTGCAATGACAAAACTGCTTTGTTTACATTATAAACCTCTGGAAGCGAATCATTTATGGGACTAATAGTACAATTTATTCTTCCATCGGGGATATCTTAATTGAGTCCCCCCAAAAAAAGGTCTTTGGTTAAAAAGCACATATGCTTTTGAGTTAAACACAAAATGAGCCCACTTCATAGATTCAAAATGATTCTTGCCAATGCCATCCGTTTGCACAAGTTAGGTCCTTAGCTACCAAGGTCACACACTAAGCTATCAAATTAAAGACTTTATCTACAGCGAAGGTTAACGAACTGTGAACAAACATTTATGTTCAAACCCTTGAATACATTTTCAAAAATCTGCCAACTCGCTGCAATAATATAGGGTGTTTATAAAGTCTCACTACACTTGGTATCTAGGTCAATTTGAAAAAAATGTTAATGACGTCATCACAATATGTGCTCAATGGTAAGTTCACTTGTTGCGACAGTTTTCTTAATGACTTGTCTGGACTTTTAAGGATTCTGTCTTGGATATCTAAACATATTTCATCATTCACAGCAGGCCTACCAGATCGTGGAGCATCTTCCACATTTCCAGTAGCAATAAACTTATTCAACAAATTTCATTGACAGTGGGAGCACATATTGTGATGACGTCATAAACATTTTTTTTTCAAATTGACCTAGATACCAAGTGTAGTGAGACTTTATAAACACCCTGTATATATCGTGGTGTTCAAAGTAAACATTGCTTAGTCTATGGCTCGAATAAAAATAAGCTGCCATTTTGGTGCGTCCCATGACGTCATCTCACTAAAGTGTATATACAACTAAAGTGTACATACAAAAGTGTATATACTAAAGTGTATATACTGTAAATATGTTTGTATAACTCTTTTATTCTTATAACAACTTGTCTTTTATAACAAGGTCCGTAACTCACCTCTGACAATAGCTTCTCTTCTCTTGATCTTTATAAATGTCGATGAAATACCTCTGACAATAGCTTCTCTTCTCTTGATCTTTATAAATGTCGATGAAACACCTGTGCAGTACGGTGGAGGTGAAGAAGATGAAGATGATTTACTGCACAGGTTAATGAGAGCTTTACTGCTCCTCAGATGACGCCTCATCGTCAGGTGCTAGGGGCGCTGGATCGTCGCGGGCAGCTTCGGATAGAGCTGGGGTAGCTGCAGTAGATGGCATAGATGCAGCAGGAGGCGGTGTAGAGGCAGCAGGAGGAGCTTCTGCAGAACGTTTTCGGCGCACAAGGAACATCGTAATGGGGTGTTGTGACCGTTGTTTTTTCTTCTGAGCGTGCGGACAACTTTCGCGCCATAATTCCTCAATTTTGAATTCTTGAACAATCCGCGATGTGCTGAGGCCGCGATAAATAAACCGCGAAGTAGCGAGGGATGGCTGTACATGTGTGTGCGGTTGTATGTGTATCTGTGTGTGTGTGTGTGTGTGACCCGCGACTCTCAATTATATATTACTAAATCTATAATCATTTCATGCCTATTAATGGCCTTCATTGTATATATTATTTTCCTTTCCTCTACATCAGAGCATCATTATTGGTAAACAATTTATCTTTACTCAGAAGCTAATAAAATATAATAATACACAAACCCCCAAATCTCTGCTCTCAATTATTTCCTCTCTAAACCAAATTAAATAAAAGCATGCATTCGGATAATTATTTTTTTTATCTTCACTGATTCCAATTTCCTTCAGGGAGAAAGTTTGGGAAATTACGTTGTCTCCATCATATTTTTGTTGATGTCAACATTTTTGTCTCATATCTTTTTGTTGTGTGGCGCTGAGAGAGGTGAGTGTAAGATTATTTCACAGGAAGCTCCGAATGATGAATGAGTCAATCGTTTTTTCATTAGGATCACCATAATGATATGGTATTTTTCTGACAGTGGTATTATATGTTGTTTTTTTGACAGTCGTATTCTATGGTATTTTTTGACATTGGTATTCTATGGTATTCTTTAACAGTCATATTCTATTACAGACTATATATTCATTTTTTTTCTTATTTTATTTGCTTGCTTGCTTGCGTTCGCTCGAGGAATACATTTTCTCATCATCCGCCCTTGAGAGAGCCTTATGTGGGCGTGTCTGCATTGTGTTGTGGTTTTACCGTAAAACTGATATTTGCGCCTTTCGGCCCATCACATCCGACTTTAGCATGTTATTTTTGATTACCGGGTTGTCATCCCTCTTCGATCCCTACTCACTTGGCCAGACTAGACAGGTTAGTCTGTTACTGTAGGCACCACGGAGAGGTGGAGTAGGGCCTGGATGGTTCTGGTTCACCGATCCTGTCGCAAGCCATCAGCTGTGGGTCGCTGACAACTTCGACCTCTGTTTCAGGGAGGCAACGTTGCCGCCTTATTTTATTTGACAGCGGATTGAGCTACAAAGGAGTCCGTGGCAGACACACTTAATGCGGCAGCAACTAATTTAATTTGGTATTATCCGTGGGTGACCATTCTTCGTTTTGTGCCACTAAACTGGTCTACATTCTTTCTCTGCTTTCAGCTAGAGAGATGTTTCTCTGCAATTATTCGAGTCTCATCCTTTGGAATCAACTCAACAGCTGTTCTATATTCTCTCATTTATTTTTCGGAGCGCAAAACCTAACCAGCTTCATTGTCTCCCCCTTCTGACTGTGTACATCTACACTTGACTACACTTTTTGAGTTAATTCATTATTGTTTGTATTGTTTGTGAAACATTTTCACAGTTGTTATTAAGCAGATGCCTGGAGAGCCATGATGATGCAGTGGTTATCAAACTGTGCTTTACTGAGGACCAAACTACGACTTCTAAATTTCATTATCATGTGCTATAACGGTTGGCGTAGGCGACCGTTTCCTTCTACAATCTTCTATCCACGTTGAATCGTTTCAATTCTGTTGTTGATTGTTTTCGATGCCATGACACCAAGCTAATTTCTAGTATCTTCTCTCTTTGTCGTCCGCGATGTAACTTTACCTGTATTTTGTCAGTTGTAACCATGTATTTCTACTTTCCTCTTCTTATGATGTCCCCGAAAAATGTTGATTGTTTCTGTCTGATGTGTTTTAGGAGCTCCCTTTTTGTGTTGGTCTCTTTGAGAATTTCCTCATTGGTCTTTTTAGCTGTCCATAGAACTTTACAAATTCTCCTGAGAAATCCCATATTTGTGATCTCTAATTGTTTTTTCATTGTTTGTCCATTATTCGTTTTCATAAGTCAGAATTGGCTCTATATAGCACCGATGAACTATCTTTCTCTCTTCTATTCATACAGACCTGTTGCAGAAGACGTTTCTCATTTTATGAAATGCTAAATTGGCCTGAGCTATTCTTAATTTATTTCTGTGGTGCATCTTCCATCTGATGTTCTTATTGCGCCCAAGTATTATATGCGCTGAACTTGTCTCATGTTTGTCCTGTTTACATTTATGTTGCATGATGAAGATTGTTTCTTCGATATGACCATTATTTCTATTTCCTTACTATTCAGAATAAGACCTTCTAGATTAACTTAGCTCTAAACGTTTGTTTGTTTGTAAGTCTTCTCCGAAGTCTCGAGGGACACCATTTTGCGAGAATCTCTTTCTCCTTTTCTTCACGCCGGTAGCCGATTGCTAACGTATCCCCCCTTCGTACAGGCAGATAATCTCTGACATCAGATGCTCTCTTTTTTTTCCTTGGTTGGACATTTTTAAGTAGACATTTTTCTCATAATTTTGTACTCCGCAGTGACCATTTATGGCCTACTCCTTTCTATTACAAACTGTCAAGTGTTCTTTGACATGCACACTGAACAGGAGTGTTATTACCTTTTTCATGAGCGCTAGACATCTGATGTAACTACCCAGGTACTAGGGAAGGTTAAAGCCACGGCTTTGGATTGATAATTGACCGTCGTCTACAGGTGGATTCGAACCCAACACCTGTTTGTTCCCAGGTCGACATGTTACCTTTAGACTGCTCATTTCACCGCTACTTAACGTAAACGAGTTTCGGAATTTTGATGTATAAGGCTGAACTAAGTTTTTGACAGTGTTAAATATTTGTTGCTAGTTGGGACGCATGACAGAATGTGATCGTGAAATTCGAACACGTAGCAGCTTCAAATAACATGGACCGGTGATAAACTGACCAATGATAAATGGGTCGGTGATAAATGGGCGGGTGATAAATTTGTCTGAGACCGGTGATAAATGGACGGGTTATAAGTGGACCTGTGATAAACGGGCCGATGATAAATGGGCCGGTGAAAAATTGATCGGCGTTTATCTTGTGCTAAATTAAATCGTGACACTTTGAAAGGTTCCAGACTCGAAATGGAGCAGAAGAAACACGCACAGGAGATCCGACGCATACGCTCTCTATTCTGTAACTCGCTTGAGTGAATACCATGATCATAACCACACCAGGTGAGAAGAGAATAGAGCCATTGTCACCTGTCACGTCCGTTTGGCTACTGGGAGCCATAGCCAAGGTCAGTTGAGAAGAGAATAGAGCCACTGTCACCTGTCACGTCTACTGGGAGCCATGACCACGGACAGATGTGAAGAGAATAGAGCCACTATCACCTGTCACGTCCGTGTGGCTACTGGGAGCCATAACCAAGGTCAGTTGAGAAGAGAATAGAGCCACTGTCACCTGTCACGTCTACTGGGAGCCATGACCACGGACAGATGAGAAGAGAATAGAGCCACTGTCACCTCACGTCTACTGGGAGCCATGACCACGGACAGATGAGAAGAGAATAGAGCCACTGTCACCTGTCACGTTCGTGTGGCTACTGGAAGCCATAACCAAGGTCAGTTGAGAAGAGAATAGAGCCACTTTCACGTGTCACGTCCGTGTGGCTACTGGGAGCCATAACCAAGGTCAGTGGAGAAGAGAATAGAGCCACTGTCACCTCATGTCTACTGGGAGCCATGACCACGGACAGATGAGAAGAGAATAGAGCCACTGTCACCTGTCACGTCCGTATGGCTACTGGGAGCCATAACCAAGGTCAGTTGAGAAGAGAATAGAGCCATTGTCACCTGTCACTTCCGTATGGCTACTGAGAGCCATAACCAAGGTCAGTTGAGAAGAGAATAGAACCACTGTCACCTGTCACGTCCGTGAGGCTACTGGGAGCCATAACCAAGGTCAGTTGAGAAGAGAATAGAGCCACTGTCACCTGTCACGTCCGTGAGGCTACTGGGAGCCATAACCAAGGTCAGTTGAGAAGAGAATAGAGCCACTGTCACCTGTCACGTCCGTATGGCTACTGGGAGCCATAACCAAGGTCAGTTGAGAAGAGAATAGAGCCACTGTCACCTGTCACGTCCGTGAGGCTACTGGGAGCCATAACCAAGGTCAGTTGAGAAGAGAATAGAGCCACTGTCACCTCACGTCTACTGGGAGCCATAACCATGACCAGATGAGAAGAGAATAGAGCCATTGTCACCTGTCACGTCCGTGTGGCTACTGGGAGCCATAACCAAAGTCAGTTGAGAAGAAAATAGAGCCACGGTCACCTGTCACGTCCGTGTGGCTACTGGGAGCCATAACCAAGGTCAGTGGAGAAGAGAATAGAGCCACTGTCACCTGTCACGTCTACTGGGAGCCATGACCACGGACAGATGAGAAGAGAAGAGAGCCACTGTCACCTCACGTCTACTGGGAGCCATGACCACGGACAGATGAGAAGAGAATAGAGCACCTGTCACGTCCGTGTGGCTACTGGAAGCCATAACCAAGGTCAGTTGAGAAGAAAATAGAGCCACTGTCACCGGTCACGTCCGTGTGGCTACTGGGAGCCATAACCAAGGTCAGTGGAGAAGAGAATAGAGCCACTGTCACCTCATGTCTACTGGGAGCCATGACCACGGACAGATGAGAAGAGAATAGAGCCACTGTCACCTGTCACGTCCGTATGGCTACTGGGAGCCATAACCAAGGTCAGTTGAGAAGAGAATAGAGCCATTGTCACCTGTCACGTCCGTGTGGCTACTGGGAGCCATAACCAAGGTCAGTTGAGAAGAGAATAGAGCCACTGTCACCTGTCACGTCCGTGAGGCTACTGGGAGCCATAACCAAGGTCAGTTGAGAAAAGAATAGAGCCACTGTCACCTCACGTCTACTGGGAGCCATAACCATGACCAGATGAGAAGAGAATAGAGCCACTGTCACCTGTCATGTCCGTGTGGCTACTGGGAGCCATAACCAAGGTCAGGTGAGAAGAGAATAGAGCTACTGGGAGAAATGATCATGACCAGGTGAGAAGAGAATAGAGCCACAGTCACCTATCACGTCCGTGTGGCTACTGGGAGCCTTGACCAAGGTCAGGTGAGAAGAGAATAGAGCCACTGCCACCCGACACGCATGTCGCAAGAGACGACTAAGGAGGTTATGATCAAGGTTCTTACCGGTGTTACAGAATTCGTGTATCTGAGCTGAAGCCATCATCACTGCTTTCACTAGTGTGTGGCGGGCATGCTTCAAGCTGGGAGTCGTGGTAAGAAGGTAATCAGAGCACTGTGAAATTGAACAGTGAGAATGATATGTCGATGAAGCCTAATAATCAGCTTTGTCTGCACCTCAAAATATTAATAGCCGACATTCTTGCTGAATTTGAGGACATCTTCTGATAATAAAGTCAACTTGTTTTTGCAGAAATCTAAAATACGTAAGGTCACCTTTGTCTATGTCCCTGGACATGCGGAAGTACGAGGAAATGAGAGAGCGGACAGGTTGGCTAGCTGCGCTGTCGTTGAGGATGGGCGACCAATGAATCGGGCGGACATCATCAATGCCCTCCGAGATGTGGGAAGAGCACAAAACTTCGACGAACTATCTGTTCCACGTCACTTCTTTGGATGATGGAAATGGGAGTTAAGATGGGCACAGCCAGAAATGAGAAACTTAGTGGCCGTGTAAGAAGACTTATCAACCAACATAGAACTGGAGTCGTCAGTCGCTGGACACTGCAGGACTTGCTGAGGAGGGGATCTGAGCACCTATGGACATGTTCGGAGTGCAATGATGATAACCCGGTAATAACTCAATAACTCAATAACTCAAAGTCAACTTCTATGGAAGTTTTTTGTTTCCCGTTCGCCAGCTTTTACCTCTGAACAAGTCCCTAGAGACTAGGAACTTAATTGTGTGTGTTAATCCATTTTTCCCTGGTAGCCATGTGCAGAGGGGTCCCTCGCCGCACAGGCAAATAACTCCGATTTCGGAGGTACTCATATTTTTTTTCGGCGATAAGTAATTGGCATTTCAAGCCAGTCCTCGCTGCTGAGACCAGGTGTCGTTGCCGCAGAGAGAAATCATAAATACAAATCCCAACCGGTGCAGCCGGGATTTGAACCCACAACCTCTCTGTCTCGAGACCGGCGTCTTGCCTCGAGACCAGCCAGTCCCCCAACTTCTATGGAAGTGAACTGTGTAAATAACTTCTTTGTCAACGTTATCGAGAAAGATGGAAAGATTAAATTTCTAATCAACGGATAAGAGACGAATCAAAACAAGAATACGTGTCGAGGTTTATCAGAAAAAAGACGTTGGAAACACATCGATCATATGGTGAGAATGAATGAAGAAAGACTTCCTCATCAGGCATTCATATAGAAACCATATAGTAACAGACAACAAGGCAGACCAAGAGAACCGCTACGCAGAACAATTACTAGTGAAGACTTAACCACGTGATTAAGAAACAACAAAGACCTGTAAGAGCTATCAGCAAATCATCAATCATGGACAGCTATGAATTTCATTCTATGTTGTCAATAGGAAAATTCTTCTACTTTCCTTCCTTATTTGCCTTTCAGCGTCTAGGGGAGATACAATTTGTGGTATTTTGCTCTTTTGTTCTGTTTTGATTTTACTGCTGCTATGTTTTCTAGTGCTTCTAATATTCCACCAATTCATTAATTTCGAGGTCGGCCCTTGGGTGTGGTATTCACGTAACGTTTATTGACGGCTCATTGTGTTGTGTTTTGATCTTTCTGCCTTGTCACGTGACCAAACAATTTTATCTGTTCTTTCTTTATATATTCTAAGGCGGGATTTTTACTAGCTTTTTTTTCTCCGATCTTCATTACTGATCTTTTCTCTTAGACTGTTTCCTGTCATTCGTCTAACGTTGTTTCATCTCAGTAGAGGTTGATTTTCTTACTGTTCTTGAATCTAGGGCCCAGGACTGGCATTGGCAGCACAACGGTGGAATGACGATTGTACTGTAGAGTGCCCGCTTTGCCTATAGTGTTATTTTATTTTTGAATAATAGTGGGTGATAGCTGTGAAATGATTTTACAAACTTTTTTGCATCTTGAGTCTATCTCTGCTGTTTGTGAATTGTCGTTTGTCACTAGACTTCTTAAGTATTTGAATTCCTCTCTTTGTTTTAGTTACCTGCTTTCTATAGTTATGTTGATGTTCTGTTTTTCTTTTGCGATTTTCATGAGTTCTGTTTTGTAGATGTTGATTTTCATGTTGCGTTTTGTGTTTATGTTGTTGAGTCTATTTAAGTGTTATTGTAGGTCTTCTATTTTTCTATGGCTAACTTACATATATAGTCCTTATATGTATAAATAGTAGATGGGATAATACGCAGCCATGCCATGCACCTGATCTAGCTTCAAAATGGTCTGTGTGGCCTGCTGCTATTCTGACTATGCAGCTGCTGTTGATGTTGAGATTTTTAATTACGCTGGTTAGATGTTGGCTTACTCCGTATGTTGTTAGTATCTCTAATAGTTGCTTTCTCTTTCATTATTCGCATGGAAGGTTGGCTACCATGGAGCGCTATTCTGCTCTCCGTCTCTTGCTTTCATGGTGCAGGTTGTCATAAGCTGACCTGTCCATCTTTTGATGTTACACGTCCATGTTAATCTTGGTCTGCCTCTGTCTCTTTTACATTGTATTTTCCCTTCCAAGATTACTTTTAGTATGCTATTGTGTCTTGTAACATGCCCCAAACATTTCACTTGTCTTGTTCTAAATGTGTTTAGTAGTTCTCTTTTAATTTTTTGTTGTTTTGAAAATCCATCGTTTGTTTTCTTTTCTTTCCATCCAATTCTACATATTCTTCTATAAATCCACATTTCAAAGGCTCACATTTTCTGTTCTGTTTTCATGTCTAATGTCCATGTTTCTGCACCATACAGGAATAGTGAGACGATATAACATTTTGTTATTCCTGTTTTTACCCTGGTGGTATTTGTTTTGATGTAAGTATACTCTTCATGGCATTTAAATTGCCTTTTGCCATTCCTATTTTTGTTCTCTACATGGCTTTCTTTGCAATATTACGTGACAAGTCTCCAATCTCTTTCACGGTGGGTTCACTGTTTACTCAGTCGAATGCCTGTTCCTGGTCAATGAAAGCTATGTGCACATTTTAATGCAGAGAGGAAAATGATTGAATGAAATGAATAAGTTATCTAGAAACATTTCGTAACAATAAAATACAAAATTGGGAGCCGCGATAGCTCAGTGGTTAGTGAACTGGACTACAAAGGACGAGAGGTAGGCTTTGATTCCAACCGACGGCTACCGGTTCACTCAGCCTTAAATGGGTACCGGATTTTTTTCTGGGAAAGTAAAGCGGCACGGGCGTAAAACTGACCACATTACCCCAAAAATCATGTGATGAAGGTCTGTAAAATATATGGTCACTAACACCATATTCCCTATACGCCAGTTTACGTGACGCGGGTACTTTACTTTTTTTTTTTTAAATAATATATTAACTTGTCACCTAATTTAAGAGATACCTAATACAGTAAATCCATGTTATTTCATAAACGACTGATTGTATTAAGTTCATTATTATCTTAAAACAGTCAATCAAAACCCTTTGAACCGTTAATTTCCAGTACAGACCACAGACAATGTCGCTCCATCAATTCCCGTTATTAGACATTTTCTCTACTTCTACATTACGAACTTCAAGTTTAGTTATGTTCTAAATATGAAAGAAAAAACAAACAAACATTTTCTGATGAGATGACTCGGAAACTACTTTTTACTTGAAGGAGAATTCCCATTTTATTTTATTTGTAAACCAGATCGTTGTAAATTGTCCACTCAATTCATGTCACAAACTATGCCAAACTCATCCATCAAAACATAAAACAGCACTTCTTCCTATTTCCATCAATCAATTTTGTTATGAATCAACTATTTATTGATGTTATCAACATTTTATTGTTTATTTCTCGGTGTCATTGCTTCCTTACAATTTGTTTCTTCTGTTCAGACTCGCATAAAGTTAGCGAGTTCATGAACGGAAATATGGTTCTGAAATGTATTTGTTTCATCTCCGCATTTTAGTATAATTTCATAGAACATTTTCAGTACAATTTCATAGCACATTTGAGCATAGTTTCATAGAACAGTTTAGCACAATTTCATAGAATATTTTAGCACAACTTCTTTGAACATTTCAGCACAGTTTCATGTACAATTCTAGCACTGTTTCATAGAACATTTTAAAACAATTTCTTAGAATATTTTAGCATTATTTTTTTTTTCACACTCGAGCAGAATTCCGTGAAACATTTGAGCACAGTTTCCAGAAACAATGCTGCTGTCATAGAACATGGTTTGATGACAGTTTACACTATTCAAACTGAGAGTGACGCACTGTGCGGGTAAACGTACATGACCGAAACATGCATGGCGCTTGATGCGTCGAAACGTGTGAAAGAGTTAACAAACTGTGTGGCAAAGATTAACAATTTGAGAACCACTGTTCAACGCTAATCGACAAGCCACTAGTTGTAGAGGAATTCTCCTTCCTATACTCTACATTTGACCAAGGAAATGAAGCACAGTAAGTCTGAACTAATGAAGTCACTCCCCGTCTGAGCTGTAACAAAGTCACGTTATACGTTGACATTGAAGTGACAGTCACATCGACCAGTTTCTACGTAGTTGGGCTCTCTGAGTTGCTTATTCACAGTGAGTGTAGCTTTATAAAGGTGATAACAAGCAGGAGATGGACTCAGTTGTCAAAGACGGAAAAATAAGAGGCAGTAGAGTAGAATATAATCACTAGTGGAGTTGTGTGCGGGAGTAATGTTGGTAGAGATGTGTGCGGGAGTATTGTTGGTAGAGTTGTGTGCAGGAGTAATGTTGGTGAAGATGTATGCGGGAGTATTGTTGGTAGAGTTGTGTGCAGGAGTAATGTTGGTGAAGATGTATGCGGGAGTATTGTCGGTAGAGTTGTGTGCAGGACTAATGTTGGTGAAGATGTGTGCGGGAGTATTGTCGGTAGAGTTGTGTGCAGGACTAATGTTGGTGAAGATGTGTGCGGGAGTATTGTCGGTAGAGTTGTGTGCAGGACTAATGTTGGTGAAGATGTGTGCGGGAGTATTGTCGGTAGAGTTGTGTGCGGGAGTAATGTTGGTGGAGTTGTGTGCGGGAGTATTGTCGGTAGAGTTGTGTGCAGGAGTAATGTTGGTAGAGTTGTGTGCGGGAGTAATGTTGGTAGAATTTTTTCGGATCCAAATATGTGAGGAGTTGTGGATTGAGGATATTATTGACGGAATTGTCTTTCTTCTTCCTCTTTGTAATCCTCTAAATTCCGGTCGGAGCATAGGGCACTCGCAAGAGATTTCCACGAAATCCCGAACCAACCGTGGGTCACTCTTGCCAGGACCTGCCAGCCTCTTTCATTTCTTCATGTATGGTTCATCGCCATGTCCCCAAAGCCTGCCTTTTTTTCGTGGTGCCCATGTTAATGCAAGGTGTTGATGCCGGATGCGCCACACTTGTTGAAAGTGGCCCAGCCATTTCCAACGTCATTTTTCACTTCCTGATTGATGTTGTTAATGCGTGATCTTCTCGTGACTTCTTTGTTTCTGATGTAATGATCCCAATGGATGTTTAGAATCTTCTTAAGACAACGACTATTAGAATCCTCTACCACATTTCTCCATAAGAGTTCGCACATTTGACTCGTAAATTCTAAGTTTGGTGCTAAGATGGAGACTGGTTGAACGCCAAATGTTTCTAAGTCTACTAAATGCGTGGACTGACATTCCCATTCTTGTAGATATCTCTTTAAAAACTATTTGATGAAATATAGCTTCCCATGTATCTAAAATAATCCACTTCTTCTAGTTCTACTTCACTTTATGTAACTATCTTTTTAGTTTTGACATTCTTCCTCTTAATATTAGTTTTCTCTGCATTTATTTTCGACCCTATTGAATCAGCAAACTACTCTATCCGTTTTTTTTCTTGTATGTCTTGGCGACAATAGGCAAGCAATCACGCATCATTTGCAAAAGGTCGTCATTATCTTCAAGAAGTCCACTAAGACCCAACGTAATTCCTCTTGGTCTGTCGCCAACAGCCATTCGCATGGTCCATTCCATACCCACAACGTACCTGGAGTGGTGTCAACAATACATACCTGTCTAACTTCCGTTATGTCTCTAAACCAAACTGTCTGTCGATCTTCATGTCTTACACAGCACTCATCATCATCAGGTCACATGTTTTTTGCAGAACGTTGCACTCAGCAAACCCAGTCTTAAATAATCTCTCTCTCTCTCTCTCTCTCTCTCTCTCTCTAACCAGATCTCCCACTTCTTCTGTTGTAGTGTTCAACGTCTCTTTGATGTCTTGAAACCACTCTCTTCTTGGTCTGCCCCTCACGCGTCGCCCAGGAACCATGTCTTCCATTATTGTTTTTTCCAGCTCGCTGTGTCTGTTAACATGACCATAGTATTTTAATTTCCTCTTTAGTATGTTGTTTATAATCCAGTATGTTTGAAATATTTACATCTTAATTATGTCTTCATTGCTCTTTTTTATTATCCAAAGCATCTTAAAGATTTGTGTGACGTTTTGTTTCGAACGAATCAATTTACTTTCTTTTTGTTTGCAAGATAGTCCATGATTTACAACCATATGTTGCCATCGGGAAATACATGCCCTCAGCATTTTTAATTTTACGCACTTGCTGGTGGTGTGCCACGCGTTCTTCATGACGATTAATGTTTGTGTTGCTATTGCTTAATCTTCATTTGATCTCTTTCTGGCAGTCTCCATTGTTAGTTACTACGGATCCCAGCTATTCATAGTTTGTTAGAATTTCAAGTTCTTCACTGTTGATGATTTTGGTTTGGCTTTTAGTTTTTGCCAATAGACAACTTTAGTTTTCTGTATGTTTAAATAGACGTCTTGCTCTTTACTGTGTTTCTTTTTTAACACTTTCAACTGTCTCTTTTAATCCTTTTGCACTGTTTGGGAGGATGACTGTGTCATCACCGTATCTTAGTTTTGGTAATATATTGCCATTTACTGTGAAAGGGTCGAACTTCACAAATGTGTCATCATTTCTGACATTTCTCATGATGCTCTCAGTAAGAATGTTGAACAAATATAGAGAGAGGAAACAATCATAATTTTTTGGCCATGTTATGAGAAGAGAACAACTGGAATACATTGTGACGACTGGAAAAATTGAGGGACGAACAGAGAGGGAAGAAAAGAGAAAAAATACCAGACAGCTTAAAAGAATGGCTTGGCAGATGGTCAAAAACAGAAATGATAAATAACTGTCAAGATCGAAATTTGTGGAGAGACATGACACCTACGCCAGCAGGCCCGGTACTTGATGATGATGATGATGATGATGATGATGATAGAGAGAGTAGGCATCCCTGCCTAGCCCCTATTTGTACTTTAAACCAACTTGATGTTTCCCCCGTTATTCTCATCGCTGCTTTCTGTACACGGTATAAGGATTCCATAAGTTGTATAATGTGTGTTGGAAACCCCATTTATTTCATGATGTTCCATTTCCTGATGTTGTGCGCAGTCAAAGACCCTGCTGTAATCTATAAAGCATGTATTCAGCTCTATATTGTATTACCTACACATCTCAAGGATGTTTCTCATGTTAAAGATGTGGTCCCTGGTACCTCTTCTATGTCTGATGCGTGCTTGAAGTATAACTTTATTTCTTATTCTAAATTCCGTCCTATTATTATATTCACGATGATGCACAGAGTACTTTACTGACATGACTAATTGGGGCAGTACTTTTGTAGATGAAACACGGCTTCAGATTTCCTTTATTTGGAATGGGGATGTACACTTTCATGTGATATGGGGATGTACACCTTTATTTGTAATGAGGATGTACACTTTCATGTGGAATGGGGATGTACACTTTCATGTGGAATGAGGATGTACACCTTTATTGGGAATGGGGATGTACACCTTTATTGGGAATGGGGATGTACACCTTTATTGGGAATGGGGATGTACACATTCATTTGGAATAGGGATGTACACATTTATTTGGAATAGGGATGTACACTGATCTTGTCCAGGCTTTTGACTAGTCTACATTTTTCCAGACCGTCACAGACAGTGTATTGTAAATACGAACGCTGGACACCCCCCCTACCCCCACCTTTACCAGCTTGGATGAATTCAGCAATATCGTCACTTCCTGTTGACTTTCCTCTCCTCAGATTTTTTATTGCAGAACGAACTTCTATCTATCACAGGCTCTAGTTTCTTTTTTCTTCACTCTCTATTTATAAATGTGGGTGTTTTAGAGTATATTGCTGTGCAGTAATCACTCCATCTTTGCAATGTGTCCTTTTTCAGTATGCGTGTTGCCATTGTGGTCATTAATTGCTTGGACTAATGGCCCCAAATCTCTTTTTTATTCGTTCTCATTTCTCTTAACATTTGCTTCTCTCCCCTTGGTGATAGATTTCTTCAATCCTGTCACAGGTGTTAATAATATAATTCTTTTTGCCTCGTTTGATTTCAGTTTTAACTGCTTTTATTTTTGTTCTGTATTCGTCACTGTTTTGCTTTGCTCCTATTTGTTTCATGTTTAATCTTTCTTCTATGCGGGTCAATTTTTTTTTTTTTCAGAGATGTAGTTTTGTTTTTTGTTCACTTTTTTTTAGGGGGAGGATATTTTGTACAAATATCAAAACAGATAACACCAAGACTAAAACTAAGAATAGTAAAATGTTACATCTTCTCAATATTCCTGTATGGTACAGAAACATGAACGTTAGACAAGAAAACAGAACAGAAAATTGAAGCCTTTGAAATGTGGATTTATAGACGAATAAGTAGAATTTGATGGAAAGAAAAGAAAACAAACGATGACGTTTTAAAACAACTAAAAATAAAAATAGAACTACTAAACACAATTCAAACAAATGAAATTTTTGGGGCATGTTAAAAGACATAGCCTAACCTAATAAAAGTAATATTGGAAGGGAAAATACAAGGTAAAAGAGACAGAGGCATGGACAAGTCAATCTATGACAATCTGCACCATCAAAGCAAAGAGACAGTGGAAGGGCGCTCCATGGTAGCCAACCTTCGATGCAGAGATAGCACTCAATGCTGACGATTTTGTGCTGATGAGGTGAGAATATCACTTGCTTCTGTAACTCGCTAGTTTGGTGACATGTTTTCTTGTGCCACCATCAATAAATTAAATTTATTTTTAACTTCTAATGTATATTCTGGTCTCATAGCATCTCTATTAAAGCGCAAATGTCTTGCCCCTCTCACGTCTTTTGTAAGCTTTATTTTGAACTCTTTTAGTATTGTATGGAGTTTATGAACCAAATAAGCCCCAGAGTAGTAGGGATGGCGGTTAATGCCCCTCCTTTTCTGCTTGTATACTTTATATAGAAAAAAACGCAGCTGCGTGTATACTTTTTATATAGAAAAAACGCAGCGGTTAATGCCCCCCTAACCTTTTCTGCGTGTATACTTTCTATATAGAAAAAAACGAAAAAAAACACAGCAAGACGGATCAACCAAGACAGCGACACCTCGGTGAGCATAGGTGACCTCGTGATGCGCACTGCCTCACGATATGTGTGTGCTTGTAAATAAATAGTGTTGTGATGATTTGAAAAGGGAGGAAAGCAGGTGCTAGCTCTAGCTTGCTCATCAGTAATACTGGTTCGCTATCTCTCTCTCTCTCTTTCTCTCTCTCTCTCTCTATCTCTCTCCCTCTCCATCGCTATCTCTTTCACTCTCGATCATTCTCTCTCCAATTCCGTCTCTGTCTCTCGCGTTATCTCTCTCTCCCTCTCCGTCTCTCTCGTTATCTCTCCCCCTCTCCATCGCTCTCTCCCTCTCTCAATCTCTTGTCTCTTTCGTTATCTCTCTCTCCTCTCTCTCTCTCCTAACATTCCACCCTCCATCGTACATTTAGCTTCCGTCATAGACTTCCCTCCATTGTAACACTTACTCATTCTCGCCATTTAAACCCATTAGCTCTACTTAGCTCCCCTAAATTTCTCTCTCTCTCTCTCTCTCTACTATTCCAGCCTAGATTTCCGTCCATTTAAACACTTACTCATTCTCATCATTTATCCCTATCATCTCGCCTTCCTTTCTCTCTCTCTCTCTCTCTCTCTCTCTCTCTCTATCTCTTTCTCCCCTATCCTCTCTTAGACTTCTAACCTATCAGTCCACCCTCCGCCTCTCCCTTTACCTCCCCCGCCCTCCCTCATATTTTTAGCGTCCCTCCTATTGTAACACTTGATTATTCTCACCATTTATACCTAGCATCTCGCCTTCTTTCTCTTAGGCTTCTCTCTCTCGCTCTCTCTCTTCTAACCCCCTACTAGACTTCTCTCATACCATTCCATCTTTCTTCCTCTCTCTCTCTCTTTCTCTCTCTTTACCTCGCCTAGCGTTCCGCCTTCATTCGTATTTTTTACCTTAACGCCAGTGTAACACATTAATAACATTGAATATCAATTACAAAAAGACTTGAAATATCTACTTTTTAAAGAACCAATAAGATAAACATATGAAAAACGAAGGAATAATACACTCGACAAGGCTTAACATACGTACTTTATACACATCACCATTAATACAACTGAAATTCCTTTAATGATAACCTATCACATCGTTATGAGCTAAGAGAAAAACAGAAAAAAAAAATTCAACTTACACCGTAAAATATTCCACTACAACACAGACCGCTAGACTGAACAGTACTATGAAAATAAACGTCCGTGAATCAAGCGCGCTTATAACACGAAGTCTCACATCCGACTAGTTTAAATATAATCTGGTAAATAAAAGTTAGGAGACAAGGGCAGAAACCTAGGAAGCAAGGGCAGAAACGTAGGAGGCAAGGACAGAAACCTAGGAGGCAAGGACAGAAACCTAGGAGGCAAGGACAGAAACCTAAGAGGCAAGGGCAGAAACCAAGGAGGGAAGGTCAGAAACCTAGGAGGCAAGGTCAGAAACCTAGGAGGCAAGGTCAGAAACCTAAGAGGCAAGGTCAGAAACCTAGGAGGCAAGGGCAGAAACCTAGGAGGCAAGGACAGAAACCTAGGAGGCAAGGTCAGAAACCTAGGAGGCAAGGTCAGAAACCTAGGAGGCAAGGGCAGAAACCTAGGAAGCAAAGGCTGAAAACAAGGAGGGAAGGTCAGAAATCTAGGAAGCTGTGTTAGAAAACAAGGAGGGAAGGTCAGAAAGGACACACCATTAATACAACTGAAATTCTTTTAATGATAACCTATCGCAACGTTATGAGATAAGAGAAAAACAGAAGAAAAAAAATTCAACTTACACCGTAAAATATTCCACTACAACACAGACCTCTAGACTGAACAGTACTATGAAAATAAACTTCCGTGAATCAAGCGCGCTTATAACACGAAGTCTCACATCCGACTAGTTTAAATATAATCTGGTAAATAAAGTTGGACGACACTATTCCACCCTCGACTAACATCTAGGTTAAGCAATCAGAGAGAGGATTTCTATCGGACACCCACCAACGAAATGACTGACCTCTGGATTAACTAATCAGAGAAAAAGATTACTGTTATCGTGATAACTGACCTCATTTTCAACTTGGAGTGCTGTCGAGTCTGACGCGTGGGTTACTTTAAATCGAGTCGGCCCTGATACAATCCACCTAGCGGGTCAACGGTGGGAGGAAATAATACAAGTGACGGGTTACTTGAACGCGTTTTGACCCTGATCCAATACCAGGAGTTCCATGACAGTCATAAATAGTTGGATACAACGAGCAGGAAGTTATATTCAAGGTCCAAAAAGAGTGGCCAAATCACTAACATTTTACCTCCAGAACACAACAATTTAGGCTCATACTAAAAAAGTCGACCTAAAAATCCCCAAAAAGCTACTCACATAGTCATAATAGTTAGACACAACGAGTAGAAAGTTATATTCAAGGTCCAAAAAACGTTATTTTAGACATCCCCATAGCAAAAAGGTACTTATAACTCACTTTCGAAATTGTTACCCCCTTACTATTTTTAGGGATACGCCCATAAAATCGGTAAAAATCGTAAATTTTCACTCTAGGCATACCCCCAAACTTTATTTTAGACATCCCCATTGCAAAAATTTACATAAAAAACCACTTTGAGGAATTTACCCCCTTAGCATTTTTGAGGGTTACGCCCATGAAATCGGTAAAAATCGTAAATTTTCACGCTAGGCATACCCCCAAGTTTTATTTTAGACATCCCCATTGCAAAAATTTACATAAAAAACCACTTTTAGGATTTTACCCCTTAGCATTTTTGAGGGTTACGCCCATAAATCGGTAAAAATCGTAAATTTTCACGCTAGGCATACCCCAAACTTTATTTTAGACATCCCCATTGCAAAAATTTACATAAAAAACCACTTTTAGGATTTTACCCCCTTAGCATTTTTGAGGGTTACGCCCCAAAATCGATAAAAATCGTAAATTTAGCACGTAGGCTTACTTAAAACTTTATTTTAGACATCCCCATACGAAAAATTTACTTAAAAATCACTTTTAAATTGTAACCCTCTTACCATTTTTGAGGGTTAGGCCCCTGAAATCGATAAAAAAAATCGTAAATTTAGCACGTAGGCTTACTTAAAACTTTATTTTAGACATCCCCATACCAAAAATTTACTTAAAAATCACTTTTGAAATTGTAACCCCCTTACCATTTTTTAGGGTTACGCCCCTGAAATCGATAAAAAAATTGAAATATAACCTCAAGGCATACCTCCCACTTAATATTTGACACCCCTACATATCAAATTCCAACAAAAAAACAACAAAAAGCTAGTAGTAGGTGTGGCTGTTTACCCAAACTAAAGTGCATGTACATGCATCGAAAGACAATAGATTTGGCACCGATACTGTATCGTACAGTATTGGTGCCAAAACCGCACGAGAAGTAGTATGTTAGGGTATGTTCACCGCCACACCTACTACTAGCTTTTGTGGTTTTTTTCGACAGCACTCCAAGTTGAAAATGAGGTCAGTTATCACGATAACAGTAATCTTTTTCTCTGATTAGTTAATCCAGAGGTCAGTCATTTCGTTGGTGGGTGTCCGATAGAAATCCTCTCTCTGATTGCTTAACCTAGATGTTAGTCGAGGGTGGAATAGTGTCGTCCAACTTTATTTACCAGATTATATTTAAACTAGTCGGATGTGAGACTTCGTGTTATAAGCGCGCTTGATTCACGGAAGTTTATTTTCATAGTACTGTTCAGTCTAGCGGTCTGTGTTGTAGTGGAATATTTTACGGTTCTAAGTTGAATTTTTTTTCTTCTGTTTTTCTCTTATCTCATAACGATGTGATAGGTTATCATTAAAGGAATTTCAGTTGTATTAATGGTGTGTCCTTTCTGACCTTCCCTCCTTGTTTTCTAACACAGCTTCCTAGATTTCTGACCTTCCTCCTTGTTTTCAGCCTTTGCTTCCTAGGTTTCTGCCCTTGCCTCCTAGGTTTCTGACTTTGCCTCCTAGGTTTCTGTCTTTGCCTCTTAGGTATCTGCCCTTGCCTCTTAGGTTTCTGCCCTTGCCTCCTAGGTTTCTGCCCTTGCCTCCTAGGTTTCTGACCTTGCCTCCTAGGTTTCTGTCTTTGCCTCTTAGGTTTCTGCCCTTGCCTCTTAGGTTTCTGACCTTGCCTCCTAGGTTTCTGACCTTGCCTCCTAGGTTTCTGACCTTGCCTCCTAGGTTTCTGACCTTCCCTCCTTGGTTTCTGCCCTTGCCTCTTAGGTTTCTACCCTTGCCTCCTAGGTTTCTGACCTTGCCTCCTAGGTTTCTGTCCTTGCCTCCTAGGTTTCTGTCCTTGCCTCCTAGGTTTCTGCCCTTGCCTCCTAGGTTTCTGACCTTGCTTCCTAGGTTTCTGACCTTGCCTCCTAGGTTTCTGACCTTGCCTCCTAGGTTTCTGACCTTCCCTCCTTGGTTTCTGCCCTTGCCTCTTAGGTTTCTGTCCTTGCCTCCTAGGTTTCTGTCCTTGCCTCCTAGGTTTCTGTCCTTGCCTCCTAGGTTTCTGCCCTTGCCTCCTAGGTTTCTGCCCTTGTCTCCTAACTTTTATTTACCAGATTATATTTAAACTAGTCGGATGTGAGACTTCGTGTTATAAGCGCGCTTGATTCACGGACGTTTATTTTCATAGTACTGTTCAGTCTAGCGGTCTGTGTTGTAGTGGAATATTTTACGGTGTAAGTTTAATTTTTTTTTTCTTTCTGTTTTTCTCTTAGCTCATAACGATGTGATAGGTTATCATTAAAGGAATTTCAGTTGTATTAATGGTGATGTGTATAAAGTACGTATGTTAAGCCTTGTCGAGTGTATTATTCCTTCGTTTTTCATATGTTTATCTTATTGGTTCTTTAAAAAGTAGATATTTCAAGTCTTTTTGTAATTGATATTCAATGTTATTAATGTGTTACACTGGCGTTAAGGTAAAAAATACGAATGAAGGCGGAACGCTAGGCGAGGTAAAGAGAGAGAAAGAGAGAGAGAGAGAGGAAGAAAGGTGGAATGGTAGGAGAGAAGTCTAGTAGGGGGTTAGAAGAGAGAGAGCGAGAGAGAGAAGCCTATGAGAAAGAAGGCGAGATGCTAGGTATAAATGGTGAGAATAATCAAGTGTTACAATAGGAGGGACGCTAAAAATATGAGGGAGGGCGGGGAGGTAAAGGGAGAGGCGGAGGGTTGACTGATAGGTTAGAAGTCTAAGAGAGGATAGGGGAGAAAAAGAGACAGATAGAGAGAGAAGGAAGGCGAGATGATAGGGATAAATGGTGAGAATGAGTAAGTGTTTAAATGGACGGAAATCTAGGCTGGAATAGTAGAGAGAGAGAGAGGAGAGAGAGAGAGAGAGAGAAATTTAGGGGAGCTAAGTAGAGCTAATGGGTTTAAATGGCGAGAATGAGTAAGTGTTACAATGGAGGGAAGTCTATGACGGAAGCTATGTACGATGGAGGGTGGAATGTTAGGAGAGAGAGAGAGGAGAGAGAGATAACGAAAGAGACAAGAGATTGAGAGAGGGAGAGAGCGATGGAGAGGGGGAGAGATAACGAGAGAGACGGAGAGGGAGAGAGAGATAACGCGAGAGACAGAGACGGAATTGGAGAGAGAATGATCGAGAGGGAAAGAAATAGCGATGGAGAGGGAGAGAGATAGAGAGAGAGAGAGAGAGAGAGAGAGAGAGAGATAGCGAACCAGTATTACTGATGAGCAAGCTAGAGCTAGCACCTGCTTTCCTCCCTTTTCAAATCATCACAACACTATTTATTTACAAGCACACACATATCGTGAGGCAGTGCGCATCACGAGGTCACCTATGCTCACCGAGGTGTCGCTGTCCTGGTTGATCCGTCTTGCTGCATTTTTTTTCGTTTTTTTCTATATAGAAAGTATACACGCAGAAAAGGTTAGGGGTCATTAACCGCTGCGTTTTTTCTATATAAAAAGTATACACGCAGCTGCGTTTTTTCTATATAAAGTATACAAGCAGAAAAGGGAGGGCATTAACCGCCATCCCTACTACTCCCCAGAGCCATTCCAGGGTATGTGGCTACCTCTTGCAGTGAGATGCCGTACACAGTGCTGCTTGCTGTCATACCTGTCTGTTAGAATATTGATAATTGTATACGGGAAGCCGTATGCATATACCATTTTTCAAAGCGATGGATGATAGATGTTAAAGAATGCCTTCTGAAAGTCTTAGAGGTTTATAAATGTGGATATATTCTATTCCGGTGACTGCCCTACAATAGCTCGAAAGAGAAAGATTTGAACAGTACACTTTTTTTATTAGATATCCCCGATGGAAGAATAAATTGTACTATTAGTCCCATAAATGATTCGCATCCAGAGGTTTATGATGTAAACAAAGCAGTTTTGTCATTGCAAGTGAATAATGTCCACACCTATAATTGGTCAGGATTGTGTAGCAGCAGCAGCTTTATAGCGAACACAGAAAACATCACAGGATTGTGCTGTTCTGAAACAGCATTGCCATGCTACCCTAGAATTGCCTTTAATGGGATTACTGTGATCACAAACCACTCTCCATGTGTGTGCCACATATTTACACACCAGAAAGAAATACTGAATATAACAACACCATGTGCCGTCTGTGATATTAATGACCACAGACCAGGAGCCTCCAGTATGATTGATACAACTGTTGCACCAAGCACTTCATCAGCAGAGCCATATCTATGAAATGTTAATCTGACATTGTTCTTGAATGATGTCCAAGTTAATGAGATATCAGAATCGTGTGGCAGCAGCTACAAGAAGGGAGCGGAGAACATCAAGTTCTGCTGCTATAAAGGAGACTTGCCTTGCTATCCCAGAATTGCCTTAAAGGAATCACTGTAGTTGAAAACTTCTCCTCTTGTGTAAACTACACATTCACATCTAAGAGTGAATCAGTGAAGGTCACAAAATCATATTCTCTCTGTGGTTTTACTAACTACAGGTCATGTGGCTTCTGTTGTATTGAAAATGACAAATTACCACCACTGTGTGTCTATATGTTTGGAATTGGAGTCATCAATGACGGCCTAACATCATCAAGTGCTATGACGATCATCATTTTCGGGAGGACGTGAACTCCCATGGTATATGGTGGATAGGCGGCAGGAACCATTGAAGGCTATGTCTGAAAAGTGTTCCTTCTTGCAGTTTCCTCATATTCCATGTCCGGCTTGTTGCAGGAGCTACTGAGTTAAGTGCTCTGTGCACACCGTGAGCTGTGTGTCTCATCCGTTTTGATCCTGCTTCGATATCCCGCTTGTTTACGATGAATGATGATATCGTATGACAGGGAACAGTTGGCTGTGTTCACTTTCTGCGCGGTTTCGCCTTATGTCTTTTGGCGTGTGCTGAGACTGCTACGATGGGGACTACAGTTACCTTTCTTTGTTTGGGAGATGAGTTGGTAATTCGGATGATTCCACTGGCACGGGCGGTTGAGCAATTATGGATTTTAATTCGTTTGCTGTGATGCCGAGGCCTTCCATAACCAATAACCAATAACTTTTTTTTATTTCACTCTTGATAGGATTACATAAAACAGTTAATAGACGAAATTTCTCTAGAATGGAGTCCAGGTTTACTTGTAGAAATGTACACGTCCAACATCATGAATGTACACGTCCAACAGTATGGATGTACACGTCCAACAGCATGAATGTACACGTCCAACAGCATGAATGTACACGTCCAACAGCATGTATGTACATGTCAAACAGCATGAATGTACACGTCCAACAGTATGGATGTACACGTCCAACAGCATGAATGTACACGTCCAACAGCATGAATGTAGACGTTCAACAGCATGAACGTACACGTCCAACAGCATGAATGTACACGTCCAACAGCATGAATGTACACGTCCAACAGCATGAATGTACACGTTTAACAGCATGAATGTACACGTTCAACAGCATGAAAAATACATTAAGTAAGTACATGATTGAATGAAAGATTAAACATTGGGTGTGAATGATGGACCATGGGGAGAGAGAGATGGAACATGGGGAGTGAGAGATGGAACATGGGGAGTGAGAGATGGAACATGGGGAGTGAGAGATGGAACATGGGGAGTGAGAGATGGAACATGGGGAGTGAGAGATGGAACATGGGGAGTGAGAGATGGAACATGGGGAGTGAGAGATGGAACATGGGAGTGAGAGATGGAACATGGGGAGTGAGAGATGGAACATCGGGAGTGAGAGATGGAACATGGGGAGCGAGAGATGGAACATGGGGTGCGAGATATGGAACATGGGGTGCGAGATATGGAACATGGGGTGCGAGATATGGAACATGGGGTGCGAGATATGGAACATGGGGTGTGAAAGATCGAACATGGGAATGAGAGATGGAACAAGGGGAGTGAGTGATAGAACATGGGCAATAAGAAATTGAACAAGGGAGTGAGAGATGAAACATGGGAAGTGAGAGATGGGACATGAGAAGTAAGTGATAGAATATGGGAAGTGAGAGACTGAACATGGGGATAAGAGATGGAATATGGATAGTGAGATATTGAACATGTGGAGTGAGAGATGGAAAATCGGAAGTGAGAGATTGAAATTGGGGAGTGAGAGATGGGACATGGAAGTGAAAGATGGAATATGTGAAGTGAGAGATTGAACATGGGAAGTGAGAGATGGAATATCGGAAGTGAGAGATGGAATATCGGAAGTGAGAGATGGAATATCGGAAGTGAGAGATGGAATATCGGAAGTGAGAGATTGAACATGGGAAGTGAAAGATGGAATTTTGGAAGTGAGTGATTGAACATGGGGAGTGCGAGATGAAATATCGGAAGTGAGAGATTGAACATGGGAAGTGAAAGATGGAATATCGGAAGTGAGAGATTGAACATGTGAAGTGAGAGATGGAACATCGGAATTGAAAGATGGAATATGGGAAGCGAGAGGATGAACATGAGAAGTGAGAGATGGAATATCGGAAGTGAGAGATGAGACATGGGAAGTGAGAAATGGAATATCGGAAGTGAGAGATTGAACATTGGAAGTGAAAGATGGAATATCGGAAGTGAGAGATTGAACATGGGGAGTGAGAGATTGAATATGGGAAGTGAGAGATTGAACATGGGAAGTGAGAGATTGAACATGGGGAGTAAGAGATGGAACACATGGATGAAAGATGGGACATGGGGTGTAAGAATGGAACATGGGTGTGAGATATGGAACATGGGGTGTGAGATATGGAACATGGGAGTGATAGATGGAACATGGGGAGTGAGAGATGGAACATGTGGAGTGAGAGATGGAACATGGGGAGTGATAGATAGAACATGGGGAGTGACATATGGAACATGAGGAGTGACAGATGGAACATGGGGAGTAAGAGATCGAACATGGGATGTAAAACCAACAGTCTCAACACTAAAGTACCCATTCAGCAATATACCAACAGTCTCAACATAACCTGCCACGAGTAACACATATAGACAAAATAAAAGAGAAGGAATGAATGCTGATACACTGAAATCTATTAAGATATATTACTAACAGAGTATAAGAGCTAAAGTATAAAATGCACAAGAACACATACTATCTAACATCTGTGAAAAATAAAAACTCAACTAAAACGAACCTGAAAGAATTGAAAGAAGGTTTGCATGTAATGAGATACCTTAGCAAATGTGCAAGTATGAACTTATGCAAGTATTGAACTTGTTAACCGTGCAGATCACAAGATAGCAGATAATGTATAATAAATTAGTGCCCGCCCTCAAAGGGACGTTAAAAGTGCGTAGCTGCGTTGTGTATTGGTTTATATGCAGCTGAGTTATCTGCGCCTTCCGATTATCGCGGTCAATTTCGGCAAAACATTTTTTTATTGCCGTGTTGTCTTTTCTCGTTGGTCTCCTCACGCTTCATCAAGCTGGTTTGTCCAGGCACGCAAGGGCATAATCATCATCAAGTACCGGACCTGCTGGTGTAGGTGATCATGTCTCTCCACAACTTTCGATCTCGACAGTTATTTATCATTTCTGTTGTTGACCTTCTGCCAAGCCAGTCTTTTAAGCTGTCTGATATTTTTTCTCTCTTTGCTTCCCTCTATCTTTTCGTCCCTCAATTTTTCCAGTTGTTATAATATATTCCAGTCGTTCTCTTCTCATTACATGGCCAACAAATGATGATTGTTTCTTCCTAATATTGGAAATTAGCTCTCTTTTTGCTTTGGCCTCTTTCAGAACATTTTCATTACTCTTCTTAGCTGTCCATGGTATTTTCAACATTCTTCTGTAAAACCACATTTCTGCAGACTCCAGTGATTAAGGGGAATAATAGTATTATTGTTATTATATCTTGCTTACTGATCCAGGCGTAGTCGGTCAGTTATGAGTTGCTGACCATTTTCGTACGTAAGTTTTGTACGTTAAGTAAGATGGTAGCGGTGGTAAAACAAATAGGCAATTATGTTGATTTGCATACGCTGTGATGAAGACATGGAACGATCTTAAAATAATGACATCCAAAATGGACGGGTTGGAAAGTGCTTGTTGAAGACATCCTCCACGTGAAGTTGAGGGGTAGCAAATGAAGAAGAAGATAACATGGTTATAAACACATTTATAGTTTTCTGATCCGACAGAGGGACAACCACGCAGAAATTACCACCCAAAAATTGTGTTCTTGGTGGTTGTTATAATTCACCGTTTTATCTGCATTCTCAATTCTGTGACAGAGGACCTGCTAAAAATACTCTCAACTGAGCCACAATCTTCAGCAATTCTCCCTAAATTTCCATTCTGCGGTCACCCGATGCCTGGCCTAATCCCTGAAACGACAGGCAGCTCAAGAGCTCATGTTTAACTAAAGGCCCTACAACATGGCGCTAGACATGTTCTGAATATCCACCTTCTCGTAATTTGTTTTCTCCCCGTGTGTAGAGTTGCGGCGGTGGTGAAATAGCTGTGATATAGTGGATACCTTCTCACTACAATATTCATGACTGCAGAGAAACTGACAAATTAGGAAAAGAAGTAAGACTAAGCCTTAACTCTTTTCGTACGCTTCCACGCACTGTACCTCATGCTAATTTCAGTCACGTACGTTTAGCCGCAGAGTGCGTCACTCTCTATTTGATTGGTGAAAACCATCATCAAACCGTATTCATTTTATAAGTCTTGTACCATCTTGCTATTGGTGAAATTTAATTCCTTGTTCACTTATTTAAAATGTAGTGTATATGACAGCAGTTAGACAAATATAAATATGTAGATTTATTTTTAAACCATTTTAAATGACAAATTTTCTCTCTGAAATCTTTCGTTGCGTTGATAAAAAGCCTCCGCGCCGAAACGGTTAAAAGGATACATTTATGAAAAATTTACAAGGAGCAGAGCAAAATTGTTTCTTGCTTTCTTCTTCTCCTTCCCCATCTTCTGCTTCTTCTTCCTCTTCCTCCTCTTCCTCTTCTTCTTCTTCTGCGATCCTGGCTCATTCAGACAAATTTGTTTGAAGATAAAACGTTGTTTAGTCTGTGTCGTCCACTTGTCACGTAAAGCTTCTTATATAATACCATTTTTTTATTTCCTCATTCAGACTAGGATTCCGGACTCTCTTATGAAGGCAGCTGTCTTTTTAAGTGATTCGGTTGCTTTGTTGTCGTGTTGTCCAGTGTACAGTGGCATTGGCAGGTAGTTCCTATTTTGAGTTAGGTGAACATGTGGTTTTTCATTCTGTTGTGGCAAGTCCGTAGGTGAAGTATGATGACTTGATCCCTCCTTGATAGTTGAAGGCATTCATCCCTCTCGTTATACTTTGGTTGTTCTTGTTAGGCTTTCAGAAAGAGGATCTATGCAGTTGGATAGTGTCTATTTGTGATCCAGTAAAATATTGATTAATTAGAAAGTTCTTAGAACATTGCATGAAAAAAAGCAGGACTGATGGTAGCCGTTGTGGTGAGTTGTTTACCCTCATTGCTTTATTAAGCAAATGGGTGAAAATGGTCACTATATTATTTTACCAAGGCTAATTTGTCGGTGATGTAGTCAATATTACGTCAGGCCGCTTTTACGTGCCGATTGAGGGCAGACTGGAGCGGGTATCCTCATCTCCCGTCCCGAGGCACTCAATCCTTCTAACCGCCCCCCCCCCTTTCTGACAGAACTATACTCACCCTCACCTATCATCCTCACAACTTAGCTGCTGTGAAGATACTCAACCGCTACCGTTCCATTCTCCTCTCTGATCCCACTACCTGTCTACTTTTTAGTGATTCCCCCGATGATAGCCTTCAAGCGCGACAGGAATTTGGGAGATATTCTGGTTAGGAGCCATCTCCTCGCTCCGACCCTCAACACTTCGGGACGGCCCCTTGTGGTCGGAACTGTATCACCTGTGCCTATGTGCCCCCTACTGACTCGGTCTTATTCCCTAATGGACGGTTCGAGATCAAGCATGGCTTCACATGTGTGTCCCGTAACATCATTTATGCCATCATATGCCAACGATGCCACATGACTTACATTGGTGAGTCTGGTAGACGATTAGCGGTAAAAGATTTTGTGAACATCTACGAGATGTTCAACAGAATACTGACACTCCAGTGTCTTCCCATTTCAACTCCCCAGACCACAGGGGCAAAGACGACATCCGTATCACTGGTATTGTCCTTTGTTACTCTGGCGACCGCAGCCGATTTGCTTTGGAGAATCGCATCATAGTCAAGTATGGTTCGCTGACCCCACGAAGCATGAATGTATCACACTCGTACACATAGTTTCCTTTCGGCTATTCCTTCCCTTTTGCCTAGCCCTCTCTACCGCCCATGTATTGGCTCTTTAGTCTATCTACTATGCCATGCTATTCAAAGTTCTTCTCCACTAGTCCCCATTTTCTTCTCCACTAGTCCCCATTGAGACACTTCGGTGTTCTCCTATACACATTTTTTCTGTGCTACTTACCCCTCAAATGTTTTTAGTGCATCACACTCTGACATCTCACTCTTTCCGCCTTTTGAGTACCTGTCATTCTACTGTTCTATTCTTTCTCCTTCGAGTTTGCACACTGACCCCGGTGTGAACTCCTCTGGTTAGTTGTGCGTTATGCTCACATTTCTACACATATGATTGTCCCCGTATGGATGTGCACATGCATGTATGTGTTCATATGTACGGGTATTGGTATATATATATATATATATATATATATATATATATATATATATATATATATATATATATATATGCATGTATGTGTGTGCTTGCTTGTATGCACATATGTGTATGTATGTATATATGTGTATGTTGATATGTATAAGTATGTGCACGTCTGCGTGTACTTGTATATATGTATACACGCATCTGAGTGTGTGTGTGTATACATGTATTTATAGGCCCTTAGATACTTTCAGACATTGTCGGTGTCTTTGCAGTCGACGTAACCTAGACAGCGTTCCCCCCACTCGTGTATTTTTAGAACCCTTCATCCCTGACCAGAGGGTATAATTACAGCTACACCCGTGGGACAATTCCTTTCCCATCCTGACCACGGTCCACGACACAGGGAAGTCAATTTTCTTTTCTTTAACATATTTCGATTATTTTGTTTTGGATGTTTCATTACTAGTTAGCTATGTAGGATTAGTTTTATTTACTTACATATCTGTGTGTGTGTTGTTTGTTTGTTCCTGCTGAAGGCCTATAGAGCCGAAACGTCGTTCAAATCTGTGTCGTCTACTAACCACGTAAAGCTTTTACCATACCATTTTTTTCTTCTTTTTTTTTTTCAATTTTTCCCTCACATTCAGCTTTACCGCAGCTTCGCATTTTTATGCATTCATTTGCGTTTTTTTGCCTTAAACCCCTTACACATATATGTGCTCGGCCGCCTATCCAGAAATGTTCGGAGATTTCTATATAGTGTCGCCTCAAGCATCGAAACTCCGATACGAGGCGACATTCCTCACCTTCCTAGTGTAATACCCTGGTACCCATTTCTGCCAACGGCTGGGTCGACCGTGGGGGTATTATTTTTTTTCCAACCACGAGTACAATTCACACTGCTCCCAGCGGGAATCGAACACGGGTTGTCTGAACGTCAGTAGTCTAGTCGGCTGGTTTTCCCAACTAGGCTACCGAGGCCTCCAAGGCTTGGTACTTGATGATGATGATGTAGCTATATATATTTGTGCCTCACCGTTTGTTGCCGTTATCACCGTATTATGAAGAAGACCGCAGGACGAAACGTCAATATTTTGTTGTGTTCCTTTTTTGTAAAGCTGTCACCATACCTTGGAATGTATACCACACCACACTAGTGGTTCCTTGTCTCTTTAAAACTGAAATGAACAGATGTGATGAATGATGAAGCAAGATACAAAACAACTGCATCCGTGTTGATTGAAGATGGTACAGGGCTCAGTGCATCACGTGGCACGTAATAAAAAGGTGATTAAAATTGTTTGTTATGGAGCTAATGTCCTTCACATTTAGAAAAAAAAAATTGTCAACCGAAATAAGGCGAGGGAAAACTGAGGAAAAAATAAAATGACAGAAAGAGCATGCTTGTCTTGGGCTAGCAATCCATCTTTAGCAATGAAAACTTGTTGAAACCCCAGATAGGAAACTGTCATTTAGTAGATTACGGCTGTTTTCTGTTCTGAGCTAGTTGTTTGAAACGTGCCCAAGCAAAGTCATTTTGTCATTAATAACATGAGTAGTTTAAAATGTCAACAACTTCGATAAAATCATCAGCGAGCTTCTAAAGGTGATTTCTCTTATCAAGGTTATGTACAGGAAACAGTAAATTAGAAGGCGGTGATAAGATGATTAAAGTGCCTATGCAGGAAGTGTATTTTCGTCCGGTGGACATTCTACTCAAGAGGAGGATACTGGATACGCCCCCATGAAGTGATTTTTACTACTGCGCTAAGTCTGTACCCGCGGAAAACACAAGTTTTACTATACACACCCCTTGTAATGCTTACAATGCAATACAGGTTCTTCAAATAAATTCATTATCATCGGGTGCCGTTTCGACATCGAAGGTTAGATATCATGGAAAGCATTTATTTGTTGTGTGCCGTTTTCACATCGAAGGTTTGCTCCCATGGAATGTCATTCATTCACTGGGTGATCTGTCTACACATAGTAGGTTTGCTACCATGGAGTGCCATTCATTCATTCTGGGTGCCGTCTCCACATCATAAGTTTGCTACCATGTAGTACCATTCATTCAGTGGGTGCCGTCTCCACATCGTAGGTTTGCTACCATGGAGCGCCATTCATTCATTCTGGTGCCGTCTCCACATCATAAGTTTGCTACCATGTAGTACCATTCATTCAGTGGGTGCCGTCTCCACATAGTAGGTTTGCTACCATGGAGCGCCATTCATTCAGTGGGTGCCGTCTCCACATCATAAGTTTGCTACCATGTAGTACCATTCATTCAGTGGGTGCCGTCTCCACATCGAAGGTTTGCTACCATGGAGCGCCATTCATTCATTAGTTGCCGTCTCCACATCGTAGGTTTGCTATCATGGAGTACCATTCATTCATTAGTTGCCGTCTCCACATCGAAGGTTTGCTACCATGGAGTGCCATTCATTCATTAGTTGCCGTCTCCACATCGTAGGTTTGCTATCATGGAGTACCATTCATTCATTAGTTGCCGTCTCCACATCGAAGGTTTGCTACCATGGAGTACCATTCATTCACTGGGTGATCTGTCTCCACATAGTAGGCTTGCTACCATGGAGCGCCATTCATTCATTAGTTGCCGTCTCCACATCGTAGGTTTGCTATCATGGAGTACCATTCATTCAGTGGGTGCCGTCTCCACATCGTAGGTTTGCTACCATGTAGTAACATTCATTCATTGGGTGCCGTCTCCACATCATAGGTTTGCTACCATTGAGCGCCATTCATTCATTGGGTGCCGTCTCCACATCGTAGGTTTGCTACCATGTAGTACCATTCATTCATTGGGTGCCGTCTCCACATCATAGGTTTGCTATCATGGAGCGCCATTAATTCATTGGGAGCCGTCTCGACATGGAAGGTTTGCTACCATCTAGTGCCATTCATTCTGGATGCCGTCTCCACATCGAAGGTTTGCTACCATGGAGTGCCATTCATTCATTCGGTGCCATTTCCACATCGCAGGTTTCTAGTTGAACCTGGAAGCCGTTTGTCAGGATCGAACCATTTCTTGTCCTCAGTAGTCCAGTTCACGAACCACTATCGCGGCTTCCATTAACAAGAATGGTCCAGGTTAATTCCCTTCAGAGGCGAATTTTATCCAGACCAGCACGGATTCGGGAAGCTCACTCATTTTCTGAAAATTGGCACCAAAGATTTGTATTGTTCTGGTATAATAGATACCGACCGTGATGACTGGACAGGTAAGACGTTGGCATCCGGTTAGTAAAGTCTCTGGTTTGAATCCCTCCACGTGCGATGAAATTGGTTCTCTCTAAACCGTGATTTCTCAGCGGCGTTACCCTCCTGGTGTTTGGGGCGTAAAATCTGATGTCTAGCACTCGTGGATAAAAAAAAAATACACACACAGGTAGTCCCGTGTGCACTCGCGCACGTTAAAGAACACTTTGCGGTTAAGTGTGGAAAATAGAAGACCGAAACAGCCGCTGCATGGGTTAAACTGTTGAGTAGATCTACCCATGGCGATGACGGATGTGTCGGGCCGAAAGACGCATATATTACGATTTTACTGTAAACTAGTGACACAACGTATTTATACCATATTGCCTATACAGTAGGTACACTAATGCCATATTGTCTATACGATAGGTACATTAATACCATATTGCATATACGGTAGGTACACTAATACTATATTGCCTATACGGTAGGTACACTAATACCATATTGCCTATACGGTAGGTACATTAATACCATATTGCATATACGGTAGGTACACTAATACTATATTGCCTATACGGTAGGTACACTAATACCATATTGCATATACGGTAGGTACACTAATACTATATTGCCTATATAGGCAAGTACACTAATACCATATTGCATATACGGTAGGTACACTAATACCATATTGTCTATACGATAGTTAGATTAATACCATATTGCCTATACGCTTAACTGCTGCCAAATTGCATATACGATAAGGACATAATACCATATTGCATATACGATAGGTACACTAATACCATATTGCATATACGATAGGTACACTAATACCATATTGCATATAAAGTAAAAAAAAAGTAAAGAGCTCCCCCCCACCCCCCAATCCGTTCACGCCAAGTGGCGTATAGGGAATATGGTGTTAGTGACCATAAATTTTACAGACCGTCAGCAGACGATTTGTCGGTATTACGGTATTATAGCAAAAAGACAGAGGTAATGGTAACAACAAAGAAAAAGACATCACCTCAGTGCAAAATAAAGACAAGTCGAACAATATTAAAACAGGTAAATGAATTTAAATATTTTGGAACTTTGTTAACAAGAAGATGTACAAAATAGGTGAGATGCAGAATGGCTCTGGCAAAAGCAGCTTTAAAAAAAAATGAGGAAGATACTATGCAATCAATTTTTGACAATAGAAACAAGAAAAAGAGTTCTTAAATGTTATGTAGAGCCAGTCGTAACATATGGATGCGAATCATGGACAATAGGACAACAGACAAGAAAATCACTGGAGTCTGTAAAATGTGGTTTTACAGAAGAATGTTGAGAGTACCATGGACAGCTAAGAAGAGTAATTAAGATGTTCTGAGAGAGGTCAAAGCAAAAAGAGAGCTAATTTCCAATATTAGGAAGAAACAATCATCATTTTTTGGCCATGTAATGAGAAGAAAACAACTAGAATATATTGTAACAACTGAAAAAAATTGAGGGATGAAGAGATAGAGGGAAGCAAAGAGAAAAAATAACAGACAGCTTAAGAGAATGGCTTGGCAGAAGGTCAACAATAGAAATGATAAATAGCTGCCGAGATCGAAAGTTGTGGCGAGACATGATCGCCTACGCCAGTAGGCCCGGTACTTGATGATGATTACGCCCATGCCTCTTTACTTTCCCAGAAAAAAGTCAGGTGGTAATTAAAGGCTGGGTGAACCCGGAAGCCGTCGGTTGGTATCGAACCCTACCTCTTGTCCTTTGTAGTCCAGTTCACTAACCAATGAGCTATCGCCGCTCCCCATATTGCCTATACGCTACATTAATACCATATTGTCTATACGCTACATTAATACCATATTGCCTATACGCTACATTAACACCATATTGCCTAAACACTGTACTAATACCATATTGCCTATACGCTGTATTAATACCATATTTAATATATACGCTACACTAATACCATATTGCCCATATGTGCACTAAAACTATATTACCCATACCCTGCACTGGTATAATATTGCCTATCATCATGTGCCAAAATGGTTTGGCGTAGACGATCATGTCTTTCCACAATCTTCTATCCACCGTGCATCCTACCAGTTATGTTGTTGACTGTTTTCCATGCCATGACACCCATCTATCTGGTATTTTCTCTTTTTATCAACCACGGTCTCTCTTTCCCTGTATTTTGCCAGTTGTAACCAAGTATTCCAGCTTTCCTCTACTCATGATGTGCCCGAAAAATGCTGATTGATTCTGTCTGGTGTTTCTTAGAAGTTCCCTTTCTGTGTTGGCCTCTTTGAGAATTTCCTCATTGGTCTTTTTAGTTGTCCAGGGAACTTTCAATATTCTTCTGATAAATCCTATCTCTTTCCCCTCAAATCGTCTTTTAATTTGTGTGTTTACTGTCCATAATTCGCTTCCATTGGTGAGAATTGGCTCTACATAGCACAGATGAACTCTCTTTCTCACTTCTATCGACATAGATTTGGTGCATAAAACGTTTTTCATATTTGCCCAAGACGTTTTTCATTTGTTTTTAAATTTCGTATTGCCCATACGCTGCACTGTTACCATATTGCCTATATACCTTAAGACATGGATTATGTTACTTATGTGATACAGAAATTGCCAGCATTTAAGGGACAGAGAAAGCTATTTTGGTCGCCTGAAGCACACATTCTGGATAAACGTTAATGCCGGTTCAGGACTCTCAGACTGGTTCATGACTTATTGAAAATAACTTGGTTTGTCGTGACGCGGTTTAGAAAGTAGTTGTAGTAGTTGTTGTTGCTATAGATGTTGTATTTGGTTATTTGGTTATGGAAGGCCCCGGTATCACTGCAAACGAATTAAAATCCATAATTGCTCAACCGCCCGTGCCAGCGTAATCATCCGAATTAATATCTCATCTACCAAACAAAGAAAGGTAGCTGTAGTCCCCATCGTAGCAGACTCAGCACACGCCAAAAGACATCAGGCGAAACCGCGCAGAAAGTGAACACAGCCAACTGTTCCCTGTCATACGATATCATCATTCATCGTAAACAAGTGGCATGTCGAAACATGATCAAAACGGATGAGACACACAGCTCACGGTGTACACAGAGCACTTAACTCAGTAGCTCCTGCAACAAGCCAGACTTGGAATATGAGGAAACTGCAACAAGGAACACTTTTCATGCATAGCCTTCAATGGTTCCTGCCGCCTATCCACCATGTACCGGGAGTTCCAGATGGTGTATTATAAGATTGTAATATTTTAATTATAATTAAAATATATATATGCTGTAAGTTATATCATTTTAATAGTACAGTCAGTGGCAGTAATGGTTGCATTAGTTTCTGTATTTTAGTAATCTTTTTTAGTTGTAACAGTTCCAATAACGAGTGATGGTTGTAGTTTTTTTTCTGCAGTTGCTGCGAATCATGGACAGTAGACAAACAAATGAAAAAACGATTAGAGGCCACAGAGATGGGATTTTTCAGAAGAATGTTGAAAGTTCACTAGACAGCTAAAAATAAAAATAAAAACCAATGAGGAAATTCTCAAAGAGGCCAAAACGAAACGGAAACTCCTACAAAAAAACATCAGAAAAAAACAATCAACATTTTTTGGGCACATCATGAGAAGAGGAAACGTGGAATACTTAGTTACAACCGGCAAGATCCAAGGAAAGATAGCTTGCGGACGACAAAAGTGAGCATACTAGATATTATTGTGTCATGGCATGGAATGCAGTCAACAGCAGAATTGATACGATGCTCTGTGGATAGAAGATTGTGGAAGGACATGATAGCCTTCGTCAACCGGTATGGCACATGATGATGATGTCATCAAGATAAGTAATTATGTAAACTCTAAAGACAAGCCATTTGCGTGTCACTTCCTGAATTCTCTGACATTCTAAACATTGCAACCGACGATCAGAGATATGACTCCTGACTCAGCTACCTACATCCCCGTTGCAGTAAACATAGCTGTCATTAGTAAATAAATCTGCCATTACTAAACAAAACTGTCATTACTAAAAAAAGCTGTAATTGTTAAATAAAGCTGTCATTACTAAATGAAGCTGTCATTACTAAATAAAACTGTCATTACTAGACAAAGCTGTTATTACTAAATAAAACTGTCATTACTAAAAAAAACTGTCATTACTAAACAAAACTGTCATTACTAAATAAATATATCATTACTAAATAAAGCTGTCATTACTAAATAAAGTTGCCATTACTAGACAAAGCTGTCATTAATAAATAAAGCTGTCATGAATAAACGAAACTGTCATTCCTAAACAAAAATGTCATTACTAAATAAATATGCCATTACTAAATAAAGCTGTCATTACTAGACAAAGCTGTCATTACTAGACAAAGCTGCCATTACTAAACAAAACTGTCAGTACTAAAAAAAGCTGTCATTAATAAACAAAACTGGTATTACTAAACAAAACTGTCATTAATAAACAAAACTGTCATTAATAAACAAAACTGTCATTACTAAACAAAACTACCATTACTAAACAAAACTGCCATTACTAAACAAAACTGTTATTACTAGAAAAAGCTGTCATTAGTAAACAAAACTGGTATTACTAAACAAAACTGTCATTAATAAACAAAACTGTCATTAATAAACAAAACTGTCATTACTAAACAAAACTACCATTACTAAACAAAACTGCCATTAATAAACAAAACTGTTATTACTAAAAAAAGCTGTCATTAATAAACAAAACTGTCATTACTAAATAAATATATCATTACTAAATAAAGCTGTCTTTACTAAATAAAGTTGCCATTACTAGACAAAGCTGTCATTAATAAATAAAGCTGTCATGAATAAACGAAACTGTCATTCCTAAACAAAAATGTCATTACTAAATAAATATGCCATTACTAAATAAAGCTGTCATTACTAGACAAAGCTGATATTACTAGACAAAGCTGCCATTACTAAACAAAACTGTCATTACTAAAAAAAGCTGTCATTAATAAACAAAACTGGTATTACTAAACAAAACTGTCATTAATAAACAAAACTGTCATTAATAAACAAAACTGTCATTACTAAACAAAACTACCATTACTAAACAAAACTGCCATTACTAAACAAAACTGTTATTACTAGAAAAAGCTGTCATTAATAAACAAAACTGGTATTACTAAACAAAACTGTCATTAATAAACAAAACTGTCATTAATAAACAAAACTGTCATTACTAAACAAAACTACCATTACTAAACAAAACTGCCATTACTAAACAAAACTGTTATTACTAAAAAAAGCTGTCATTAATAAACAAAACTACCATTACTAAACAAAACTGCCATTACTGAAACAAAACTGTTATTACTAAACAAAATTGTTATTACTAAACAAAACTACCATTACTAAACAAAACTGCCATTACTAAACAAAACTGCCATTACTAAACAAAACTGTTATTACTAAATAAAGCTGTCATTAATAAACAAAACTACCATTATTAATCAATACTGATATTACTAACGAAACTGCCATTACTAAATAAACTGTCATTATTAAACAAAACTGTCATTACTTAACAAAACTGCCAGTACTAGACAAAACTGCCATTACTAAAAGAAAAACTGCCAGTATTAAACAAAATTGCAATTACTAAACAAAATTGCCATTACTAGACAAAACTGCCATTACTAGACAAAACAGCTATTACTAAACAAAACTGCCATTACTAGACAAAACAGCTATTACTAAACAAAATTGCCATTACTAGACAAAACAGCTATTACTAAACAAAACTGCCATTACTAGACAAAACAGCTATTCCTAAACAAAATTGCCATTACTAGACAAAATTGCCATTACTAAACAAAATTGCCATTACTAAACAAAATTGCCATTACTAAACAAAACTGCCATTACTAAACAAAACTGCCAGTACTAGACAAAATTGCCATTACTAAACAAAATTGCCATTACTAGACAAAATTGCCATTACTAAACAAAATTGCCATTACTAAACAAAATTGCCATTACTAAACAAAACTGCCATTACTAAACAAAACTGCCAGTACTAGACAAAACTGCCAGTACTAGACAAAACTGCCAGTACTGGACAAAACTGCCAGTACTCGACAAAACAGCTATTACTAAACAAAACTGCCAGTACTAGACAAAACTGCCAGTACTGGACAAAACTGCCAGTACTGGACAAAACTGCCAGTACTAGACAAAACAGCTATTACTAAACAAAACTGCCAGTACTAGACAAAACTGCCAGTACTGGACAAAACTGCCAGTACTGGACAAAACTGCCAGTACTGGACAAAACTGCCAGTACTAGACAAAACTGCCATTACTAAACAAAATTGCCAGTACTGGACAAAACTTCCATTATTAAATACAACTGCCATTATTAAACAAAATTGCCATTACTAAACAAAACTGCCAGTACTAAACAAAACCGTAATTACAATCAACAGACATTATCCCAGAAACGAAGAAAAACTAAAAGCAGGTAAGTAGTACCGAACAAATGAGTTTTGAAGACAGAGACAGTGAATAGTAAGGTGCAAACACAATGCAAAACAATTCCCTAATATGAGAACGAAGAAAAGACCAAGACATACTCTAAAGTCTAATTGCGTGTATTAATTGTCAACAGAACAAAACGTCGTAAACATAGACGCGAAGAAATAACACCAGCGTTAAAAAAGACAACAAAAATATAAACACGTTTGAAATATTTTATAAACTAACAAAAGAGGAAAACAACAAATACAGAATTGTGTTTTATAATTGTATTTGAGTAGTACAGCTTTAATAAATGTTTATCACTAGTTAACTGAAGCGTGGAGGGAGCTTATGTTGGCGAACCTTTCTCACTAACTACAAGTACAGGATGACGGATGAAAAACGCGAGGCGATCTCGAGTTAAGAAAACGAAAACCACTTAAGACGTCCTCGTTAGAATAATGTAAGTAGAGCACGTATTGAAATGAAACGCCAAAAGTAAAGTGTTTAACACACTTAATGCAGGGTTAACTGTGTATGTACGTGTTTCTCAAGTTCTGTGTATGTTGCGTAAACTAGAACACAGTGGGAATGCTGCTGTAAATATTGTGTTGCAGAAAACATCTGAATATATATGTGTGTTTAAGTTACTTTTTGCAAATAATTGAAGGTAAATATATTGCATACTTTTTATGTTGTGATAAAACACCTTTTATTTGTTACTGAATGAAGTCATAACACAACTAAAAATGAAAAGAGAACTGCTAAACACAATTCAAAGATAGGTGAGATTTTTGGTGCATGTTGAAAGACACAACAACTTACTAAAAGTAATCTTGGAATGGAAAATACAAGATAATAGAGGCAGACCAAGACTAACATGGACGAGTAACATCAAAAGGTGGACAAGTTATCCTACGACAACCCGCACTATCAAAGCAAGAAACAGAGCGGAATGTCGCCCCAAGGTATCTACCCTTCGATGAGGAGACGGCACTCGATGATGATGACATGTTACTATAGCTAACGTTTATTTACATAATATAGAGTTCAGATCGGGAGTAGCGTAGTGGTTAGGGTGCTAGTTTGATGATGAAATGATCGTGATTCAATCACAACCGGAAAATCCTCAATCGACCTTCAGGACGAAGAATTTAGTACCTGACTCGCTGAGTTCAAGAAGGTTTTACCATCGAGGAAGAAGGCTAGGCCACCAGCCAACACTGTAGATTAGTTAGTTGGTTCGGTTTGATAATTCACTCCCCTGTGATATTAAATGCAACAGTAAACAGTTTGCTCTTAAGGTTCATAGCAATGTGAACTTTTCATTTTGTTTACTGTGTCATATGTAACATTACTGTTGTTATTATTATTACTGTTGTTGTTATTATTGTTATTATTATTATTATTATTATTCGAATCTTAGTTATAATAATTTGTTTGTATCTACTACATAAATAAAGGAGTTAATGTTTAATATACACAGTTTTTAGGGTTTCAATATAATTCTCTGGTAAAGTTTTCTTTTTTATTATAGAATATATATATATATACACACACTGCGGAAGCCAACGGAGAGTATTATACAACAGACCCCTATTTGGAATCCCCAGGGGAAAAGACAAAGAGGAAGACCAAGGAATTCTTGGAAAAGACAGATATAAACAGAGATGAAGATGATGGGGAAGACATGGAATGATCTTAAAAGAATAGCAAAAAACAGAACGACTTGGAAAGTGTTTGTTGAAGACCTATGCTCCACTGAGAGCTATAAAAAAGTATATATATATATATATATATATATATATATATATATATATATATATATATATATATACACACACATACACACACATATATGTATGTTGAATGCCTTCATAAGACCGTAAGAACATTCGGAATGGAGATTAACACTGACAAGACCAAACTAATGACACACAAGACATAGGGCAATGAAGGAATAAGCACATTAAACTAAACTAAGAAGCACTGAAACATTTTCCCTTAGAACAAAGATCAGATTATTTTGAATAGTAGCATTTGCATTTCTCTATGACTGTAAAACATGGACACTCACTGCTGATTTTGAAGAAGAATATAGGCTCTGGAAATGTAATGGTATATAAAGAGTCATAAGGTTCCAATATTAAATAGGTGAAGGACAACACACAATCAAGGTTACAACTTTAAATAGGTGAAGGACAACACAAAATCAAGGTTACAACTTTAAATAGGTGAAGGACAACACAAAATCAAGGTTACAACTTTAAATAGGTGAAGGACAACACAAAATCAAGGTTACAACTTTAAATAGGTGAAGGACAACACAAAATCAAGGTTACAACTTTAAATAGGTGAAGGACAACACAAAATCAAGGTTACAACTTTAAATAGGTGAAGGACAACACAAAATCAAGGTTACAACTTTAAATAGGTGAAGGACAACACACAATCAAGGTTACAACTTTAAATAGGTGAAGGACAACACAAAATCAAGGTTACAACTTTAAATCGGTGAAGGACAACACACAATCAAGGTTACAACTTTAAATAGGTGGACAACACAAAATCAAGGTTACAACTTTAAATAGGTGAAGAACAACACAAAATCAAGGTTACAACTTTAAATAGGTGAAGAACAAAACAAAATCAAGGTTACAACTTTAAATAGGTGAAGGACAACACACAATCAAGGTTACAACTTTAAATAGGTGAAGGACAACACACAATCAAGGTTACAACTTTAAATAGGTGAAGGACAACACAAAATCAAGGTTACAATTTTAAATAGGTGAAGGACAACACAAAATCAAGGTTACAACTTTAAATAGGTGAAGGACAACACAACATCAAGGTTACAACTTTAAATAGGTGAAGGACAACACAAAATCAAGGTTAGAACTTTAAATAGGTGAAGGACAACACAAAATCAAGGTTACAACTTTAAATAGGTGAAGGACAACACAAAATCAAGGTTACAACTTTAAATAGGTGAAGGACAACACACAATCAAGGTTACAACTTTAAATAGGTGAAGGACAACAGAAAATCAAATTTACAACTTTAAATAGGTGAATGACAACACAAAATCAAAGTTACAACTTTAAATAGGTGAAGGACAACACAAAATCAAGGTTACAACTTTAAATAGGTGAAGGACAACACAAAATCAAGGTTACAACTTTAAATAGGTGAAGGACAACACAAAATCAAGGTTACAACTTTAAATAGGTGAAGGACAACACAAAATCTAGGTTACAACTTTAAATAGGTGAAGGACAACACAAAATCAAGGTTACAACTTTAAATAGGTGAATTACAACACACAATCAAGGTTACAACTTTAAATAGGTGAAGGACAACACAAAATCAAAGTACGTTGCGGGCGAGTAGGCCTTCAGCAGGAACAATGGACGACACAATCACATCTACTTTTTCCTTTCACTTCTTTCTTTCACCCTTATCATCAAGCTTTACAGCAGCTTCGCATGTGTATACCGTCCCCCCGCCCAGCCACCAAGGAGAAAGAGTTTGTGTGTATCTTACAGAGTTGCCCACCCAGGGAGAAAGAGTTTGTGCGTATCTTACAGAGTTGCCCACCCAGGGAGAAAGAGTTTGTGCGTATCTTACAGAGTTGCCCCCAAGGAGAAAGAGTTTGTGCGTATCTTACAGAGTTGCCCACCCAGGGAGAAAGAGTTTGTGCGTATCTTACAGAGTTGCCCACCCAAGGAGAAAGAGTTTGTGCGTATCTTACAGAGTTGCCCACCCAGTGAGAAAGAGTTTGTGCGTATCTTACAGAGTTGCCCACCCAGTGAGAAAGAGTTTGTGCGTATCTTACAGAGTTGCCCACCCTAGGAGAAAGAATGTGTGCATATCTTACAGAGTTGCCCACCAAAGAGAATATAGCAACACAGTCCAACAGTCTGCAGCACAAACTATTGGACTGTTGGACGTTGTCTTTAGGCTTTCCACAGTGAAACAGAAATAAATTTTGTTGATACAGCCACGTTAGAAGATCCCCGGGTCTTTCTAAGGCTGTTATAGAGAGAATAATAGCAGGATGTGGGAGACATGTGGAGTAAACAGAGGAAAGTCTAAAGATAAGATAGCAGGACAAAAGAGAGGAAAGTGTAAAGACAAGACAGGTTAGTTAATAAAGGAAAGTGTAAAGACAAGACATGTTAGTAAATAAAAGAAAGTGTAAAGACAAGACAGGTTAGTAAATAAAGGAAAGTGTAAAGACAAGACAGGTTAGTCAAAGAGAACTCATGTGAAGTAATCAAGACAGGTGGAGTAAACAGAGGCAAATCTAAAGACAAAAAAGGCTGTGTAAAGAAAGGAAAGTTTAAAGACAAGACAGGTGGAGAAAAGAGAGGAAAATCTAAGGACAAGAGAGGAGGAATAAACAAAGGGAAGTCTAAAAACAAGACCGGTTGAGTAAACAGAGGAAAGCCTAAGGATAAGACAGGTTGAGTAAAGAAAGGAAAGTCTAAGGACGAGACCGGTGGAGTAAACAGAGAAAAATGTAAAGACGAGACAGGTTGATAAACAGATGTAAGTGTAAAGACAAAACAGGTGGAGTAAACAGAGAAAAGTGTAAAGACAAGACAGGTGGAGCGAACAAAGGACAGTCTAAAGACAAGACAGGAGTAATAACAGAGGAAAGTCTAAACAACACAGAGAGAAGCAAACGGTGGAAAGTTTAAAGACAAAATAGGTGGAGTAAACAGATAAATTGTAAAGAGAAAAAAGGTGAAGTAAAGAGAGGAAGGTCTAAAGACAAAATACGTGGAGTAAACAGAGAAAAGGTTAAAGACAAGACAGGCGGAGTAAAAGGTGGAAAGTGTAAAGGCGAGACAGGCGGTGTAAACAGAGAATGTCTATAGACAAGATAGGAGGAATAAACTGCGGAAAGCCTAAAGACAAGACAGGCGGAGTAAAGAAAGGAAAGTCTAAAGACAAGATAGCAGGAATAAACTGCGGAAAGCCTAAAGACAAGATAGGCGGAGTAAAGAAAGGAAAGTCTAAAGACAAGATAGCAGGAGTAAACTGTGGAAAGTCTAAAGGCAAGACAGGCGGAGTAAAGAAAGGAAAGTCTAAAGACAAGACAGGCGGAGTAAAGAAAGGAAAGTCTAAAGACAAGATAGCAGGAGTAAACTGTGGAAAGTCTAAAGACAAGATAGGAGGAGTAAACTGTGGAAAGTCTGAAGACAAGATAGGAGGAGTTAACTGTGGAAAGTCTGAAGACAAGATAGGAGGAGTTAACTGTGGAAAGTCTGAAGACAAGATAGGAGGAGTTAACTGTGGAAAGTCTGAAGACAAGATAGGAGGAGTTAACTGTGGAAAGTCTGAAGACAAGATAGGAGGAGTTAACTGTGGAAAGTCTAAAGACAAGATAGGAGGAGTTAACTGTGGAAAGTCTGAAGACAAGATAGGAGGAGTTAACTGTGGAAAGTCTGAAGACAAGATAGGAGGAGTTAACTGTGGAAAGTCTGAAGACAAGATAGGAGGAGTTAACTGTGGAAAGTCTAAAGACAAGATAGGAGGAGTTAACTGTGGAAAGTCTAAAGACAAGATAGCAGGAGTTAACTGTGGAAAGTCTAAAGACAAGATAGCAGGAGTAAACTGTGGAAAGTCTAAAGACAAGACAGCAGGAGTAAACTGTGGAAAGTTTAAAGACAAGACAGCAGGAGTAAATTGTGGAAAGTCTAAAGACAAGATAGCAGGAGTAAACTGTGGAAAGTCTAAAGACAAGATAGCAGGAGTAAACTGTGGAAAGTCTAAAGACAAGATAGCAGGAGTAAACTGTGGAAAGTCTAAAGACAAGACAGCAGGAGTAAACTGTGGAAAGTCTAAAGACAAGATAGTAGGAGTAAACTGTGGAAAGTCTAAAGACAAGATAGCAGGAGTAAACTGTGGAAAGTCTAAAGACAAGATAGCAGGAGTAAACTGTGGAAAGTCTAAAGACAAGATAGCTGGAGTAAACTGTGGAAAGTCTAAAGACAAGACAGCAGGAGTAAACTGTGGAAAGTCTAAAGACAAGATAGCAGGAGTAAACTGTGGAAAGTTTAAAGACAAGACAGCAGGAGTAAACTGTGGAAAGTCTAAAGACAAGATAGGAGGAGTAAACTGTGGAAAGTCTAAAGACAAGATAGCAGGAGTAAACTGTGGAAAGTCTAAAGACAAGATAGCAGGAGTAAACTGTGGAAAGTCCAAAGACAAGATAGCAGGAGTAAACTGTGGAAAGTCTAAAGACAAGATAGCAGGAGTAAACTGTGGAAAGTCTAAAGGCAAGACAGGCGGAGTAAACTGTGGAAAGTCTAAAGACAAGATAGCAGGAGTAAACTGTGGAAAGTCTAAAGGCAAGATAGCAGGAGTAAACTGTGGAAAGTCTAAAGGCAAGATAGCAGGAGTAAACTGTGGAAAGTCTAAAGGCAAGACAGGTGGAGTAAACTGTGGAAAGTCTAAAGACAAGATAGCAGGAGTAAACTGTGGAAAGTCTAAAGGCAAGATAGCAGGAGTAAACTGTGGAAAGTCTAAAGGCAAGATAGCAGGAGTAAACTGTGGAAAGTCTAAAGGCAAGATAGCAGGAGTAAACTGTGGAAAGTCTAAAGACAAGATAGCAGGAGTAAACTGTGGAAAGTCTAAAGGCAAGACAGGCGGAGTAAACTGTGGAAAGTCTGAAGACAAGATAGCAGGAGTAAACTGTGGAAAGTCTAAAGGCAAGATAGCAGGAGTAAACTGTGGAAAGTCTAAAGGCAAGATAGCAGGAGTAAACTGTGGAAAGTCTAAAGACAAGATAGCAGGAGTAAACTGTGGAAAGTCTAAAGACAGGATAGCAGGAGTAAACTGTGGAAAGTCTAAAGACAAGATAGCAGGAGTAAACTGTGGAAAGTCTAAAGGCAAGACAGGCGGAGTAAACTGTGGAAAGTCTAAAGGCAAGACAGGTGGAGTAAACAGAGGAAAGTCTAAAGACAAGATAGGAGGAATAAACTGAGGAAAGCATAAAGACAAGATAGGAGGAATAAACTGAAGAAAGCATAAAGACAAGACAGCAGGAATAAACTGAGGAAAGCCTAAAGACAAGACAGGCGGAGTAAAGAAAGGAACGTCTAAACACAAGACAGCCGAGTAGACAGAGAAAGTCTAAAGACAAGACAGCAGGAGTAAACTGTGGAAAGTCTAAGGACAAGATAGCAGGAGTAAACTGTGGAAAGTCTAAAGACAAGACAGGTGGAGTAAACAGAGCAAAGTCTAAAGACAAGACAGGTGGAGTAAACAGAGGAAAGTCTAAAGACAAGACAGGTGGAGTAAACAGAGGAAAGTCTAAAGACAAGACAGGCGGACTAAAGAAAGGAACGTCTAAACACAAGACAGCCGGAGTAGACAGAGAAAGTCTAAAATCAAGATAGGAGGAATAAACTGAGGAAAGCCTAAAGACAAGACAGGCGGAGTAAAGAAAGGAACGTCTAAACACAAGACAGCCGGATTAGAAAGAGAAAGTCTAAAGACAAGACAGCAGGAGTAAACTGTGGAAAGTCTAAGGACAAGATAGCAGGAGTAAACTGTGGAAAGTCTAAAGACAAGACAGGTGGAGTAAACAGAGCAAAGTCTAAAGACAAGACAGGTGGAGTAAACAGAGGAAAGTCTAAAGACAAGACAGGTGGAGTAAACAGAGGAAAGTCTAAAGACAAGACAGCAGGAGTAAACTGTGGAAAGTCTAAAGACAAGATAGCCGGAGTAAACTGTGGAAAGTCTAAAGACAAGAAAGGTGGAGTAAACAGAGGAAAGTCTAAAGACAAGACAGGTGGAGTAAACAGAGGAAAGTCTAAGGACAAGACAGGTGGAGTAAACAGAGGAAAGTCTAAGAACAAGACAGGTAGAGTAAAGAAAGGAAAGTCTCAGGACAAGACAGGTGGAGTACTGAGGAAAGTCTAAGGACAAGACAGGTGGAGTAAACAGAGGAAAGTCTAAGAACAAGACAGGTAGAGTAAAGAAAGGAAAGTCTAAGGACAAGACAGGTGGAGTAAACAGAGGAAAGTCTAAGAACAAGACAGGTAGAGTAAACAGAGGAAAGTCTAAGGACAAGACAGGTGGAGTAAACAGAGGAAAGTCTAAGAACAAGACAGGTAGAGTAAACAGAGGAAAGTCTAAGAACAAGACAGGTGTAGTAAACAGAGGATAGTCTACAACAGATGATGCACAGAGTTAACGGTTGTTTCATCTTATAAAGCAGCTCTGACTTGTGAGGGTTGGAAAAGCGCGGGACAACTCTAGTTCTTGTTGTCAAATCGGATTGTCTTATCTGTGCAATGGCTTCCAAACCGCAACATTTTCACCATAATTTCTTTCCCTGCTTATATAAGCTAGTCTTTATTCTTATCATCATCGAGTGCCATCTTCGCAACGAAGGTTGGCTACCATGGAGTCGCCATTCTGCTCTGTCTCTTGTCTTGATGGTGCAGGTTGTCATAGGCTGGTTTGTCCATCTTTTGATGTTACTTGTCCATGTTAGTCTTGGTCTGTCTCTGCTTATTTTACCTTGTATCCCCCCTCTCCCAGGATTACTTTTAGTAGACTGCCGTGTCTTTTAACATGGCCCAAAAATCTCATTTGTCTTGTTTGAATTGTGTGTGGTAGTTCTCTTTTCATTTTTAGTTGTTTTAAAACTTCGTCATTAGTAGTGATGGTGGCTGTGAACTCAACAGAAAAGTGGAATAACATGCACCGAAATACAATAGATTTGGCACCGACTTTGCACCGACTTTGCACCAAAACGGTGCCAAAAAAAAAAAAATTATTTTTTCGAATTCGCGATTTTTTCGAACTTCATAATTTTTTTGGGGGGAAAAATTTTGGGAAAAATTTTTTGGTGTTCGTCAGTTTGTCGAATCACTGAGAGCTTAACTCAGGTAAATTCAAAAGATCGTGTGCTAATCCGGTGATCGCGCTCCGGTGATCGCCTCTCGCTGTGTGTTATTTGTGAAAGAGTATATTTGTGTCGCCTCGCTCGTGTTAGATGAAAATGAAAGAGTATTTTAAAAGAGTATGTGAAAGTAAACAGAATTATTTAAAAAATATGTATTTGTGAAAGTAAACTCAGAATTATTAAAAATAAAAAAATAAAAAAAAAACAGTCTCCCTTCAGGATTCGAACACGGGTCTACTACGTGACAGGGCAACATGTAAAAAAATGCTGACAAGCAATAACATTGAAAGGTTAGTTTTGTCGAACGGTCTCCTGTGTTTCTGAGAGCTTAACCGCAGGTAAATTCAATAGAGACTCGGTGCTAATCCGTGTCCGGTGATCGTCGCTCGCTGTGTGTTAGAAATTTGTGAAAGAGTATTTTAAATTCCGTTAGCCAACTCAGGTAGAACCCCGATTGAAAAGAAAACGGACTTATGTTAAAAATAGTAAAATATAAGTGGTCGTGTGTGTTATCGCTACCAACATCATCATGTGTCGTGTAGTAAGGTGTGCTAATATTAAATAGTGACGCTCGCTCTTTCTCATTCAATGAAAAGCAAAACAAAATTCTATATTTCACAACTTTATTAATACATCATATATATTACTGTCCGGTCGTTGATAATTTTAAGCGTCTGGGTTTCCTCCCTCCTGTTTTGGTGGTACTGTTTGTTAAATGTCTATCAAACACGGGTGCATAGGAAGTTTCATTAGCCTTCAAAACACAACCGCCCTCCATTTTGACAAAACCTTGATCAAAGCTGGAATAGGTAATCGGTGACTTTGCTGAAACATCCTGGGCATCCATACTGGCTGCCGGAGCTGTCGTCTATTTAACAAGAGTGAGGTCCCCTTGGTTAACAAAAAAGGGCGTGTAGTTGATGTTAGCATAAGCGTTTTCGAGACTGCCTTAACGCCATCTATAGACAATGGAACTACCCCCTCTGCCTTCATGTCCTATCATCATCATGTGCCACCCTCAACACCATCACCCCTTCATGTCCTATCATCATCAAGCCACACAAAGTATCAACCCCTTCATGGCCTATCATCATCATGTGCCACCCTCAACACTATCATCATCATGTGCCACCCTCAACACTATCATCATCATGCGCCACCCCCACACCATCATCAAACCTTCATATCCCATCATCATCTTGTGCCCTACCATTAAATAGTGACTCTCTCTCTCTCTCTCTTTCTCTATCGCATATCCAAGCTAACTCAAGTCAAATAAAAATCATCACCAAGCCACACAAATTGACACATCATCATCATAGGCCACCCTCAACACTATCATCATCATGTGCCACCCTCACTCTCTCTCTCTCTATCGCATATCCAAGCTAACTCAAGTCAAATAAAAATCATCACCAAGCCACACAAATTGACACATCATCATCATGTGCCACCCTCAACACCATCATCAAACCTTCATGTCCTATCATCATCATGTGCCACCCTCAACATCAAACCTTCCGGCTTGGACGGAGGAACTGTTTTCCATCAGTCGAGTAAATGAAACAAACCCCGTTACATATGTGTTGAAAGACGATAAGGGCGATGAGATAGAGGGTCATTCTACACACCGAAAATTCAAAAAGTTGTTTGGCACCGACTTTGCACCAAAACGGTGCCAAAAAAAAAAAATTATTTTTTCGAATTCGCGATTTTTTCGAACTTCATAATTTTTTGGGGGGGGAAAAATTTTGGGAAAAATTTTTTGGTGTTCGTCAGTTTGTCGAATCACTGAGAGCTTAACTCATGTAAATTCAAAAGATCGTGTGCTAATCGGTGATCGCGCTCCGGTGATCGCCTCTCGCTGTGTGTTATTTGTGAAAGAGTATATTTGTGTCGCCTCGCTCGTGTTAGATGAAAATGAAAGAGTATTTTAAAAGAGTATGTGAAAGTAAACAGAATTATTTAAAAAATATGTATTTGTGAAAGTAAACTCAGAATTATTAAAAATAAAAAAATAAAAAAAAAAACAGTCTCCCTTCAGGATTCGAACACGGGTCTACTACGTGACAGGGCAGGGGGCGGGTACTTGAGGAATGCTATTGTTAGAATCGCTTACAAGGAATCGTGGTCATTGTTAGGAAAATATGCTGACGGTCATTGTTAGGCTCCGTGTTTAGAGTTAGGTAGAGGCATGTAACTAGGGGTGGTATTGTTGTTATTTAAAATACTGGTAATTGGGACTGCGTGACAGGAGGCGACAAGCAATGACGTTGAAAGGTTAGCCGCAGGTAAATTCAATAGAGACTCTAATCCGTGTCCGGTGATCGCCTCGCTGTGTGTTATTTGTGAAAGAGTATTTTAAAAGAGTATGTGATAAATAAAAATTCAGAATTATTTAAAAAAATATGTATTTGTGAAAGTAAACTCAGAATTATTAAAAATAAAAAAATAAAAAAATAAAAAAAAACAGTCTCCCTTCAGGATTCGAACACGGGTCTACTACGTGACAGGCCAGGCAACATGTAAAAAAAAAAATGCTGACAAGCAATAACATTGAAAGGTTAGTTTTGTCGAACGGTCTCCTGTGTTTCTGAGAGCTTAACCGCAGGTAAATTCAATAGAGACTCGGTGCTAATCCGTGTCCGGTGATCGTCGCTCGCTGTGTGTTAGAAATTTGTGAAAGAGTATTTTAAATTCCGTTAGCCAACTCAGGTAGAACCCCGATTGAAAAGAAAACGGACTTATGTTAAAAATAGTAAAATATAAGTGGTCGTGTGTGTTATCGCTACCAACATCATCATGTGTCGTGTAGTAAGGTGTGCTAATATTAAATAGTGACGCTCGCTCTTTCTCATTCAATGTAAAGCAAACAAAATTCTATATTTCACAATTTTATTAATACATCATATATATATATATATATATATATATATATATATATATATATATATATATATATATATATATTACTGTCCGGATGCTGATAATTTTAACCGTCTGGGTTTCCTACACAACCGCCCTCCATTTTGACAAAACCTTGATCAAAGCTGGAATAGGTAATCGGTGACTTTGCTGAAACATCCTGGGCAGCCACACTGGCTGCCGGAGCTGTCGTCTGATTAACAAGAGTGAGGTCCCCTTGGTTAACAAAAAAGGGCGTGTAGTTGATGTTAGCATAAGCGTTTTTCGAGACTGCCTTAACGCCATCTATAGACAATGGAACTACCCCTCTGCCTTCATGTCCTATCATCATCATGTGCCACCCTCAACACCATCACCCCTTCATGTCCTATCATCATCAAGCCACACAAAGTATCAACCCCTTCATGGCCTATCATCATCATGTGCCACCCTCAACACTATCATCATCATGTGCCACCCTCAACACTATCATCATCATGTGCCACCCTCAACACTATCATCATCATGCGCCACCCCAACACCATCATCAAACCTTCATATCCCATCATCATCTTGTGCCCTACCATTAAATAGTGACTCTCTCTCTCTCTCTTTCTCTATCGCATATCCAAGCTAACTCAAGTAAAATAAAAATCATCACCAAGCCACACAAATTGACACATCATCATCATAGGCCACCCTCAACACTATCATCATCATGTGCCACCCTCACTCTCTCTCTCTCTCTCTCTCTCTCTCTCTCTCTATCGCATATCCAAGCTAACTCAAGTCAAATAAAAATCATCACCAAGCCACACAAATTGACACATCATCATCATGTGCCACCCTCAACACTATCATCATCATGCGCCACCCCCAACACCAGCCCTTCATGTCCTATCATCATGTGCCACCCTCAACACCATCATCAAACCTTCATGTCCTATCATCATCATGTGCCACCCTCAACATCAAACCTTCCGGCTTGGACGGAGGAACTGTTTTCCATCAGTCGAGTAAATGAAACAAACCCCGTTACATATGTGTTGAAAGACGATAAGGGCGATGAGATAGAGGGTCATTCTACACACCGAAAATTCAAAAAGTTGGAGACAAACTCATCATCCCTGCATGTCCTATCATCAACCCACACAAAGTATCAACAAGCGAAATTCTCTCTCTCTCTCTCTCTTTCTCTCTCTCTCGCTCTGTCTCTCTCACATTCATGATAAACCAAAACAAAATAGGCTCATATTAAAAAAGTCGACCTAAAACCGTAAAATATTCCACTACAACACAGACCGCTAGACTGAACAGTACTATGAAAAATAAACGTCCGTGAATCAAGCGCGCTTATAACACGAAGTCTCACATCCGACTAGTTTAAATATAATCCGGTAAATCAAAGTTAGGAGGCAAGGGCAGAAACTTAGGAGGTAAGGGCAGAAACCAAAGAGGCAAGGTCAGAAAACAAGGAGGGAAGGTCAGAAATCTAAGAGGCAAGGGCAGAAATCTAGGAGACAAGGGCAGAAACCTAGGAGAAAAGGGCAGAAACCTAGGAGGCGAGGGCAGAAACCAAAGAGGCAAGGGCAGAAACCTAGGAGACAAGGTCAGAAATCTAGGAAGCTGTGTTAGAAAACAAGGAGGGGAGGTCAGAAATCTAGGAAGCTGTGTTAGAAAACAAGGAGGGAAGGTCAGAAACCTAGGAGGCATGGTCAGAAATCTAGGAAGCTGTGTTAGAAAACAAGGAGGCGAGGGCAGAAACCTAGGAGACAAGGGCAGAAACTTAGGAGGTAAGGGCAGAAACCAAAGAGACAAGGTTAGAAAACAAGGAGGGAGGGTCAGAAATCTAAGAGGCAAGGGCAGAAACCTAGGAGGCGAGGTCAGAAACCTAGGAGGCGAGGTCAGAAACCTAGGAGGCGAGGTCAGAAACCTAGGAGGCGAGGTCAGAAAACAAGGAGGGAAGGTCAGAAACCTAGGAGACATGGACAGAAAACTAGGAAGCAAAGGCTGAAAACCAAAGAGGCAAGGTCAGAAATCTAGGAAGCTGCATTAGAAAACAAGGAGGGAAGGTAAGAAACCTATCTACTTCCATACTGATACTAGTTAGACACATCGATCAGATAGTTACATCCAAATCGCAAACATTTTACCCCAGAACACAAAAATTTAGGGTCATACTCAAAAAGTCGACCTAAAAATCCCGAAAGCTACTCACATAGTCATACTAGTTAGACACAACGAGCAGGAAGTTATATTCTAGGTCCAAATGTTGGACCAAATCACAACGAACCACGAACCACAACCCCACGATCCATGGACTTAACGAACCATCAACTCACGAACGCGCCGATGAACGCATCGGGTTTCGTGTATAACCCAGGCTCCAATGTCACGTTGACATCAAATCTAGCGTCGCAAATATCGTCGTTATCGAGAGATTCGTAGCGAATCCAGACATCACCCTCTATTACATTGAAATAATTTAGTGGAAATTGTATCTCCACCAGTGCGATCTCATACTGCGTCGAAAATTGCCTCCAGCGTTCTCTAACATTGCCTCGATCGTTCTTTAACATTACCTCCAGCGATCTCTAACATTGCCACGATCGTTCTTTAACATTACCTCCAGCGTTCTCTAACATTGCCTCGATCGTTCTCTAACATTGCCTCCAGCGTTCTCTAACATTGCCTCCAGCGTTCTCTAACATTGCCTCCAGCGTTCTCTAACATTGCCTCCAGCGTTCTCTAACATTGCCTCCAGCGTTCTCTAACATTGCCTCCAGCGTTCTCTAACATTGCCTCCAGCGTTCTATAACATTGCCTCCAGCGTTCTCTAACATTACCTCGAGCGTTCTCTAACATTGCCTCGATCGTTCTTTAACATTGCCTCGATCGTTCTTTAACATTGCCTCCAGCGTTCTCTAACATTGCCTCCAGCGTTCTCTAACATTGCCTCCAGCGTTCTCTAACATTGCCTCCAGCGTTCTCTAACATTGCCTCCAGCGATCTCTAACATTGCCTCCAGCGTTCTCTAACATTACCTCGAGCGTTCTCTAACATTGCCTCGATCGTTCTTTAACATTGCCTCCAGTGTTCTCTTCACAAGTTTCGTAAGGGAAACATTTGTCGTACTGGGAGAAAAACTCGTTTACCCTATCCATTTTAACGACCCTTCTAATGATGACTCGCTGAGTGCCAAGTACAGACTATCTGTATCCATTTTACAGAGTCGAAAGTCGGACCTCTCTACGAATCTATCCAGGAAGTCATAGTAAAATTCCAACATTCCCAATTTGGTGTACTGGTAGACGAAAAAACCAAGCTGTGAAGGAAGATCCCACAGGATACTTCGATTTCCAAGCGACACCTCATACAGGTCTTCACCAATAGGCGTCATGGTTTTAAACAGGGGGTTAATTACCAACTTTGTTGTATTGGCCCCCTCTTTAACATAGGTCACGTTCACATGTTTCCCCAAATTCGTCAAGGTCTTCCCATAGGCCGAGAAAAATATTACCACCAGATCACAAAAATGTAGGCAGAAACCTAGGAGGCAAGGTCAGAAACCTAGGAGACAAGGTCAGAAACATAGGAGGCAAGGGCAGAAACCTAAGAGGCAAGGGCAGAAACCTAAGAGGCAATGATGGGGCTATTCCTAACTTTCTTCTCAGTTCTTCATTTCTGAGCTTATCTCTCAGACTGTTTCCTGTCATTCGTCTAACACATTTCATCTCTGAGATCACAAAAATTTAGGCACATACTCAAAAAGTCGACCTCAAAACCATAAAAAGCTACTCCCACATTCATCTAAAAGTTACACCAAAACCGCACCAGATTTGCACCGTGCAAAAACATGCACAAGTTTGACACGCGCACCAGTTTGACACGCGCACCAGTTTGGCACAATGCACCTTCGTAAGGGGCGTAACAATCAGCCTTCGTAAGGGGCGTAACAATCAGCCTTCGTAAGGGGCGTAACAATCAGCCTTCGTAAGGGGCGTATCAATCATAAAAGTGATTATCAAAGTAAATTTTTGGTATGGGGATGTCTATTGGTGCATTGTGCCAAACTGGTGCGCGTGTCAAACTTGTGCATGTTTTTGCACGGTGCAAATCTGGTGCGGTTTTGGTGTAACTTTTAGATGAATGTGGGAGTAGCTTTTTATGGTTTTGAGGTCGACTTTTGAGTATGTGCCTAAATTTTTGTGATCTCAGAGATGAAATGTGTTAGACGAATGACAGGAAACAGTCTGAGAGATAAGCTCAGAAATGAAGAACTGAGAAGAAAGTTAGGAATAGCCCCCATCATTGCCTCTTAGGTTTCTGCCCTTGCCTCTTAGGTTTCTGCCCTTGCCTCCTATGTTTCTGACCTTGTCTCCTAGGTTTCTGACCTTGCCTCCTAGGTTTCTGCCTACATTTTTGTGATCTGGTGGTAATATTTTTCTCGGCCTATGGGAAGACTTGACGAATTTGGGGAAACATGTGAACGTGACCTATGTTAAAGAGGGGGCCAATACAACAAAGTTGGTAATTAACCCCCTGTTTAAAACCATGACGCCTATTGGTGAAGACCTGTATGAGGTGTCGCTTGGAAATCGAAGTATCCTGTGGGATCTTCCTTCACAGCTTGGTTTTTTCGTCTACCAGTACACCAAATTGGGAATGTTGGAATTTTACTATGACTTCCTGGATAGATTCGTAGAGAGGTCCGACTTTCGACTCTGTGAAATGGATACAGATAGTCTGTACTTGGCACTCAGCGAGTCATCATTAGAAGGGGTCGTTAAAATGGATAGGGTAAACGAGTTTTTCTCCCAGTACGACAAATGTTTCCCTTACGAAACTTGTGAAGAGAACACTGGAGGCAATGTTAAAGAACGATCGAGGCAATGTTAGAGAACGCTCGAGGTAATGTTAGAGAACGCTGGAGGCAATGTTAGAGATCGCTGGAGGCAATGTTAGAGAACGCTGGAGGCAATGTTAGAGAACGCTGGAGGCAATGTTAGAGAACGCTGGAGGCAATGTTAGAGAACGCTGGAGGCAATGTTAAAGAACGATCGAGGCAATGTTAAAGAACGATCGAGGCAATGTTAGAGAACGCTCGAGGTAATGTTAGAGAACGCTGGAGGCAATGTTATAGAACGCTGGAGGCAATGTTAGAGAACGCTGGAGGCAATGTTAGAGAACGCTGGAGGCAATGTTAGAGAACGCTGGAGGCAATGTTAGAGAACGCTGGAGGCAATGTTAGAGAACGCTGGAGGCAATGTTAGAGAACGATCGAGGCAATGTTAGAGAACGCTGGAGGTAATGTTAAAGAACGATCGTGGCAATGTTAACGAACGATCGAGGCAATGTTAGAGAACGCTGGAGGTAATGTTAAAGAACGATCGAGGCAATGTTAGAGAACGCTGGAGGCAATTTTCGACGCAGTATGAGATCGCACTGGTGGAGATACAATTTCCACTAAATTATTTCAATGTAATAGAGGGTGATGTCTGGATTCGCTACGAATCTCTCGATAACGACGATATTTGCGACGCTAGATTTGATGTCAACGTGACATTGGAGCCTGGGTTATACACGAAACCCGATGCGTTCATCGGCGCGTTCGTGAGTTGATGGTTCGTTAAGTCCATGGATCGTGGGGTTGTGGTTCGTGGTTCGTTGTGATTTGGTCCAACATTTTGGACCTAGAATATAACTTCCTGCTCGTTGTGTCTAACTAGTATGACTATGTGAGTAGCTTTCGGGATTTTTAGGTCGACTTTTTGAGTATGACCCTAAATTTTTGTGTTCTGGGGTAAAATGTTTGCGATTTGGATGTAACTATCTGATCGATGTGTCTAACTAGTATCAGTATGGAAGTAGATAGGTTTCTTACCTTCCCTCCTTGTTTTCTAATGCAGCTTCCTAGATTTCTGACCTTGCCTCTTTGGTTTTCAGCCTTTGCTTCCTAGTTTTCTGTCCATGTCTCCTAGGTTTCTGACCTTCCCTCCTTGTTTTCTGACCTCGCCTCCTAGGTTTCTGACCTCGCCTCCTAGGTTTCTGACCTCGCCTCCTAGGTTTCTGACCTCGCCTCCTAGGTTTCTGCCCTTGCCTCTTAGATTTCTGACCCTCCCTCCTTGTTTTCTAACCTTGTCTCTTTGGTTTCTGCCCTTACCTCCTAAGTTTCTGCCCTTGTCTCCTAGGTTTCTGCCCTCGCCTCCTTGTTTTCTAACACAGCTTCCTAGATTTCTGACCATGCCTCCTAGGTTTCTGACCTTCCCTCCTTGTTTTCTAACACAGCTTCCTAGATTTCTGACCTCCCCTCCTTGTTTTCTAACACAGCTTCCTAGATTTCTGACCTTGTCTCCTAGGTTTCTGCCCTTGCCTCTTTGGTTTCTGCCCTCGCCTCCTAGGTTTCTGCCCTTGTCTCCTAGGTTTCTGCCCTTTTCTCCTAGGTTTCTGCCCTTGTCTCCTAGGTTTCTGCCCTTGCCTCTTAGATTTCTGACCTTCCCCCCTTGTTTTCTGACCTTGCCTCTTTGGTTTCTGCCCTTACCTCCTAAGTTTCTGCCCTTGCCTCCTAACTTTGATTTACCGGATTATATTTAAACTAGTCGGATGTGAGACTTCGTGTTATAAGCGCGCTTGATTCACGGACGTTTATTTTTCATAGTACTGTTCAGTCTAGCGGTCTGTGTTGTAGTGGAATATTTTACGGTTTTAGGTCGACTTTTTTAATATGAGCCTATTTTGTTTTGGTTTATCATGAATGTGAGAGAGACAGAGCGAGAGAGAGAGAAAGAGAGAGAGAGAGAGAGAATTTCGCTTGTTGATACTTTGTGTGGGTTGATGATAGGACATGCAGGGATGATGAGTTTGTCTCCAACTTTTTGAATTTTCGGTGTGTAGAATGACCCCTCTATCTCATCGCCCTTATCGTCTTTCAACACATATGTAACGGGGTTTGTTTCATTTACTCGACTGATGGAAAACAGTTCCTCCGTCCAAGCCGGAAGGTTTGATGTTGAGGGTGGCACATGATGATGATAGGACATGAAGGTTTGATGATGGTGTTGAGGGTGGCACATGATGATAGGACATGAAGGGCTGGTGTTGGGGGTGGCGCATGATGATGATAGTGTTGAGGGTGGCACATGATGATGATGTGTCAATTTGTGTGGCTTGGTGATGATTTTTATTTGACTTGAGTTAGCTTGGATATGCGATAGAGAGAGAGAGAGAGAGAGAGAGAGAGAGAGTGAGGGTGGCACATGATGATGATAGTGTTGAGGGTGGCCTATGATGATGATGTGTCAATTTGTGTGGCTTGGTGATGATTTTTATTTTACTTGAGTTAGCTTGGATATGCGATAGAGAAAGAGAGAGAGAGAGAGTCACTATTTAATGGTAGGGCACAAGATGATGATGGGATATGAAGGTTTGATGATGGTGTTGGGGGTGGCGCATGATGATGATAGTGTTGAGGGTGGCACATGATGATGATAGTGTTGAGGGTGGCACATGATGATGATAGTGTTGAGGGTGGCACATGATGATGATAGGCCATGAAGGGGTTGATACTTTGTGTGGCTTGATGATGATAGGACATGAAGGGGTGATGGTGTTGAGGGTGGCACATGAAGATGATAGGACATGAAGGCAGAGGGGGTAGTTCCATTGTCTATAGATGGCGTTAAGGCAGTCTCGAAAACGCTTATGCTAACATCAACTACACGCCCTTTTTTGTTAACCAAGGGGACCTCACTCTTGTTAATCAGACGACAGCTCCGGCAGCCAGTGTGGCTGCCCAGGATGTTTCAGCAAAGTCACCGATTACCTATTCCAGCTTTGATCAAGGTTTTGTCAAAATGGAGGGCGGTTGTGTAGGAAACCCAGACGGTTAAAATTATCAGCATCCGGACAGTAATATATATATATATATATATATATATATATATATATATATATGATGTATTAATAAAATTGTGAAATATAGAATTTTGTTTTGCTTTACATTGAATGAGAAAGAGCGAGCGTCACTATTTAATATTAGCACACCTTACTACACGACACATGATGATGTTGGTAGCGATAACACACACGACCACTTATATTTTACTATTTTTAACATAAGTCCGTTTTCTTTTCAATCGGGGTTCTACCTGAGTTGGCTAACGGAATTTAAAATACTCTTTCACAAATTTCTAACACACAGCGAGCGACGATCACCGGACACGGATTAGCACCGAGTCTCTATTGAATTTACCTGCGGTTAAGCTCTCAGAAACACAGGAGACCGTTCGACAAAACTAACCTTTCAATGTTATTGCTTGTCAGCATTTTTTTTTACATGTTGCCTGGCCTGTCACGTAGTAGACCCGTGTTCGAATCCTGAAGGGAGACTGTTTTTTTTTATTTTTTTATTTTTTTATTTTTAATAATTCTGAGTTTACTTTCACAAATACATATTTTTTTAAATAATTCTGAATTTTTATTTATCACATACTCTTTTAAATACTCTTTCACAAATAACACACAGCGAGGCGATCACCGGACACGGATTAGAGTCTCTATTGAATTTACCTGCGGCTAACCTTTCAACGTCATTGCTTGTCGCCTCCTGTCACGCAGTCCCAATTACCAGTATTTTAAATAACAACAATACCACCCCTAGTTACATGCCTCTACCTAACTCTAAACACGGAGCCTAACAATGACCGTCAGCATATTTTCCTAACAATGACCACGATTCCTTGTAAGCGATTCTAACAATAGCATTCCTCAAGTACCCGCCCCTGCCCTGTCACGTAGTAGACCCGTGTTCGAATCCTGAAGGGAGACTGTTTTTTTTTTATTTTTTTATTTTTAATAATTCTGAGTTTACTTTCACAAATACATATTTTTTAAATAATTCTGTTTACTTTCACATACTCTTTTAAAATACTCTTTCATTTTCATCTAACACGAGCGAGGCGACACAAATATACTCTTTCACAAATAACACACAGCGAGAGGCGATCACCGGAGCGCGATCACCGGATTAGCACACGATCTTTTGAATTTACCTGAGTTAAGCTCTCAGTGATTCGACAAACTGACGAACACCAAAAAATTTTTCCCAAAATTTTTCCCCCCCCAAAAAGTTATGAAGTTCGAAAAAATCGCGAATTCGAAAAAATAATTTTTTTTTTTTGGCACCGTTTTGGTGCAAAGTCGGTGCAAAGTCGGTGCCAAATCTATTGTATTTCGGTGCATGTTATTCCACTTTTCTGTTGAGTTCACAGCCACCATCACTACTGTCATTAGTTTCTTTTCCTTCATCCAATTCTACCTATTCTTCTATATATCCACATTTCAAAGGCTTCAATTCTCTGTTCTGTTTTCTTTTGTCTAATGTCCATGTTTCTGCACCATATAGGAATGTTGAGAAGACATAACATTTTGCAATTCTTAGTTTTAGCCCTGGTGTTATTTGTTTTGATGTTTAGTGTGTTCTTCATGACATTAACATTATTCTTCTACTTCTTTCTTATATAAAGTAAAAAAAAGTAAAGTGCCCCCGTCACGCCAAGTGGCGTTTAGGGAATATGGTGTTAGTGACCATAAATTTTACAGACCTTCGGCCCTTGATTTTTGGGGTAATGTGGTCGGTTTTACGCCGGTGCCGCTTTACTGTCCAAGAAAAAAAAAATCCGGTACCCATTAAAGGCTGGGTGAACCCGGAAGCCGTTGGTTGGGATTGAACCCTACCTCTTGTCCTTTGTAGTCCAGTCCACTAACCACTGACCTATTGCGGCTCCTTTTTTATATAAGCTAGTCTTTATTCTTCTACTTTTTTCTTATATAAATAAGCTAAACTCGTAGAGGGACGAAATCAAACTACGACGTTTCGACTTAAGCCTTCGTCAGATACAATGTAATATATATTTAATATAGAGATTAAGAGAACAGGCCGAAATGTAGTTTTTCTTTATCTCACCAATTTTAGCTACTTAATACATTTTAATAGCCGCGATAGCTCAGTGGTTAGTGAACTGGACTACAAAGGACAAGGGGTAGGGTTCTATCCCAACAGACGGCTTCCGGGTTCACCCAGCCTTAAATGGGTACCGGATATTTTTCTGGGAAAGTAAAGCAGCACGGGCGTAATACCGACCACATTACCCCAAAAATCATGTGCTGAAGGTCTGTAAAATTTATGGTCACTAACACCATATTCCCTATACGCCATTTGGCGTGACGGGGGGAACTTTACTTTTTTGAAAAATACATTTTAACGCTTTTTTTTTTTACATGTTTTCTGCACGTTATCCACGGCACCGCATCGTGTTTAATATTTCAAATATTTTAATTTTGTGCTTACCTCTACTATTTTCTTATGCACGCAAATTCCTTTGTTTTTGGCTCGATTTATTTTGTTTTTACCGTCACTGCACTGAACACAACAGGAATACACAAAGTGTTTGAATAACATAAAGAATCGACACCGTTGACACATCTAAAGTGTTTTGTTAGGACAATAAGTGTCAGTGTGTGGGTTTATACAGGATTTACAAAACACGGCTGTGTATTGTTTTGACACTTGCAATTTCTGTTTTTGACAAGGTTGTGTTCATTTACATTCAAAATGTTGTGCCGTGGCATCTCCTAATGGAAGGTTATTAATAATGTAAAGACATTTGTCCCATGTCTTGTGTCTAATGGTCGTTCGCTGTTCTCTGATGAATGATCACCATTATCATGTGCCATAACGTGCGGCGTACCTGGTCATTTCCTTCACATTTCTATGTCCACAGAGATTCGTATTAATTCTGATGTTGACTGTTTATCGTCCCACGACACCAACCCATCTAGTATTCCCTCTCGTGTCGTTTATACCAACATATCATCATCATGGAGTGCCATCTCCGCAACGAAGATTGGCTACCATGGAGCGCCATTCTGCTCTGCCACTTGCTTTGATTGTGCAGGTTGTCATAGGCTGACTTGTCCATCTTTTGATGTTACTCGTCCATGTTAGTCTTGGTCTGCCTCTGCCTCTTTTACTTTGTATTTTCCCCTCCAAAATTACTTTTAGTAGACTGTTGTGTCTTTTAACATTTTAACATGCCCCCCCAAATCGTATTTGTCTTGTTTGAATTGTGTTTAGTAGTTCTCTTTTCATTTTTAGTTGTTTTAAGACTTCATCGTTTGTTTTCTTTTCTTTCCATTCAAACTTCAACCGCGCCGAAACGTCGTTCTGATTTGTGTTGTCCACTTGTTACTTGAAGCTTTATCCTTACCATTTTTTAAAATATTTTTTCTATTTAAATTTTTTTATTACCATTTTTTAAAATATTTTTTCTATTTAATTTTTTTTTTCATTCTCCTCACAATTAGCTTCACTGCAACTTCAGATTTTAATGTATTTACGTGTATTTCTTTGCCTTGACTCAATTATTTGTATAACCTAGTTTCGATGTGTACCCTGACTCGGTGTATATGGTACTTCATATTTCTTTTCGAAAATAAATTCGGTTTGCCTGTTTAAATTTATAAATTCTCAAGACCGACAATTAAATATCAAAGTTGAAGGAATACACCTGGAGCTACAACTCTGAGCTACAACCTCCCTGGGGCATACTATGACCAGTGATGGAAAATGTACATCTGAAATAAACAAAATAATATGTATGGCAAAAAAGTAATTTCAATGCCATGAAAAATATACTAACATCAAACAAATAACACCAGGGCTAAAACTAAGAATAGCAAAATGTTACATCTTCTCTTTCCTGTATGGTGCAGAAACATGGAAATTAGGCCAGAAAGCAAAACAGAAAATTGAAGCCTTTGAAATGTGGATATATAAAAGAATAGGTAGAATTGGATAGAAAGAAAAGAAAACAAACGATAAAGTTTTTAAAAAATACTAAAAATGAAAAGAGAACTACTAAACACAATTAGAACAAGACAAATGAAATTTGTTGAGGCCTGTTAAAAGACACAACAGCCTACTAAAAGTAATATTGGAAGGGAAAATACAAGGTAAAAGAGGCAGAGGCAAACCAAGACTAACATGGACGAGTAACATCAAAAGATGGAGATGTCAACCTATGACAATCTGCACTATCAAAGCAAGAGACAGAGTGGAATGGCGCTCCATGGTAGCCAACCTTCGATGCAGAGACGGCACTCAATGTTGATGATGATTGCCTGTTTAACTTGGCTGAACTATTGACTTATAAGTGTGCTCATCGCTAAACAATATATACCCGTGTACGATATATACTCCACGGTTTAGTTGATACAACTTGCTTATTTATTTTATGTCAGTGCTAATTTTCTTACCAGTGAAGTGCCCATTTATTTATTGCACGCAACGTTTATGTGTCAAGTAAAAGGAACTTCAAGTCTTCAGTTCTCTTTAGTGCCTACTTGGAATTTCTCAGTTTCAAGAATCATTTAGTCATTCTGATTTTAGTTTCTAAATTGTTCTTTCTTTCAGCGAACTCCTGCGATGCTGTTCTGCAAGTGAAATGGATTTTGGAAGTTGCCAATCTGTAACTGATTATATTGTGGTTATGATCAAAGATCCAGAATTGACCAAGATCCTTCATCATCACTCTCTGGTGGTCTCATTTGATTCACACTACTTGTTTTAAAAAGGTGAGTCTGTCCGTCCGTCCGCCCCGTCCCGTACTGTCCTTGTCTTGTCTTGTATAGTCTGTTTTATCAATCTGGTCATGTCTTGTCATGCATGGTCTGTTTTATCTATCTGGTATTGTCTTGCATTGTCTGTTTTATCCATCTGATCTTTTCTTATCTTGCCTGGTCTGTTTTATCTATCTGGTCATGTCTTGTCATGCATGGTCTGTTTTATCTATCTGGTATTGTCTTGCATTGTCTGTTTTATCCATCTGATCTTTTCTTATCTTGCCTGGTCTGTTTTATCTATCTGGTCTTGTCTTGTCTTGCATGGTCTGTTTTATCTATCTGGTATTGTCTTGCATTGTCTGTTTTATCCATCTGATCTTTTCTTATCTTGCCTGGTCTGTTTTATCTATCTGGTCTTGTCTTGTCTTGCCTGGTCTGTTTTATCTATCTGGTCTTGTCTTGTCTGGCCTGGTCTGTTTTATCTATCTGGTCTTGTCTTGTCTTGCCTGGTCTGTTTTATCTATATGGTCTTGTTTTGTCTTGCATGGTTTGTTTTATCTATATGGTCTTGTTTTGCCTTATTTTGTTTTGTCTTTTCTTTCTGTCTGTCTTGTCTTGTCTGATCTATTTTATCTATCTGGTCTGGTCTTGTCCGTCTATCTTTTCTTGTCTATCTTTTCTGTTCTGCCAGTCTATCCATCTGTCTGCCTGGTCCTTCCTGGGGAGGAAGGAGGGAAGAGATGGACGGAGGGGAAAGATGTAAGGAGGGGAGGAGAGGTATGGAAGGAAGAGTAATGAGTGAATGGGGAGGAAGGGGGGGGAGGGAGGTAGTTGGGAGGAACGAGGTGAGGGAAGGTCGGAGGAAGCGAGGGAAAGGAGGAAAGAGGGTAGGAGTTTGGGTGTAAAGGTATGTGTGTGGGTGGAGAGGTAAATTATTAAATCTAGACATCTTCACCTTAAAACCCCCTAAACTAAGATAGAATTATACAGCAATATAAATGTTTTGCCGTTTCTATTTCCTGGGTCTCCATTGTTATACATGCATGCCTGTCTCTAGTTCCGGTTTCTAAAATCATATTTGTAACGCGTTATGCTGACTGTACGTACAGGTCCTGCGTGTTTTACTTCATTCTTCCTTCGTGTGTCTATGTGCAAAGCTTAATAACTGCTTTTATTATAAAACCATGACGGGTTAAGTCGTCTGTCGTCTTGCCTGTTGAATAAGTTGGTCTGGGTTCAGATCCTAAATGGGTCGAAACTTTTTGTTTTATTTTTAAATTGTCTTCTGTTCTGATCGGCACATTTTTATTTCCTTTTTTATTTTATCCGGGGGGGGGGGGGGGGTTGTTCCAACCTTTGAAAACTGGTACCAGTGATTTTTCTTTTTTTTGTGTGTTGGGGGGGGGGGAGAGGGGGGTGTGTGTGGGTGAAGAATTGCCCTGCTATTCACCTAATTCACATATGAGTCGATGGCCATTTAGACAAAAATGGGGACATATAAAAATATCATAACTACGAAACATTATAAAATAGGTCGGGGGTTATTTATTTGTTCCGTGTAGGTTTGTCGGCTGTTATATTTGATTGTGATCTATCGATATCTGTTTGATGCAGCCGATAAACATAATGGGTTCTCTGCGTCTGGAAAGATGATAATAGCGAGCGATAGAGAGAAAGGAGAGAGATAAATGAGAGAAAAAGGAGTGGGAGAACGAGAAAATGGAGAGAAAAAGAGATTGAGCGGGAGGGAGACAGAAGATAGAGACATAAAGAGGTAGAAAGAGAAAGAGAAAAAGTGAGAAGGAGATGGAGAGAGAGAGAGCCCCTCGCTTACAAGTGCGTAGACGTAGGAATGAACATCATTAAGTGACGTAACTGTGGGCATAGGTGAAGGTCATGTACTTCTACATATTATACCAGTCTTTTCGATTGGTTATTAACTCTCAACTCTACAGTTAGTCATTAACTCTTAACTCTACGGTTGACTATTAACTCTTCACTCTATGGTTGGTTATTAACTCTTAATTCTACAGCTGGCCATTAACTCTTAACTCTACAGTTGACTATTAACTCTTAACTCTCCGGTTGGCTATTAACTCTAAATTCTCCGGTTGGCTATTAACTCTTCACTATATGGTTGGCTATTAACTCTATAGAATCACACATGTAATAACAGATGGCATCAGTATTGAACCACATTGATGGTTATGTCCTTTCTATATTGACTAAACCTGTATACCACGTACAACAGTTTGTCTAATTTGTTTGAATTGTTATGCAGAAAAAAATAATAAATATAACCCAGTCTCTTAACAATATGGCTGTGAAACATGGAGAACAACTAAAATGATAATCATGAGGATACAGACTTTCATTAATGGATGCTTACGCAGAATAAAAGCATGGAAATGGCAGGACAAAATGACTAACATAGAATTATGGAAATGTACCAGTTAAATACCAGTGGATAAAGAGATACAGCGAAGACGATGGCGTTGGATAGGACACACACTACGGAAGCTAACTGAGAGTATTACACAGCAGGCCCTTTTTGAAATCCCCACGGGAAAAGTCAAAGAGGAAGACCAAGAAGTTCTGTGAGAAGCGATAGAAGCAGAGATGAAGATGATGGGGAAAATATGGAATGATCTTAAAAGAATGGCGAGAAACAGAACGGGTTAGAAAGTGTTTTTTTGAATATCTATGCTCCACAGGGAGCTGAAAGGTAGAAGAAGTATTGGTTATTATTGGTTATTGGTTATGGAAGGCCTCGGTATCACAGCAAACGAATTAAAATCCATAATTGCTCAACCGCCCGTGCCAGTGGAATCATCCGAATTACTAACTCATCTCCCAAACAAAGAAAGGTAACTGTAGTCCCCATCGTAGCAGTCTCAGCACACGCCAAAAGACATAAGTAGAAGAGGTAGAAGTCTCTTAACAAGCGTGCTCTATGGAGAATGTGATGTTCATTCCCATAAATGTATTTATTTTATCATCGGCACAAGATTAGCTTTTTTTTCTTTGTTAATGTCTAATAGTGTCCACAACATGTCAGAAAACATAGTTAGAAAACGCGGAAATGCGAAGTTTGTGAAATAATGTAGAATAGAACAGATGTAAGGAAATCAGAAATTAGATTATAAGAGAAGGAGTTTGTATTGAGCCTATTATACGAGACGCAGTTGGCATTGAGAAAATTATACGAGAAATAATTGGCATAGAGCGATTTATACCAGAAATAGTTGGCATAGAGCGATTTATATCAGAAATAGTTGGCATAGAGCCATTTATATCAGAAACAGTTGGCATAGAGCCATTTATATCAGAAATAGATGGCATAAAGCCATTTGTACCAGAAAGAGTTAGCATAAAGTCATTTGTACCAGAAAGAGTTGCCATAAAGCCATTTATACCAGAAAGAGTTGGCATAAAGTCATTTGTACCAGAAAGAGTTGGCATAAAGTCATTTGTACCAGAAAGAGTTGGCATAAAGTCATTTGTACCAGAAAGAGTTGGCATAAAGTCATTTGTACCAGAAAGAGTTGCCATAAAGCCATTTATACCAGAAAGAGTTGGCATAAAGTCATTTGTACCAGAAAGAGTTGGCATAAAGTCATTTGTACCAGAAAGAGTTGGCATAAAGCCATTTGTACCAGAAAGAGTTGGCATAAAGTCATTTGTACCAGAAAGAGTTGGCATAAAGCCATTTGTACCAGAAAGAGTTGACATAAAGTCATTTGTACCAGAAAGAGTTAGCATAAAACCATTTGTACCAGAGAGAGTTCACATAGAGTTATTGATACAAGTAAGAGTTAGCATGAAGCCATTTATATCAGAAAGAGTTAGCATAAAGCCATTTGTACCAGAAAGAGTTCGCATAGAGTTATTGATACGAGAAAGAGTTAGCATAAAACCATTTGTACCAGAAAGAGTTCGCATAGAGTTATTGATACGAGAATGAGTTAGCATGAAGCCATTTATATCAGAAAGAGTTAGCAAAAGCCATTTGTACCAGAAAGAGTTCGCATAGAGTTATTGATACGAGAAAGAGTTAGTATGAAGCCATTTATATCAGAAAGAGTTAGCAAAAGCCATTTGTACCAGAAAGAGTTAGCATAAAGCCATTTGTACCAGAAAGAGTTAGCATAAAGCCATTTATACCAGAAAAAGTTAGCATAAAGCCATTTGCACCAGAAAAAGTTGGCATAAAGTCATTTGTACCAGAAAGAGTTGGCATAAAGCCATTTATATTATGAAGAGATCGCAATAAGTCGTTTGTACCACAAAGAGTTAGCATAAAACCATTTGTACCAGAAAGAGTTAGCATAAAACCATTTGTACCAGAAAGAGTTAGCATAAAACCATTTGTACCACAAAGAGTTAGCATAAAACCATTTGTACCACAAAGAGTTAGCATAAAACCATTTGTACCAGAGAGAGTTCACATAGAGTTATTGATACAAGAAAGAGTTAGCATGAAGCCATTTATATCAGAAAGAGTTAGCATAAAGCCATTTGTACCAGAAAGAATTCGCATAGAGTTATTGATACGAGAAAGAGTTAGCATAAAACCATTTGTACCAGAAAGAGTTCGCATAGAGTTATTGATACGAGAAAGAGTTAGCATGAAGCCATTTATATCAGAAAGAGTTAGCAAAAGCCATTTGTACCAGAAAGAGTTCGCATAGAGTTATTGATACGAGAAAGAGTTAGCATGAAGCCATTTATATCAGAAAGAGTTAGCAAAAGCCATTTGTACCAGAAAGAGTTAGCATAAAGCCATTTGTACCAGAAAGAGTTAGCATAAAGCCATTTATACCAGAAAGAGTTAGCATAAAGCCATTTGCACCAGAAAAAGTTAGCATAAAGTCATTTGTACCAGAAAGAGTTAGCATAAAGCCATTTGCACCAGAAAGAGTTAGCATAAAGCCATTTGTACCAAAAAGAGTTAGCATAAAGTCATTTGTACCAGAAAGAGTTAGCATAAAGCCATTTGTACCAGAAAGAGTTGGCATAAAGCCATTTGCACCAGAAAGAGTTGGCATAGAGTCATTTGTACCAGAAAGAGTTGGCATAAAGTCATTTGTACCAGAAAGAGTTGGCATAAAGCCATTTGTACCAGAAAGAGTTGTCATAAAGCCATTTGTACTAGAAAGAGTTGGCAGAGGTTGTGGAGGGTGCCGGCGCTGGGAGAGCGGAGGGACACGGGGGTGCTGATGCGGGCAGAAAAGTTTGCTTGCATGCTGGGACATCAAATGGGAACCGGTTCCAGGGTCTTGCGTTTGGACGACTTGAGAGAGACAGTTTTGTCCACCGGGTCGGGCGTGTTGGTGGACGGACACCGGGCATGCCGGGAGTGGTTGGCCCCCTGCTGCCCGTGCCGGAGCGGACTCCCTGGACAGATGAATCAGGATTGTCAGTTCAGGTGCGGACAGAGGTGGGGGGCATATTTGACAAGAAGGAGCGGAGTAGTCTTCGACAAAGGACAGTGGCTCTCAGTGTCCTGGGTGAAGAGTGCCCACGGAGAGAGACTCTAGTCTACACAATATGTTGCACATAAAATAGAAGAGACTCTAGTCTACACAATATGTTGCACATAAAATAGAAGAGACTCTAGTCTACACAATATGTTGCACATAAAATATAAGAGACTCTAGTCTACACAATATGTTGCACATATAATAGAAGAGACTCTGGTCTACACAATATGTTGCACATATAATAAAAGAGACTCTAGTCTATACAATATATTGTGCACATAATTGAAGGAACTCAGTGTAATTGAAAGCAACACAAAATACTATCAAGTTCTCCCAACCAATTACTTACATAATACATAACTCATGTTTCAAATGCACGTTTTATGATGAAATCTGTTATTTTTTCAGTCTGTTCTGAAAGGAGCAAATCATCTACAATATTTCTTTCAAATCGGCGCGCCTTCCATTAAACAAATTGATGCGACTAGCTAGCCAAGGTTCATTAACAGAATGTTTAAGTTAAGAAACTGGTCAGATAGAGATCTGACTAAATTTATCGCCTGTAGAACCACTCCTAAATTCGTAAAAAAAATCAACATTTATGTGTTTTTTTTTCCTCTTTAAACATGTTAGATCCATTCTTTGCCTCTAAATGCACGGAAGGGGGACTGGTTGGTCTCGAGGCAAGACGCCAGCCTCGAGACAGAGAGGTTGTGGGTTCAAATCCCGGTTGGTTGGGATTTTTATTAATGATTTCTCTCTGCGGAAACCACACCTGGTCTCAGCAGCGAATGCCCGGCTTGAAACGTCAATTACTCATCGACGGAAAAAAAATATGAGTATCTCCGAAGTCGGAGTTATCTGCCTGCGCGGCGAGGGACCCCTGTACACACGGCTGCCAGGGAAAATGGATTAACACGCAAAATTCAGTTCCAAGTCATTAGGGGCTTCGTCAGAGGTAAAGGCTGGCGAACGTAAAAAAAAAAAAATACATGGAAAACACGAACAAGCCGGTGTGCGGTTAGCCGGATATGACGTTGAGGAACAGGTAATTAAAGTGTAGCTTCATTTATTACTAGGTTGTTCCATAAGTCAAGAAAGAATGGGTTGTAAGGTGAAGGTCGCTTTGTTCGTCGCTATGCCGGGACTTCTCCATAAGGAAGATCATGAAATACACTTCCTGCTAGGACGAAGGCATGTCTAAATCTGGAGCTAGTTATTGGATCTTCCTACTTGAGTAACGCACAAGAGTCTACGACTCCGAGTCTAGAGACATCAATATTATCACTTTATATACGATGTTTGACTTTTGAGTGCAACACAAGACTAAGCAAACCAACGTTTCGAATCAAAATGTATTCCTTACATTACAAACACAACCACATAAATTACAAATCCTAAAAATGTCTATAAAAGTGAGATATCAAAATCGTAGTAAGTCGGCAAACTTACAGATTAAAAATACACCAACAGGAAAATAAATTACGCAGTTACACTTCCGTCTCTTTACCATTTTGGCAACTCATTTTTATGTGAATTTTTAGGATCCGTTTTGCTGTGTTTCAAAGATTTGAGAAAAATAGACAACAATCGTATATTCCAAAAATAATTATTTAGTGAGAGGTAACGAACGGAAAGAGACCAAAGGGCAAACCAGTCTGAGATATAACAATGTCTGCAGGGCTTCATTAGTTCGGTGTCCGCGAGAGGGATTGGGGGAATCTAGCCACAGATCGTAGCACAAGGAATACATCCAATATCATCTTCATCATCAAGTACCGTGCCTGCTGGCGTAGGTGATCATGTCTCTCCACAACTTTCGATTTCGACAGTTATTTATCATTTCTGTTGTTGACATTCGGCCAAGCCATTCTTTTAAGCTGTCTATAGCTTGTTTCATAAGTCGTGCCCAACTTTTAAAATCAATATCTTTTAAACCGCTTTTTGTATTTTTTTCAAAATTTGCAAGTAAAGTTATAATGATTAGAACCCAACAGGGAATTAATTTCATTAAAAACAAACATTTGGTTATTATTATTGCTTATTTGATTTATATAAATTTATAACGACCCATTGATGTAGTCAAAACTTAGTGTTTACAGTATTTAAGTTAAAAATAGCGATTACAAATCTATACACGGTCAAATTTACGATTTTGCACGCTTTAAACGTGAGCTGTCTGACACAATTAGACACTTTTAGAAAACACGAGGCATTGTGTGTTCCATTTCCGTTCTTTCATAGGTGTAGACGTGGAACGCTAACATTTATCATGAGTCTTAAAATGAAATTCTGCAGTTTACAAAACATCGCAATAAAAATGTATGACTATTTTTGCAAAGAGGCTAAACGAGGAAGATTATTTCATTCTTTAGAAAACCCTGAGAATAGGACAAGACACATTTTGGATTTATCTAAACGGTCATTTAATCGCTGGATTCAAGCACGTGACCGTCAATGTTCAAAATATACAAAATCACTAGGAAGAGCAAAAATGTTGGATAATTTCGACAGTGAACTTATTAGAAGTGAAATTCGCAAAATGTTGGGTATGAATGAAACTGTTACAATAAGAAAATTAAAAGTATCGCTGAAAAAGAACAACAGTATTGAAATATCAAAGTCTACATTATGGAGGAATGTGAGAGCTGCAGGCTTTACATTCAGAAAGTATTCCAATGGACGAAACATCATCTGTGAGAAGCCACATATAGTAGTCATGAGAAGCAAGTACTTACGTGAAGTAAAAGAGGTGCGCAAGCAAGGTTATGATATTGTGTACTTGGATGAAACATGGATCAATGTTCACCACACTAACCAAAGGGAATGGCAGTCATCAGATGGAAAGATTAAGAGATTAAACTTAGCAGCAAAGGACAGCGCTTGATAATTGCTCATGCAGATAGTCGACAACATGGACTAATACAGAATGCAGAGCTCATTTTTCTTTCAAAATCCATAGACAATCGGGATCATCACTCTGAGATGAATGGTCACATATTTAGACATTGGATTGAAAATTCTGTTCTCCCATCACTAGATCGACCATCTTGCCTAATAATGGACAATGCAGCGTACCACAACATTGTTGCACTTGAAAATAAAGTCCCGACGTCATCCAGTACAAAAGATGCTATTAAGATATGGCTCACAAAGAAGCACATACAATTTAATAAAATGTACTTAAAACCTGAATTACTATCTCTAGTAAAGCAAAAACAAAGGACAAAGATTTTTCAAATAGATAAGATTATCCAAGAGCACGGTCATATAAGTTTGAGGCTGCCACCTTACCATGCTCATTTAAATCCAATAGAACTAATCTGGGCAAAATTAAAAGGACAAGTGGCAGATGAAAATACAACATTCAAAATATGCGATGTAAAGACTCTTGCTAATCTCGCTTTATTAAATATAGACAAAGATTATTGGGCTAAATGTGAAGACCACGTCTTAAAACAGGAAGATGAATATTGGAAAAATGATGGTTTGTGGAATGTTCAACCCCAAACAGTTATTAATCTTTTAGACTCGTCTGATTCAGAATGAAAGTATATAGCCCCCACAATGTTGGCCCCTATATTACCTTAAATTATTTCAACAAACGGTCCTTTTCAGGACCACACAACTATGAAAATTGGACATACAGGTATACCTTGATATTATCGTCCGTCCTCGAACTGAGAAGACAATAATTATCCTGGTGTTTTGTTTTATCCAGTTATTTCCCCATTACGGTCACGCCTTTACCTAGTGGAAATTAATCGTAGACCAGCAACTAAGGTAATTTCTATTCTTTAGGGCTTCACAATTTACAATTTTGACAAACATCAAAGAAATATCGCCGCTTTAAGAAAACTGCAGCTGCAAGATATTTGTTAAATATACATTTAAAGGGTCTTTTGCATTCTAATAACATTTGGAAAATTTCAAAAGTATTTAACAAACGGTTAGAGAGTAATAGCGTTTTGAAGTTGGGCATATGTTTTGAAACGAGCTATAGTATATTTTGTCTTTGTTTCCTTTTATCTCTTCGTCCCTCAATTTTCCCAGTTGTTACAATATATTCCAGCTGTTCCCTTCTCATTACATGGCCAGAAAATGATGATTATTTCTTCCTAATATTGGAAATTAGCACTCTTTATACCTTGGCCTCTTTCAGAACGTTGTTATTACCTTTCTTAGCTGTCAATAGTATTCTCAACATTCTTCTGTAAAACCATATTTCTACAGACTCTAGTGATTTTTTTGGTATATTGTCCACGATTCAAATCCATATGTTAAGACTGGTTCTACATAACATTTAAGAACTTTTTTTCTTGTTGCTGTTGTCAAAAATTGATTGTACAGTATCTTCCTCATTTTTTTGGAACGGTGCTTCTTCTTTTTCTTCTTCTTTTCTCTTTCTCACTGATACCTAAAAGGTGTCGTGGTTATATCATTTGTCGTTCTTGAGCTGCTCGAACTGTCTGAATGAGTGATTTTCCTTTGTTGTTACATGTCTCTGTCACTGCATCTATCCATCTTCTTCTGGGTCTTCCTCTTGGTCTTTTTCCCTGCATTCTCGAGAAGAACGCCCTTGATGGTGATTGGTAAGGATTCATTCTGACCAGGCGGCCAAACCATTTAAGTTGTTGTTGCTCTATATATTCTTGGCAGGGTTTAGTTCCTACCGTTTTTCTTATGTTTTCATTTGGTATTCTATCTCTTCTTATGTTGTTTGTTACTTTTCTCAAGCATCGCATCTCACATGTATTGATCTATCTAAAATGTGATTTAGAACGTGTCCATGTTTGACTTTCATAGCACAAAGTTTGTATGAAAATGCTATTTATCATTTGTTGCTCAGCCTGAATACATCCATAAAAAAAAAAGAAGAAATGATGACATTGAGGAAGAAAGGATATTAAAATCAGAAGACTGTAGACGCATGAGAAATGATTTGAGATCAGGTAAAACAAATGTACCTTGTTCATTCTGATGTGGGATCTGTGCATTCAAAATTGACGAAAATTGTGCTGCTTATGAAAACTTCAACTGGTTAATATAAAAATATGTGATGTCTTGCTGCCAACTGTAATTCACACAACGAAATACATCAATACCTTAACCAACTAAATATAATGCGCAAGAAACAAAATAATGAAGATTAACACAGAACAGACTGAGATCATAATCATTGGCAGCAAAGATAAGGAAATCGCTGATTAACGCTGAGAACAAATAGCTCAAGCAAGAAAAGGAGCTCAAATATTTGGGAAGAGTGGAACAGGCAATTAGAAAACTGAGACCGATATTTACAGCCGTGCAACAAAACAAATACAATACTCGGACACATAATATCCAGTGTAGGAAACAAATACGTGGTAATGATGCACGACAGAGCAATATAAAACTCATTATTTCTGTCAACGTTGTGCTTAGAGCGTTAAACGTGAACATCAAAAGTAAAGATAAAGGAAAGATTACAGCTAAAGAAATGAAATCAAGGGATACTTAATGTGACAATAATGGGACAAAACATGAAATGAAGAAATCAGAAAAAGAATGGGAGTAACACCATATGTGAGTTAATACGTTAATTAGTTTTGGGCACATAAAGCAGCAGATGGCACTCCACAACAAGCATTAACAATCAGATGCTACAAGAGAAGACACAGAGTAAGATCCCTCTTAAGAGATCGACAAACAGAATATCTGACGTCACACACAAGTACCCTGTCTGAGGCGAACCAAAGAGAAAGGTCAAGAACGCTGCATTATTCTCTCGACACTGAAAGGTGAAAGAGGATAGAAAACAAGACAAAAACAAGACAAGTTACTAACTGTTTCTCAAGACGTCAGAGTGCATATATCTTCTAATATTCTAGTTACATTAGTTAGCTGCATATGCTAAGAAGAGACAGCAATAGAATATCAAAACGGGGTTTTATATGGAAAACATCTGGGTACAGAAAACAAGAAAAACTAAGAGAAACACTGAAAAAAAACACTGATAAGAGAAACAGAGTTGGTAGCCATATACTCATTTGTTGAGATCGAACGTCTTGCCCAGAATAGAGATAATTGTACAAAAAACACCGCCAGCCCCATGCGACGCCTCATGACGCTAGAAGCACCAAGATTATTATAACAAGGAATACTTAATCATCGAGCTACTGGACTCATCATACTCTTCTCTTATTGTTGTTATGAATGTAATAATTTTTGGTGCTGCACAAATAAAAGCCACGAGCCTGTAACAATACGTAGATTATTTTATGTTCTTCTAATGTTCCTTTTTTTATTACACAACAGGCCATTTTTTGGAATTCTCAGGGGAAAAGACAAAGAGGAAGACCAAGGAATTCTTGGAGAAGATAGATAGAAGCAGAGATGAAGATGATGGGGAAGACATGGAATGATCTTAAAAGAATGGCAAAAAACAGAACGACTTGGAAAGTGTTTGTTGAAGACCTATGCTCCAACGGGAGCTAAAAAGGTAGAAGAAGAAGAGGAATGTTCCTTTTTTATAATCATGACAATTGGCTAAATGAAGATGAATCTGAAAGGACAGCTACTGAAAACAGTAGTAGCTAAATTAGGATATATATGAACGATCATCATCAACGTCATCGGTTATCGAGATCTTTCCTGCTGGAGTAGATGATTACGTTGCTCTAAAACTGCCCATCTCTGTAGCTGTTTAATATAATTTATGTTATTGACTTAAGAAAAGTAAAAGTGAAGGTTCCCTCCTCGCCTTGCTAAGCGTATGGGGAATATAGTGTTAGTGATCATATTTTTCTATGACCACGGCACATTTTTGGGTGATGTGGTCGGTATCATTCCAGGCCGCCTTTACTTTCCATAAAAATCTCTGGTAACCATTTTTAGAGCCTGGGTGAACCCCGGAGCCTTGTCAGTCCGAAAAAAATCCGCCACTGTTGGAGATCGAACCCAGACCCGTCTGATCAGGAAGTGAGCACACTAACCACTGAGCCACCGAGGCTCAGGGAGCCGCCATAGCTCAGGGAACTGGACTACAAAGGACAAGAGGTAGTGTTCTATCCCAATCGACGCTTTCCGGGTTCACCCAGCCTTTAAGGGGAACCGGATTTTTTTCTGGGAAATTAAAACGGCACGGGCGTAATACCGACCACATTACCCCAAAAATCATGTGCTGACGGTCTGTCAAATGTATGTTCACTAACACCGTATTCCCTATACGCCACATGGCGTGACGGGGGCACTTTACACACACACACCGAGGCTCCCTTGACTTCTTGCTAAACATTAAACTGTCCGTCTTTATATTTGTCTGTTTTCCTCTATCTCTTCTTCCTTCGATATGGGGAGGGTAGGGGTAAGTGAACAGTCTCGAGGTACGACGTCGGCCTCTGAACAGAAACGATTCGGGTTCATAAACATTGGCAGGCGGTGGTAACTTTTTATAAATAGGAGAAATTAATTCCTGGTGTATTCGTCATATTACCTGCCCCTGATCTCACGTGGTTAGATGCGATGTCTAGCCCTCTTGAATAACGGCAATAAATAGGAGGTCCCGTGTGCACTTGCGCACGTTAAAGAAATAATTTGGTAGTTACAATCGAAGAGAGTAAGTCAGAAACTGACCACTGTCCAAGTAAAAACCTGCCTACACTGTTAATCCTAGGTAATAATGCTGAGTTCATCCACGTGGGTCGAGATTCTCCTCGGATTCCGTCGAGATTCTCGAGGGGAGGTATCTGAGCACCTATAGGCTTGCCCGGTGTGCAGTGATATTATCCGAACAATAACCTTCGATTTGACTCTAGTTGTTCCCTTGTCATTGATTGGCCAAAAGTATGATTTCTTCGGACTTTGATATTTGCTTCCTTCTTGCTTCGACTTCGTCAGAACGTTCACGTTACACTCTCTCTCTCTCTCTCTCTCTCTCTCTCTCTCTCTCTTTCTCTCTCTCTAGCTGCCGAAGACAGTCTCATCATTTTTCTGCAAGTCCTCATTTATGAGGTCTCCAACAATTCTCTCGTCTTGTTGTCCACTTGTCCACGATTCACTTCCGCAAGTCAGAACAGGATCCACATAAATACGAAGAACTCATTTACTATCTTCATTGTAAACAATTAGTTGCGTAGTCGTCTTCCTCTTCTTTCCGTCCTCATTTGCCTTTCAGCGTCGATGGGGGATGTAATTTGCGGTCTTCAGCTCTTCTGTTCGCCTCTGCTGCTGTTATGTTTTAAGTGCTTCTATTGTTCCATCGATCTATCTTTTTCGCAGTCGACCCTTGGGTCTTATGTTCTCACAACCTTTGCTGAAGGCTTGTTGTGTTGTGTTTAGATCTTTCTGCCTTGTGGATTTATGAATGGGTTTATGGTTTGTATGTCTGGAGATGGGAGACATTTCAAGAGGTCTGGACTGCAGATGGAAGACATGTGAAGAGGTCTGGACTGGGGATGGAAGACATTTGAAGAGGTCTGGACTGGGGATGGAAGACATTTGAAAAGGTCCGATCTGTGGGTGGAAGACATTTGAAGAGGTCTGGACTGTAGATGGAAGACATTTGAAGAGGTCTGGACTGGGGATGGAAGACATTTGAAGAGGTCCGGTCTGGGGATGGAAGACATTTGAGGAGGTCCGGTCTGTAGATGGAAGACATTTCAAGAGGTCTGGACTGGGGATGGAAGACATTTGAAAAGGTCCGATCTATGGATGGAAGACATTTGAGGAGGTCCGGTCTGTAGATGGAAGACATTTCAAGAGGTCTGGACTGGGGATGGAAGATATTTGAAAAGGTCCGATCTGTGGATCGAAGACATTTGAAGAGGTCTGGACTCGAGATGGAAGACATTTGAAGAGGTCTGGACTGGAGATGGAAGACATTTGAAGAAGTCTGGACTGGGGATGGAAGACATTTGAAAAGGTCCGATCTGTGGGTGGAAGACATTTGAAGAGGTCTGGACTGGGGATGGAAGACATTTGAAGAGGTCTGGACTGGGGATGGAAGACATTTGAAGAGGTCCGGTCTGGGGATGGAAGACATTTGAAGAGGTCCGGTCTGTAGATGGAAGACATTTCAAGAGGTCTGGACTGGGTATGGAAGACATTTGAAAAGGTCCGATCTATGGATGGAAGACATTTGAGGAGGTCCGGTCTGTAGATGGAAGACATTTCAAGAGGTCTGGACTGGGGATGGAAGATATTTGAAAAGGTCCGATCTGTGGATCGAAGACATTTGAAGAGGTCTGGACTCGAGATGGAAGACATTTGAAGAGGTCTGGACTGGAGATGGAAGACATTTGAAGAAGTCTGGACTGCAGATGGAAGACATTTGAAGAGATTCGGTCTGTAGATGGAAGACATTTGAAAAAGTCTGGACTGCAGATGGAATACATTTGAAGAGGTCCGGTTTGTAGATGGAAAACATTTGAAGAAGTCTGGACTGCAGATGGAAGACATTTGAAGAGGTCCGGTCTGTAGATGGAAGACATTTGAAGAAGTCTGGACTGCAGATAGAAGACATTTGAAGAGGTCTGGTCTGGGGATGGAAGACATTTGAAGAGGTATGGACTGTGGATGGAAAACATTTGAAGAGGTCCGGTCTGTGGATGGAAGACATTTAAAGAGGTTCGCTCTGTGGATGGAAGACATTTGAAGAGGTCTGGACTGGGGATGGAAGACATTTAAAGAGGTTCGCTCTGTGAATGGAAGACATTTGAAGAGGTCCAGTCAGTGGATGGAAGACATTTGAAGAGGTCCGGTCTGTGGATGGAAGATATTTGAAGAGGTTCGGTCAGTGGATGGAAGACATTTGAAGAGGTCTGGACTGTGGATGGAAGACATTTGAAGAGGTCCAGTCAGTGGATGGAAGACATTTGAAGAGGTTCGGTCTGTGGATAGAAGACATTTGAAGAGGTCCGGTCTGTGGGTGGAAGACATTTGAAGAAGTCCGGTCTGTAGATGGAAGACATTTGAAGAGGTCCAGTCTATGGATGGATGACATTTGAAGAAGTCCGGTCTGTGGAAGGAAGACATTTAAAGAGGTTCGCTCTGTGGATGGAAGACATTTGAAGAGGTCTGGACTGGGGATGGACGACATTTGAAGAGGTCCAGTCAGTGGATGGAAGACATTTGAAGAGGTCCGGTCTGTGGATGGAAGATATTTGAAGAGGTCCGGTCAGTGGATGGAAGACATTTGAAGAGGTCTGGACTGTGGATGGAAGACATTTGAAGAGGTCCAGTCAGTGGATGGAAGACATTTGAAGAGGTCCGGTCTGTGGATAGAAGACATTTGAAGAGGTCCGGTCTGTGGATGGAAGACATTTGAAGAGGTCCGGTCTGTGGATGGAAGACATTTGAAGAGGTCCTGTCTGTAGATGGAAGACATTTGAAGAGGTCCGGTCTGTGGATTTAAAACATTTGAAGAGGACCGGTCTGTGGATGGAAGACATTTGAAGAGGTCCTGTCTGTAGATGGAAGACATTTGAAGAGGTCTGGACTTGGGATGGAAGACATTTGAAGAGGTCTGGACTGTGGATGGAAGACATTTGAAGAGGTCTGGACTTGGGATGGAAGACATTTGAAGAGGTCCGGTCTGTGGATGGAAGACATTTGAAGAGGTCCGGTCTGTGGATTTAAAACATTTGAAGAGGACCGGTCTGTGGATGGAAGACATTTGAAGAGGTCCGGTCTGTGGATTTAAAACATTTGAAGAGGACCGGTCTGTGGATGGAAGACATTTGAAGAGGTCTGGACTTGGGATGGAAGACATTTGAAGAGGTCCGGTCTGTGGATTTAAAACATTTGAAGAGGACCGGTCTGTGGATGGAAGACATTTGAAGAGGTCCGGTCTGTGGATGGAAGACATTTGAAGAGGTCTGGACTTGGGATAGAAGACATTTGAAGAGGTCCGGTCTGTGGATTTAAAACATTTGAAGAGGACCGGTCTGTGGATGGAAGACATTTGAAGAGGACCGGTCTGTGGATGGAAGACATTCGAATTAGTTCGGACTTGAGAAGAAACACATTTGAATAATTCCAGACAGGAGAGGGAGAACATTGAACGAAGCCTAAACTATAAATGGAAAACATCTTAAGAGGCCCGGTCTATAGTGGGAAAACATTTGAAGAAGCCCTGACTGTTTTCCATGCCATGACACCAAGCTATCTAGTATTTTCTCTCTTTGTCGTCCGCGATCTCTCTTTCCCGGTATTCTGCCAGTTGTAACCCAGTATGTGGTCTCTAATCGTCATTTCATTCGTTTTTGTACTGTCCATGATTCGCTTCCATAGGTCAGAATTGGCTCTATATAGCACCGGTGAACTTTCTTTCTCACTTCTATTGACACAGATTTGTTGCACAAGACGTTTTTCATTTTCCGAAATGCTATTTTGGCCTGAGCTATTCTGCTTTTTAAAATTTCTGTGATGCATCTTCCATCTCATATTATTTTTGTGCCCAAGAATTTGACGCGTTGCACTTGTTTCAAATTTGTCATATTTATTTTTGTGCTGCATTGATGGTGATGATTGTTTCGGCGATATAACCATTACTTCTGTTTTCCTACTATTCAGACTTAGACCTTTCTTGTTGCTTTCTTTTATTAGTATATCTATCATTTCTTGTATCATTTCATTCTCTGTCTCTGCTATTAAGACTGTTCCATCTGTACATAACATGTTTTTTTTTCGTTTGACTTTTGCAATGTTTACGTTCATGGCAACATCAGCGCTTAAATGACCCGCAGCATCAATAACTGACATACAGCGATGGAGAGCTTGTGATGTTTCTGGCAGTAAAATCCTTACATGTTCAACATTTTTAAATTGAACAAAAATATTTTTTTTCTAGCAGTTTAGGTGCGCATTACTTGCACTGACAACCCACGCAACGCCTCTGCCACAATCCATTTTTGTTTCTGCTCAGTCCTAATCTGTAAAACGCTAAACCTCACGCTATCATTATTTCAATGTGTTTCTTTAGACCAAAATGACTAATTGAATTTATTGTGAACAATAGAAACGAAAATGAATGTTAAATATGTCGAGCCCTGTGTAGAGGGCAGAAAATAAAATGAGAGTACACGAGTGAAAATTGATCTGAAAGACCTCTAGAGATGGCATGACTGGCGGTGAGTAATGAAAGATTTGTGCACTTCCGTGGAGACGGTTCTTAGATTTCCAGACTTAAGGGGAAAAAATGTGTTATCGATTGAAGATTCTATGATTGTTCGTTTGAAAAAGTGTGCGCACTGAGATAAGAGCACTTTCGGAAATTATATAGCTTGGTCGTGTGCGTTTGTTGGTTCAAAATAAGATATTCTGCTGTGGCGAGGATTTCATTTCAGATAAGAGGAAAAGAAGTGAAGACAAGAAAAAGTGAGGAGTGAAGAGAAGAAGTGAAGTGAAGAGATAAAGAAGAGAAGAGAGGAAGAGAATAAGAAGCGGAAAAAGGAGGAGAGAGGAGAAGAAGATTGATGAGGATGATGATGATGATGGTGATGATTGATGGATGATGGATGATGACAATGATGATGAATGACAATGAAATATGTGTGCCGTTTATCTTCTTGTCACTCCAGGAGAGGATAGGACCCGCCTGATCCATAACTTCCTGCCGTTAACTTCTTCCTGTGATTGAGTATGAAAGCCCAACTAAAGTTAAACGTACGATAAATGAGACTTCTCTACACAAGACTTCTGATTAAATGTACTGTCCCTATCCTGTCACTAATGTCTATCACACTGAACCTACTCGAGCAATGAAGAGATATCATCCTTGTTCTATTATCCATCATAAATAACTTGTTACTTTTGCGTGTTGTGCGAAGATAATCTGGTACTTTTTTTTTAATTTACTCTACCTCAAAATGCCAAATTGTTGACATGATATATGCTTTTCATCACTGTAAACACAGGGAAACCTTCCGAAAATTGTTGAAAGTTCCCTGGACAGCTAAAAAGAGACAATCTCAAAGAGGCCAACAAAAAAAGTAAGTTCCTAAAAAACATCAGAAAGAAATAATCAACATTGTTTCTGGCACGTCATGAGAAGATGAAAGTTGAAATACTTGGTTGCAACTAGCAAAATAAAAGGAAAGAAATGAACTACAAAGGACAAGAGGTAGGGTACGATCCCAACTGACGGCTTCCGTGTTCACCCAGCCTTAAATGGGTACCGGATTTTTTCTGGGAAAGTAAAGTGGCACGGGTGCAATACCGACCACATTATCCGAAAAATCATGTGCTGAAGGTCTGTAAACTTTATGGTCACTAACACCATATTCCCTATACGTCACTTGGCGTGACGGGGATACTTTACTTTTTTTTACTACGGTGTATAAAAGATTGTGGAAGGACATGATCGCCTACGCCAACCGGTATGGCACATGATGAAACAAAGGGGATTGGTGGTGTAGATGTCAAACGTCGCCCTCAGGAGAAGGTCATTGTTTCAATTCCTGCCAAAGGCCGTGCAGAATGTAACAAATCAATTAATAATCGAATCAGTGGTTTCTTCGCAGTTTTACCTTCTACTGGTCTCTGGGTAAAAAATGTAAAGTACCCCAGTCCCGCCAAGTTGCGTATAGGGGCGTCCAAGTGGCGTATAGGGGCGTCCAAGTGGCGTATAGGGGCGTCCAAGTGGCGTATAGGGGGCGTATAGGGAAAGTTAGTGACCATAAATTTTACAAACCTTTAGCACATGACTTTTGGGGTAATGTGGTCGGTATTACGCCCGTGCCGCTTTACTTTAAGGAACAGCGATACATTTCTTTACTCCTCTTTCGGGCCCGGCTACGCTCGAGTGAAATCATACTCAGCACGAATTTAATGTGTATTCAGAAAGTGTTCCTGCTGGTAGTTCATATCAGTTACATCCGTCATCTCTTTTTCCTTGTGCCACGCTTTGTACACACAAATCTCAGCCTATGGAATGTAGTTATATTATTTGGCGTGTCGGGATCGAAATAGCCATAATTGAGTTAGTTCCAATTATCTATAATCAATGTCTCTGCTCTAAGTGATGTGGAACCAAGACGCCAGTCTTCTGATTGCACTAGATTTGATGACGTTAATAGCATTCAATAAATCGAAAATAATCAAAGTTGTCTACATCCCAGTGCAACATTTGTAAAGCTAATCTTCATATGCGTTTGAACTGTCTGTCCTTAGCCTATCCAAGCATGTAAATAAAAAATGTTTATGTGTGATGGTGTAAAAGAATCGTACTTTTTTTTATTTAAGAAGATATAAAAAAAATAAATCATAAATCATGATTAGATCAAGTTAAAACCAGCAACAGTAAGCCGTATGCTGCATAGCTCGGGAATATGGGGCAGGGTTCTTGAAGGAGATTCTCTAATATTTCGATGAGAAAACCTGAGCGCCTATGAGATACTCAGGTGTGCTTTGATGATGATCTTACCATAACTTATTTCATTGAGCGCCGCCTCCACATCAAAATTTGGCTACCATGGAGCGCCATTCCGCTCTGTCTCTTGCTTTGATGGTGCAGATTGTCATAGGCCGACTTGTCCATCCTTTGATGTTACTCATCCACCTTAGTCTGGTCTGCCTCTGTTACTTTGTATTTCCCCTCCCAAGATTACTTATAGTAGGCTGCTGCGTCTTTTAACAAAACCCGCAAATTTCAAGTGTCTTGTTCTAATTGTGTTTAATAGTTCTCTTTTCATTTTCAATTGTTTTAAAACTTCATAGTTTGTTTTCTTTTCTTTCAGTCTAATTCTTCCTATTCTTCTATTCACATTTCGCAGGCTTCAATTTTATTTTCTGTTTTCTCGTCTAATGTCCATATTTCTGCTTCATACAAGAATGTTGAGAAGATGTAACATTTTGTTATTCTTAGTTTTAGCCCTGCTGTTATTTGTTTTGATGTTAGTATATTTTTCATAGCTATAAATTACTTTTTGCCATTTATATTTGTTTGTTTATTTCAGTTGTACATTTTCTATCACTGGTTATAGTATGTCCATTGTAATTGTGGCTCTGAATTGTCTCCAGGTCTATTACTTCAACTTTAATATCTACTTATAGGTTTTGAGTATTATCTTTGCTTATGATCATAGTTTTAGTCTTTATTGATATTCATATCTAATCCACATTTTTTATCGTCATGTTTATTTCACTATATAATTGATGTAGGTCTTTTGGATTTTCTGATCGTAGTACAGTATCATCAGCATATCTTAGAGTATTGATTGTTTTTCCATTAATGTGTACACCTGGCATCTCTGTGTTGCGGACCCAAGAATTCAACTTCAACGCCAAATTCTCTTCCCATACGTTTCGTCGCACTTTGCGCCATGCCGATTTCGGCCGTGTACGTTTTGTCGCACTCTGCGCCATGCCGATTTCGGCCGTGTTCGTTTTGTCGCACTTTGCGCCATGCCGATTTATGCCGTGTACGTTTCGTCGCACTCTGCGCCATGCCGATTTCGGCCGTGTACGTTTTGTCGCTCTCTGCGCCATGCCGATTTCGGCCGTGTACGTTTTGTCGCACTCTGCGCCATGCCGATTTCGGCCGTGTACGTTTTGTCGCACTCTGCGCCATGCCGATTTCGGCCGTGTACGTTTTGTCGCACTTTGCGCCATGCCGATTTATGCCGTGTACGTTTCGTCGCACTCTGCGCCATGCCGATTTCGGCCGTGTACGTTTTGTCGCACTCTGCGCCATGCCGATTTCGGCCGTGTACGTTTTGTCGCACTCTGCGCCATGCCGATTTCGGCCGTGTACGTTTTGTCGCACTCTGCGCCATGTCGATTTCGGCCGTGTACGTTTTGTCGCACTCTGCGCCATGCCGATTCGGGAGTGTACGTTTCGCCGCAGAGTGCGTCACTCTGAACTTGTTTGGCGTTAACTATCATCAAACCATATTCTTTTTACATACCCTGTATCATATTTATATATTATCATATTCGCCCGTGTGTTACCGGGGCCTCATTACGTGGGATGTAAAGAATAGTGACACTGTGACCTTCCAGGCATGTCGTAAGAGGCGACTAAGGAGGTTGATCGATGGCTTGACAAGCTGTCATTGTAAAAAGCATTGTTATGGAAACAGACCATAGATTTTAGAAGCAGTGATCTCTGCAATATGTGCCACGCAAGGTTTCTGTTTTTGAGATTGTGGTTCTGCCCTATGTGCCGTCTTCGGCTCGAAAGGACAATAGATAGATAGATAGTATCATATTAGTATTTGTGAAATCTAATACCTTGTTCAGTTATCTAAAAATTTATATATAATATGTTATATGTCAAATAAATATAAATATATAGATTGATTCTTAAAACCATGAAAAAGTGGGTCTCTGAAATCTCTTCTGTTGCATTGATAAAAAGCGTCCGTATGGAGAGAATTATACTCAAAAGTATTTAGCTGCATAATATCATACTATTATTCACCCCCTATGACAACACCACGGACCCCTGATAGCTCGCGGACCACAGTTTGTGAATCACTGTGCTAGGGGAGTTTCTAATGAAACCAATTATAAGAGCTGCCATACTGTGGACTAATGAGCGCTGATATATGGCCTTTTACGCCTTCACAGTCGGTTGGAAACAGACAGTTGTTGATCTTCAATATCAACTACCCGGTGTTGTTTTGTTGAGCAGATTCTCTCCGGGCTGATTCTGCCAATATTGGAATGACGGTTCTGGCTTCAGAATAAACAAGGAATTGTAATGTCGATGGAGTCTCGGTTCTTTCCTCTTGCCGTGGGCTGGTAAGCAAAAAATAAAATGCAAAGAGAGGAAAACCTGACATAGGATAGTGAAAAGAGAGTTGAACATTGTGTGCCAGACTTGGGACACACTGCAAGGATGGCCACGTAGCGCAAAAAATGGAGGAAGTTTCTTGTTACCTTACAGGTAGACGCCGCAGGCCGTACTGGACAGTGACTACAGGATCGATCACCGACCAACGAAATGAAAAGAGGAAGAAGTAAAGTGTACGGGGATGTATGTAAATGTATAATACCAGACCAAGATATTTGAAAACGAGGAGGCCAGTGATCTTTCCCACTGTAAATAACTTCTCATACTCATTGTTATAAGAGATCCTATTGTTTTATCTTCAGAAAGAGTAGATTGGTAAGTATTATGATAGAATTAAACAACTATTGTTTGATCTTTAGAAAGAGTAGATTGGTAAGTATTATGATAGAATTGAACAACTATTGTTTGATCTTTAGAAAGAGTAGATTGGTAAGTATTATGATAGAATTGAACAACTATTGTTTGATCTTTAGAAAGAGTAGATTGGTAAGTATTATGATAGAATTGAACAACTATTGTTTGATCTTTAGAAAGAGTAGATTGGTAAGTATTTGAACAACTATTGTTTGATCTTCACGTCAGCACGCTATCTACTATGCTGCTACTTTTGTCTGTATGGAGGTGTGTATTTATCTTGTTTTCTTCTACATTTGCCTTTCCGTGTCCTGCGTCTGTTCCTTTGCTCTTCTGTTTGCGTCTTCTGCTGTTTTCTATTGCTCAATTAATCCGCCTTTTTATTTTTTCGTAATCGGCCTTTCGATCTTCTGTTTTCTGGCTTATGTCGAAGGCTCTTGTGCCCATATTGTAGTCCCACTATTTAATGATATGGCCAAACAATTGTATCTATTGTTTCTTTATCTATTCATTAGCGGGCTTTATTTTTTAGAATATTTCTTTCTTTTCAGTTCTGATATTGATCTCTCTTTCTGTTTTGTTATCTTGCGCCTAACATTTCATCTAATATATATTTGTCTGTGTATGTGCGTATATTTTAACTTACAAATTGTTATGGTGGTTGGAGATCCTTTAAAAGAACAAATTTCAATGGAACAACATATTTTTGCAGAATAGAATATGTATGTAGATTTAACTAAACGCACAGCGAAGATAGAGATTCTCAGCATGTGCCATACCGGTTGGCGTAGGCGATCATGTCCATCCACAATCTTCTATCTACAGTGCATCGTATCAGTTCTGTTGTTGACTGCTTTCCATGCCATGACACCAAGCTATCAAGTATTTTCTCTCTTTGTCGTCCGCGATCTCTCTTTCCTTTCATCTTGCCAGTTGTAACCAAGTATTCCAATTTTCCTCCTCTCATGATGTGCCCGAAAAATGTTGATTGTTGTGATTAATGTAGGGTTCCTTAAAGAACAAGAAATTAAAGATAAATTCGCAGTCGCAATATCAAACAAATACCAAGTCCTCCAACAACTAGAAAATACAATAAATATAGAAGATCATTGGAAACAGGTAAAAGATATATGGAAAGAGACATGCGAAGAAACACTAGGGAAAAGAGAACGCCAGAATAAGGTATGGATGACAGCAGAGACACTGGACAAAATTAAAGAAAAAAGAACAAGAAAGCAGACATAAATAAAAGCAAAACGAGAAGTAATAAAGCCAAGACACTGGAAGCTTACACAGAGGTGAACAAAGAAGTGAGAAGATGCATTAAAAGGGATAAGAGGGAATATATAGATGAACTAGCTAAAGAGGCAGAAGAAGTAGTAAATAAAGGGAATATGAAAGAACTGTACAAAAGCACAAAGAAATTAAGGGGAAAATACAAACAGATCAATGCCTTTATTAAAGATAAGAAAGGAAATCTGCTTAGTAATATAAGGGAACAAATGGAGAGATGGAAAGAGCACTTTGAAGAACTTTTGAATAGACCCGGCTCAAATAATCCTCCAGATATACTACCAGCAGAGGAAGAGTTACACATAAACTGTGGAAAACCAAGCATAGATGAAATAATGAAAGCCATCAAGCTATTAAAAAATGGTAAAGCCACAGGACCAGATGAAATTCCTTCGGAAGGCATCAAAGTAGATATTAACACCTCTACCAAGATGCTACATAATCTATTAGATAAAATTTGGGAGAGGGAAGAAATACCTAAAAACTGGAAAGAAGGTTATATGATCAAACTACCAAAGAAAGGAAGTTTATAGGAGTGCACAAATTATAGGGGAATTATGCTACTATCAGTGCCAGGAAAAATATTAAGCAGAATCATTCTGGAGAGACTAAAAGAGGCCTTAGAGAAACATTTGAGAGATGAACAAACAGGTTATAGGAAGAACAGATCATGTGCTGATCAAATAACTACTCTACGTATAATAGTTGAACAAAGTTTAGAACTAAAATCCCCACTTTATATTGGATTCATAGATTACGAAAAAGGCATTTGATAGTCTAGACAGAAGAATGCTTTGGAAGTTGCTGAGTCATTACGGAATCCCCATAAAGTTTATTAACCTGATAAAAAAATGTATGAAGGAACAAAATGTAGTGTGGTGCATGAAGGACAGATTACAGAAGCATTTGAAATAAGAACAGGAGTAAGACAGGGATGCCTTCTGTCTCCCTTTCTATTTCTACTGGCCATAGATTGGATTATAAAAATAACTCAAAACAACAGAAATGGAATACAGTGGTCACTGACCAAACAACTTGATGATTTAGACTTTGCTGATGACATAGCTCTCCTATCACACAACCATCAACAGATGCAGGATAAAATGAGCATACTTGATGAGAGATCACAACAGCTAGGACTGAAGATTAATAGATATAAGACAAACATTATGAGAATTAATACAGTTGGCAATAACCAAATAAAACTAGGAGCATTACCTCTATTAGATGTACAATCTTATATATATCGAGGCAGTAATATAGATAAAATGGGAGGAACAGAAAATGATACCAAAATAAGGATATCAAAAGCAAGAGGAGCTTTCATTGCAATTGGAAACATATGGAAATCCAAAGAAATTAGGTTAAATACAAAATAAAAATGTTCAACTCAAATGTTAAGGCGGTCCTATTATATGGCTGTGAAACATGGAGAACAACAAAATTGACAATCACGAAGATACAGACTTTCATTAATGGATGCTTACGCAGAATAAAAGGATGGAAATGGCAGGACAAAATCACTAGCACAGAATTATGGAAATGTACCAGTCAAACACCAGTGGATAAAGAGATACAGCGAAGACGATGGCGCTGGATAGGACACACACTACGGAAGCCAACTGAGAGTATTACACAACAGGCCCTTTTTGGAATCCCCAGGAGAAAAGATAAAGAGGAAGACCAAGGAATTCTTGGAGAAGACAGATAGAAGCAGAGATGAAGATGATGGGGAAGACATGGATTGATCTTAAAAGAATGGCAAAAAACAGAACGTCTTGGAAAGTGTTTGTTGAAGACCTATGCTCCACTGGGAGCTAAAAAGGTAGAAGATAGAAGAGAAGAAGATTTATCTACTCTAAGTATATCTAGTTGTAATTTTATATTTCTTAGGGATTTCTGTGCCTTCGGCAGTTGTATTCTTATCTTTCTAACAACTGGTACATGGTTACTATTGCAATCTACTCCTGGTCTTGTTTTAATAGATGTTAGCCCATTCCTGAATCTTCTCTGTACCAGTATAAAATCAATTTGATTGTGTACTTTTTTGTCTGGGCTTTGCCATGTCCATAGTCGCCTAGGGTGTTGTTTGAACCAGGTGTTACCTATAATCATTTCATGTGTCTTTGCCCAACCTATCAATCTATCCCCTCTGTTATTCGTCTCTCCAAGGCCATGCCCCCCCCCCCCCCAGTCACATTTTGCACTTTAGCTGTTCCTACCTTTGCATTGAAATCCCCTAATAGTTATTTCTTGGGATTTACACTGCTCCATGGTCATCTCTAGCTCATTGTAAAAAGTGTCAATGTCCTCTTCTTCGCTATTACTTGTTGGTGCATAAGCTTGAATTATGTTGATATCCATTGGTCTACCTCTCAATTTTACTAGCAGAATTCTATCTGATACTGGCCAAAATCCTTTCACTGTTTTGCTTCTTTCTCTATCAAACATGCTGCCTACTCCTCTTTCGTGTGTGGTTCCCCCAGAGTAAATTACATTTCCACTGTCGCGTTGTAATAATCCTGCTCCTGTCCATCTCATTTCACATAGTCCCAAGATGTTCAAGTTCATTCTCTTCATTGCTTCACTGATGTTTTCTATTTTACTAACCTGGAATGCTGATCTAATGTTCCAAGTTCATATTGCTAGTGTCTCTTTATTTATGACTTGCATACAGTAGCTTGATTACGATCGGGTGTCACCTGTAGCACATGACACTCCCTACCAGACGAGGTGGCAACTAAACTGAAAGGAAAGAAAAAAAGAAGATTGTGTAGACTTAACTAAACTGAAAGGAAAGAAAAAAAATAAGATTATGTAGACGTAACTAAACTGAAAGGAAAGAAAAAGGAAGAAGATTATGTAGACTTAACTTCTTAACTGAAAGAAAAGAGAAAGGAAGAAGATTATGTAGATTTAACTAAACTGAAAGGAAAGAAAAGAAGATTATATTAACTTAACTACAAAGACAGCAAAGAAGAATATGTGGTTTCTTACAGTTATGTCCCCTCTTCCCGCAGCCGTGATCTACAATCATTCATTTCTTCTTTGGTTTATTACACTCATTTCTGCTCTTCCCGCAGCTGTCGTCTACAATCATTCATTTCTTCTTTGGTTTCTTACAATCATTTCTGCTCTTCCCGCACGCGTGGTCTACAATCATTCATTTCTTCTTATGTAGGTTTACCTTATCAGATAGCGAATAAGATATGATTAATTTAGGAAGCAAGATAAGAGAGACAGAAGGAGAATAAGACAACATGTTTCTTACTAAAACAAAAAAATTAATTAATCCATTTTTAAGTTGACATTTACCACGAACATCATACCTGTAGCGTATGTGTTTGCATGTGTGTCTGTTTACCTGTTCGTTGATGCGTGTGTATGTGTATGTTAAGAATTATTAGCTATGTGTTCGTGTGCATGTCTCTAGTTTATGTGTGTGCTTACAGAAAGTGATTTATAAAGCGTTTCTAAATCTTGGTGCTTCATTCAATTTCTTTTGAGAAACTATGAACCTCTCGTTCAACGGTTACAAAACCTTGCTTGTGCACCACTAGTTAATACTTTCATTTTTAGTGTTACGTAATTCATATTTAAGCTCTTATCTTCTCTATTATCCACTGTAATATTTTTACTGTTATCTTGATTTTACAATCTTGTTATGATTGTCCCGTGCTTTTTTAATTTTCATTCTGCCTCTCCTTTTTGTTACACATCTTTCCTCCGATCTCCCCTTATTTCTCTCTTCCTTAAAGCCGCTTTAATTCAAATTTTTATATTCTGACAGCCCATTAATATCACACATTAATTCTCAACCCCTCCTCCCCCCCCCCCCTCCAACACACAGTCGTGTTTTACAATCATTCATCATTTCTTTGCCCTTACCTGGTTACTTACATTAATTTTTTTTTATCTTCGAGTTTCTTCACTTCATTCTCACTCCCCTATACTGTCTTTTGGTAATTCTCTGCCCTATAATTTTAATATATGGCTTTTACCTTGACCACCTTCTTGTGTCTTACAATCATTCTCACCGCTCCCTTGTTCTTTTTCTTATATTGCAGGCTCTTATCTTGACCATAACTCCCCTCCCTCCCCCTCTCTCCAATATTATCTTACAATCATTCTTATCGCTCACTTGTTCTTTTTTTATATTTCAGTCTCTTATCTTGACCATAACCCCCTCCCTCCCCTCCCTCCCCTCCCCTCCCTCCCCTCCCCTCCGTCCCCTCCCCTCCCTCCAATATTATCTTACAATCATTCTCACTGCTCCATTGTTCATTACTGTGACACCCACCACCACCCTTTTGCTTCCTACACCCACCTTCGTTAGATAATAAACATATCAACATAAACATATCAGCATCGCTCCAACCCTTTCTACCAAACTCAACACTCACGTTCAAATCTCATGGTATAACTGAACACAGTAATTCATATAACTCGAACGCTCTAACGACATAAATATTCTTCTTTCTTCTTCTACCTTTCTGCTCCCAGTGGAGCATAGGTCTTCAAACAAACACTTCCCAAGTCGTTCTGTTTCTTTCCATTCTTTTAACTCCTTCTGTACGTTTCGCCGCACTGTGCGCCATTCCGATTTCGACAGAGTACTTTTCACCGCATAGTGCGACACACTCAATCTTATTAGTGTGAACGCCATCAAACCATATTCTTTTTACATCTCTTGTATTATCTTGATATTGGTGAAATCTAATAGCTTATTCAATTATCTAAATATGCATATATAATATGTTATATTTTAAGTACGTAAAGTAAAGTGCCCCCGTCATGCCAAGTGGCGTATATATATATATGGTGTTAGTGACCCTATATTTTACAGACCTTCAGACATGATTTTTGGGGTAAGGTGGTTGGTATTACGCCCGTGCTGCTTTACTTTCCCAGAAAAAAATCCGGTACCCATTTAAGGCTGGGTGAACCCGGAAGCCGTCTGTTGAGATCGAACCCTACCCCTTGTCCTTTGTAGTCCAGTTCACTAACCACTGAGCTATCGCGGCTCCCATGTTATAATTTAGATAAATATAAATATATAGATTGATTCTTAAAACTATGAACAATTTTGTCTCTGAATTCTCAGATCATGCCATGTCTTTCCCATCATCTCTGTTTCCATCTGTCTTCTTCAAGAATTGCGTCATACATCTCTTAAACAGAGAGCCTTTATCTTTCCTTAATGGTAGTTCACTTTTATTCTTTTCTTTGACTTGTCCACATATGTGAAGTTTTTTTGGGGCTTATTTTTTTTTTTACAGCACAGGATAGCCAGTCCCATGTCCAACTCTTCTTAGTCGCCTCTTAGGTACAGCCTGGTAGGGAACAGCGCCGCTATATTTTACTCCCCGCTCGGGCCCCCGCAGCGCACGGGCAAACATAGATATTAACTGAACATAAATGTAGTACTAACACAATATACACATGTTATGAAAACATTACGGTGAATATGTTACTAATAACTTATTTATGCAAGTACGTTCTTCAAACACCCTGTTACCGTATGACGTCATCTTTCTTGTGTGTTCAGTGGCATACCCGCCATTCAGACTGATCACCTTCATTTTCAAGTGTAAGATTTATTTTATGTTTTGTTTAAATTTGTGCTTCGTTGATAATCTATTTTAGAGTCAAAACATTTCCTTGTTTAGTCTTGTCTACTCCAGCAAAGCTAAATTATCCAATTTTTGTTTGTTATTTTCTTTGCTTTGACGTGAATGCACTTTGTTTTTATATCGACTTCTATGTGTTCTCCTGGTCAATGCGCATGCTCCATTTGTTAACAACGCAATAACCCATTTGAGTAGCCCGCTAGCCTCTTCAAAGTTTTCCGTTTAAAGACGATAAACCATACAATAATTTTAAAATTGTGAATATTGGAAACATAAGTTGACTTTCCCGCATATAGTTTCTCAGAAGAATGTTGAAAGTTCCCTGGACAGCTAAAAAGACAAATGAGGAAGTTCTCAAAGAGGCCAACACAAAAATTGAGCTCTTAAAAAAAAACATCAGAAAGAAGCAATCAACATTTTTCGGGCACATCATGAGAAGAGGAAAGTTGGAATACTTGGTTACAATTGGCAAAATAAAAGGAAAAAGAGATCGCGGACGACAAGGAAAGAAAATACTGGATAGCTTGGGGTCATGGCATGGAAAACAGTCAACAACAGAACTGATACGATGCACTGTAGATAGAAGATTGTGGAGGGACACGATCGCCTACGCCAGCCGGTATGGCACATGATGATGATGATAGTTCCCGTAGTACATAATAATCTGTAATCGTGCTAAAGTTTGACCCCTGCTTTGTGAAATGTGAAATGTAATAGGTGATTATACTTACCACTAGACCAGAGATTCAAAAGACTTTTATCACCTTTTCTTCGAGAAAATCGATCTTCAGATCTGTTTTGTCGGATCCGGGCGGAAGGTGTGAAGTTATCATATTTTTTGCGAAACAATCTCCCAAGAATTGAATACTCAAGCGAGAGTGGGTGGATGCGAAGACAGTTCACCTATCGGGAACACTAACCGATGAATCTTGGCGACTTCAAAGACAACAAAAAAAGATTATTTATGTTTTCGATAGATTTCCAGACTGAGAGAAAGCTATACAATTACTCATCATCATCGAGTGCCTTCTCCGCATCGAAGGTTGGCTACCATGGAGCGCCATTCTGCTCTGTGTCTTGCTTTAATGGTGCAGGTTGTCATAGCCTGGTTTGTCCATTTTGGGATGTTACTCGTCCATGTTAGTCTTGGTCTGCCTCTGCCTCATTTACCTTGTATTTTCCCCTCCAGGATTACTTTTAGTAGGCTGTTGTGTCTTTTAACATGACAAAAAAATCGCATTTGTCTTGTTTGAATTGTGTTTAGTAGTTATCTTTTAATTTTTAATTGTTTTAAGACACAATCGTTTGTTTTCTTTTCCTTCCATCCAATTCTACCTATTCTTCTATATATCCACATTTCAAAGACTTTAATTCTCTGTTCTGTTTTCTTGTCTAATGTCCATGTTTCTGCACCATAGAGGAATGTTCAGAAGACATAACATTTTGCTATTCTTAGTTTTTGCCCTGGTGTTATTTGTTTTGATGTTAGTATGTTCTTCATGATATTAAAATTACTTTTTGCCATTCCTATTCTTTTTGTTTATTTCAGTTGCACATGTTCCATCACATATTTTTCATGCCTACTTTTTTCGACTTCCAACTGACAAGGGATGTCCTGGTTTTCCGTTTTCTGAGAGGGCTAGACATTGAATCTCACTACCAAAAGAGGGCTGGACATTGAATCTCACTACCAAGAGACAGCTAGATATTGAATCTCACTACCAAGAGAGGGCTAGACATTGAATCTCACTATCAAGAGAGGGCTAGACATTGAATCTCACTACCAAGAGAGTACTATACATTGAATCTCACTATCAAGACAGGGCTAAACATTGAATCTCACTACAAAGAGAGGGCTAGACATTGAATCTCACTACCAAGAGAGGGCTAGACATTGAATCTCACTACCAAGAGAGGGCTAGACATTGAATCTCACTATCAAGACAGGGCTAGACATTGAATCTCACTACCAAGAGAGGGCTAAACATTGAATCTCACTATCAAGACAGGGCTAGACATTGAATCTCACTACCAAGAGAGGGCTAGACATTGAATCTCACTACCAAGAGAGGGCTAAACATTGAATCTCACTATCAAGAGAGGGCTAGACATTGAATCTCACTACCAAGAGAGGGCTAGACATTGAATCTCACTACCAAGAGAGGGCTAGACATTGAATCTCACTACCAAGAGAGGGCTAGACATTGAATCTCACTACCAAGAGACCAGGGAGGGTAAAACCACAGATTCTATTTTATTTATTTTTTTACTTTCCACCGCTTGAGTTGCGAATCGAACCCGGAACCTTCTTGTCTAGAGACCGACGTCTTAGACCACTCAACCCCCTTAAGTAACAGGAGTTTTAATTCTAGATTGATATTGATGCTAATAAAGAACATCATTTCATAACGTTTTCTTTCAACTGGAACACGAGTATAGAACTAATGGTTTCCAAAATTTCAGCCGGGATACCAGTTTTGAAGACTTTTTCTAACGAAAAAAGAAATCTGAAGGAAAAATGCATCGATCTTTTGGTAGCATTCACAAATTGGTCTAGCTTGTTTCACTGACGCTTAAGTTCGAACTTTCTTCCAGCCGGATAGAATTTTGCCCGAGGATCGAATGAGGGTTTTGAGCAGATTAAACGAATATGTTTCCCGTCAGGAGAGGTACGTCGATATTTTGACTGTCAATCTAAATGTTTCTCGTTCTCTAGTTGTGTTGTCTTCTTTACGGCGCGTGTAAACGGCGCTATAGGGAGTCACTTATTTATTTTTTATAATTTTCTTCTAAGTTGTCTCTCTTCTCCATTTATTTCCCCGTCACGCCAAGTGGCTTATAGGAAATATGGTGTTAGTGACCATAATTTTTACAGACCTTCGGCACATGATTCTTCGGGTAATATGGTCGGTATTACGCGCACGTGCCGCTTTTCTTTCCCAGAAAAAATCTGGTTCCAATTAAGGCTGGGTGAACCTGGAGGCCGTCAATTAGGATCGAACCCCACCTCTTGTCCTTTGCAGTCCAGTTCACTAACCACTGAGCTATCGCCGCTCCTTCCTTCTCCATTTACCATGAACTATCAGGGAACATATTTGAAATATATTTGGGGATTATTCCCAATTTTGAAAACAAACAAATTAATTTAAATCTGCATTGATGGTTTGACTATTTATATATGGTATAAAGTGTCTTATGTCTGCATTATCCATCCAGGAGAAAGTATATCGCACTGCAATGTTTAGTCCGTACTACTAATGTCTTTTTTAAAATATACATTTGCCTGAATTGTTGTTCCTGGTACATGAAGAGTCATTGGTCATCGTATGTTGTACAGTGACGTGTTCGTCTATGGCTAAACTGAAATAAGAAAAGACGGGGAAAACAAATACTAGACAGCTGAAGTGAACAGGACACACACGAGATATGTATAGAATCTAACTACAACTATAAAGTGTAACTAAACCTAGAGAAGAGAAAGAATATAATTAGATTTAATGGGAAAAATAGCTGCGCTTGAGGTCTGAACAAAACGGCATAGTTCTATATTGTTCTACTATGTGAATCCGTACAATAGACCCATTCCCTGCTCACCAGCTTTGCCGCAGCACCTCAATTACTACTTGCCTATCCATGGTTTAAGAGGAACCGTTTTGTTTCCAATAAGAAAGTTTATTTGAAGAAAAAAATTAATGAAACCGTAAAATAACTTTCGATGTTAAGAGTTGTTGATATGCATGATTACCTATGACAACGGCACGGTTGTTGATTATGATGAATCTAATTATATTATATTTATATAGTAAACAGAAGACGAAAGTAAAGCACTAAGAAATAATAATACTTTTAGAAGGCATAAACGTAGACAGCAAAGATCTTACAATAATAAAGAACATGTACTGGTAACAAACGGGAGCCATGATAGCTCAGTGGTTTGTGAACTGGACTACAAAGGACAAGATGTAGGGTTCCTAGAGGGTCTCAGTGGTTAGTGAACGGAATTATAAAGGACAAGAGGTAGGGAAGCGATAGTTTCCGGGTTCACCCAGCCTATAATGGGTGCCGGAATTTTTTTCTGGGAAAATAAATCAGGACGGGCGTAATACCGACCACATTACCCAAAATATCATGTGCTGAAGGTCTGTAAAGTTTATGGTAACTAACACCATATTCCTTATACGCCACTTGGCGTGACGGGGGTACTTTACTTTACTGACAACGAATAGTGACAATTAGATCTGAAAATAAATTGGTAATTTTTCAACAAATAAAACAGGGTGTTATACAAGTTTGTGTGCTGTCACCAGATCTATTTAATATGTATAGTGTGATTATTTTAAGATTCTCAAGGGGCATACCTAGAATAACAATTAGAGGTCATAAAATAAATAATCTAAGGTATGTTGATGATACAGTCTTAATCGTTAAGGGCGAAAATGAATGATAAGAAATGTAAGAAACTACAGAGAAGGAAAGCAACATCAAAAAGTAATAACATCAAAGTAAAAAGACATCACCGAAATGCACAATATAGACAAGTGGAACAATATTAAAACAGGTAAATGAATTTAAATATTTGAGTACAATGTTAACCTCAGACGGAAGATGTACAACAGAAGTGAGATGCAGAATGGCTGAGGCAAAAGGTGAAAAAATTTCCAAAAATGAGGAAAATACTGTGCAATCCATTTTTGACAATGAAAACAAGAAAAATAGTTCTTAAATGTTATGTAGGGCCAGTCTTAACATATGGATGTGAACCACGTACAATATGACACTGGGTGCTGTAGAAATGTGGTTTTACATTATGTTGAGATTACCATGGGCATCTAAGAAGAGTAATGAAAACGTTCTGAAAGAGGCCAAAGCAAAAAAGAGAGATAATTGCAAATTTAGGAAGTAACAATTATAATTTTTGGGCATGTAATGAGAAGAAACAGCCAGAATATCTTGTAACAGCTGGGGAAGTTGAAGGGGGAAGAGATAGAGGGAAGCAAAGAGAAAAGATACCAGGCAGCTTAAGAGAATGCCTTGGCAAAGGTCAACAATAGAAATAATAAATAACTGTCGATATCGAGAGTTGTGGAGAGACATGATCACCTACGCCAGCAGGCATGGGGCTTGATGATGATGATTAAAAAGGTCGGAAAACGCTTTGGAAAAATATCTAAATTTGGACCATTCTGCAAGGATCTGTGAAAGTTCCAGAAGGAGAGATAGGTACAGAAAAAGACATGGAAACATAACATCAAAGATTGGACACGTCTCAACATTCCCAAAAATGGAATGAAGCTCCAGAGAAGTGGAGAAAGTTGAAGAAAGTCTGCCAGTGGTGCCCCAACAACCCCCGGGGTTATACAACGATGAATAAGAAAAGAAGAAGGGATCTAGATGTATGGTAACCATGTGGCAGATTGGATTAGATATTGTCGTTAGCCAATCAGATGACGAGGTTCCCAATCTCAGTAGGGACACAGTTTCTGAAGCCAATCAGATGACGAGGTTCCCACTTTCAGTAAGGGCACTATTTCTGTAGCCAATCAGATGATGAGGTTTTCACTTTCAGTAAGGGCACTATTTCTATAGCCAATCAGATGACGAGGTTCCCACTTTCAGTAAGGGTACTATTTCTGTAGCCAATCAGATGATGAGGTTTTCACTTTCAGTAAGGGCACTATTTCTATAGCCAATCAGATGACGAGGTTCCCACTTTCAGTAAGGGCACTATTTCTGTAACCAATCAGATGATGAGGTTCCCATTCTCTGTAGGGTCACTGTTTCTACATATGACGTGTATGATATACGCTTAAAAACTCTAACATTTGCACATTGGACAAGTACAGTTTATTCTTTAGCCCAGACAATACGACCAGTACCCAAATAAAAAAACTAGAAATAAGGTAATGTTGCAATGACAGGCTTACTTTTGATTTTTATTCAGAATACATTTATGGTCAATCAAATCAATGAGTTATCCCCCCATTTCTTTCCCCTTAGAAAGAAGATGAAGATGAAAAAGCAGAAGAAGAGCAAGAGAATCATGCCATGTGTTGGCGTACATGAATCGTGATGTTAATGTTCTTATTGTTATAAACCATCGACACATATATTTTGTATGGACCTTCGGCACATACATTTTTATAGACCATCGACACATATATTTTTATAGACCTTCGGCACATATATTTTTATGGACTATCGACACATATTTTTTTATAATCCTTCGACACATATATTTTATAGACAATCGGCACGTATATTTTTTATAGACCTTCGGCACGTATATTTTTTATAGACCTTCGGCACATATATTTTTTATAGACCTTCGGCACATATATTTGTATAGACCTTCGGCACATATATTTTTATAGACCATCGGCACATATATTTTTATAGACCATCGGCACATATATTTTTATAGACCATCGGTACATATATTTTTATAGAACATCGGCACATATATTTTTATAAAGTGGTCGGTATTACGCCTGTACCGTCTTTCCTCTACCCAGAAAAATCCGGTTAAAATTTAAGGCTAAGTCAAACTGGAAACCGTCGATCAGAGTCGAACCCAACACCTTGTGCTTAGTAGCCCAATTCACTAATTACTGAGCTACTACTGGTCTATTCTTGTCTCTTCTCATACAAGATTCCAAAGTTAGACCACAAATCTCAACTGCTCTTAGTTTTCCACTTTGTGGTGAGATAGTTGGCGGTTTCTTGTTCTTTGGTTTATCTCTTATGCTGTCACGTTTGTAATGTTTCTCTTATTCCGTCTTCCATCTTTATCATCAATACTGTCTTGGTCTCTTATTTCAGTTGTTTGTTTACAGCTGCGTGGGTTGTGCTTAACTAGTTCTTTGTTGTCACGTGACCAAGCCATTACATTTCCTGATTTCTTATATAATTCCAATGCTGGAATAATCTATAACTGTCTAGTTTGTTCTTCATTTATAATTTTTAAGCCAACTCCCATTATCTGCCTGACACATTTGATTCCGATGATATTTATTTGATTGATTTTTATAGAATCCAGCGTCCAGCTTTGACACTGATTTGCTGCGATGAAGACTGTGCTGAAGAGTGTCTTTTTTGCCTCTTTTATGATTTCCGTGTTGGCCAATAATGTTGCCGTTTAAACTAATCGTCTGACTAATTGATGTTGAAATAGGGACTAATGTTTCACAAAATGGCTACTTAACATAGCTTTTAAAGTGTCACAAAAGCTTAAAATATTTGAAAAAAAAATGTATCCAACAACAGACACATTGATTCAACATTCCTTTTTTATGTACTTTATTTTCATGGCATAACAGAGTAAAATCATTCTATCATTCGACTTCTTTTCTTCACTTTCTATACTTTCAGCGCCGTGGGGAAATATAGTTTGGGGTTATTTAATTTTCTGTTGACTTCTCGTGCTGGCATGTTTTATGTTTCTCATTTCCCATTAATCAATCTTTTTCGTGGTCGGCTCTTGGGTTTGGTGTTTTCTCACCGTTTATTGAAGGCTCGTTGTGTTTTAGTCTTTCTGTTTTATCAAGTGGCCAAACAATTTTGTGTTTGTTGTTTCTTTCTGTATTCAGTGGCATATATAACCCTTAACTTTTTTTCGTAGTTCTTCATTTCATCCAATGCCATCTATAATCTCTGAAGCCTGCCCGATGAGAGGGATCACCCACATTATGTGACGTTTTCAGCACTGCGAGCAGGGGGATTGTGGATAAAATGACGTCAGTCGTCTATAGCTTACATAGCTTATGACGTCACAACCCTTGGGATGTTTCCAGGAAAACCTATCAGCCCTCTGCCTTGAGAGATGGTGATAGGTGGCGATGTATATATAATCTCCCAAGCAATTCATAAAATAATTACTGAACAATATTGAGTTATTGCATAAAAACCTGTTGCTGTTTACGTCACTCATTCATGTGTAGGTTATAAATAACTTGACTGTTTTTGGTGTTCCAAAAGGTGAGCGAAAGAATGAAAAGACGCTTATTTAGAGGCCACAGAGATGGGATTTCTCGGAAGAATGTTGAAAAACACAAAGTTCTCTGGACAGCTAAAACACCAACGAGGAAATTATCAAAGGGGCTATTAGAAAAAGGGAGCTCCTAAGAAACATCAGAAAGGAACAGTCAACATATTTCGGGAACATCATGAGAAGAGGAAAGTTTTAATACTGTCTTACAACTGGCAAAATAAAAGGAAAGAGAGATCGCGGACGACAAAGAGAGAAAATACTGGATAGCTTGATGTCATGGCATGGAAAACAGTCAACAATAGAACTGATACGATGCACTGTAGATAGAAGATTGTGGAAGGACATGATCGCCTATGCCAACTGGTGTGATACATGATGATGATGAAAGGATGAGCAATCACTTTTGCATTGCAACTCAATTAAAGCATTGATCCGGAAAGAACGTTCAAGAAGAGAACTAGCCAATTTTTGGGGAACACATGAAACCGATTATTGAATGGATTTACAAAACAGCTGACAACTGTGAATGTTATACAACTTTTTTTCTGACGTTTCTCCTGCGTTTAGTTCTCACTGTCGAAAATTGAAGTAAATTTTGTCTCCTCAACGAATCTCATTGTGGTCGTCATTTGTACTTTTATAGTTTGTCGTTTACACGTTTCTCCTGGAGATATAGAGTTGTGTGTATTTCATATAACCAGGATGATTTCTGGCTTCGGAGAACCATAAAGAAGGAGTGACAAATTACATATAGAATGCGAAGAAGAAGAAGAAATATATAATGATGATTAAGAAGAAAAGAAGAAAAAGTTATTATAATGGAGAAGAAGAAGGAAAAGATTATGAAAAAAAGAATATAATGATGGAGGAGAAGTAGAAGAAGAAGAATGCGAAGAAAAGGATGAAGAAAAATGAATATATAGATGATAGGAGGGAAAAAGAAAAGTGCGGAGAATAAAAGAATATAATAATGACAAAGAAGAGGAAGAAGAAAATGGAGCGAGAGTTTATAATGAAGAAGAAGAAGTGGTAGAGTTGGTAGTGAAAGAAGAGAAAGAGTGGAAATATTGTTTTCCTCCAATTTCATGTTTTTTAAGCATAGACTGAAATCCAAATGGTGTATTTCTGTTATTTTCTGCTGATAAAATTCACGGATATTTTTCAAATGGACTCACTCGTTCAGTGAATCTACATTGTAAGCAGTGTTAGCCACAACTTTAATATTCTCAAAAACAATGTAAGGTTTGCAAATTAAATGGCAAAAGATATATTGTATATATCCTATCCTTTAGGAAAGTGAACTCTACACCCATTGATATAAAAATAGGAGTAAGACAGGGATACATCCTATCACCAAGCTTGTTCAATCTATTCACTGAGCAAATCTTTAGAAACATCGCAGAGAAGCCAGGCCTACAAATTAATGGAAAGATCAATAACCTAAGATATACTGACGATACTGTACTACTAGCAGAAAATCCTGAAGATCTACAACAATTAATTAATGAAATAAACATGACAAGCAATATGGACTAGATATGAATATCAAAAAGACTAAAACTACGATCATAAACAAAGAAAATATTCAAAACCCACAAGTGGATATCAAAATTGAAGGAATAGACTTGGAGACAGTTCAGTACTACAACTACCTTGGACATACTATAACCAGTGATGGAAAATGTACAACTGAAATAAACAAAAGAATAGGGATGGCAAAAAGTAATTTTAATGCAATGTAGAACATACTAACATCAAAACTTATAACACAAGGGCTAAAACTAAGAATTAAGGCTAAGTCTTATAGACTCATGACTTCCGTTTCTAGGATGGCGGATCTAGTCCACGTTCTCTCGATCGCTGCAGAAAGTGCATTCGATGTCTGATTAATTTCAGTTCTCCATCGCACTCCTATGCGTTAAAGTCAAGATAATGATCTATTTATTACATCTGCGCTGATAAAACAATGTCGTACGCCGGCGATATTCCATTTTCGACAAATCAAGTGTTGTGAATGCGACCTTCCATCGTCTAGACTTGTTCTGCGCTTTACGTCACATTGGTACTGCTCATGACCGTTGTTGGATTTGCTTGGCACAAGTTATTTCCATGTTACTTATTAATGTGAAATACTTCGTCAGCCGCAGTTTTATCTCTTTAGGGAATTTGCACCGTGTTCTGTTCGTCGTAGGCTACATTCACTAGAGTAATCAAGAATCTAAAGGGCGCGTCATTGCTGTGCTTGCGCCATTGTTATGTGTGCTACGTCATCGTAATGGCTCATCGTGAATCCATAGACCGGCGTTACGCTAATCTTACGGTCTGTTGTTTGATGTGCGACGGGGATAATATGACGACTAACTGTGTGTTTATATGTTCGAAATTGGAGTCAACAACGATGGTCTAACATCATCAAGCGCTATACATTTTTAAAGAAATATGACGATCATCTCTTTCGGGAGGACGTGAACTTCTGGTATATGGTGGATAGGCGGCAGGAACCATTGCAGGCTATGCATGAAAAGTGTTCCTTGTTGCAGTTTCCTCATATTCCAAGTCCATTGGAGACTGGTTGGTCTCGGGGAAGGACGTCGGCATCGGGACAGAGCGGTTGTGGGTTCAAATCTCGGCTCCACCACTTGAGATTTTTATTTATGATTTCCCTCTGCGACAAAAACCCCCGGTCTCAGCAGCGAGGCCCGGTTTGAAACGTTACTCATCGACGGAAAAAAACAAGAGTACCTCCGAAGTCGGATTTATCTGCCTGTGCGGCGAGGGACCCCTGTGCACACGGCTGCCAGAGAAAAATTGATTAACACGCAAAATTCAGTTCCTAGTCTCTAGGGACTTCGTCAGAGATGAAAGCTGGCGAACGCAACAACAACAAGAAACTAAGAATAGTAAAATATTACATCTTCTCAATATTGCTGTATGGTGCATAAACATGGACATTAGACAAGAAAACAGAACAGAGAATTAAAGCCTTTGAAATGTGGATATATAGAATAATAGGTAGAATTGGATGGAAGGAAAGGAAAACAAACGATGATGTCTTAAAACAACTAAAAATAACCAGAGAACTACTAATCACAATTCAAACAAGACAAATGCGATTTTTGGGCCATGCTAAAAAATACAACAGCCTACTAAAATTAATCCTGGGGGGGGGGACAATACAAGGTAAAAGAGGCAGACCAAGACTAACATGGACGAATAGCATCAAAAGATGGACAAACCAGCCTGTACCATCAAAGAAAGAGACAGAGCAGAATGGCTTTCCATCGTAGCCAACCTTCGATGCGGAGATGGCACTCAATAATGATGATCCTTTAGGAAAGATATTAGCCTAGAAGAAGTCTTACACAAGATAACGAACATTTCTACATTAAGCCACCTCACCGCACAATTAGAGACTTGAGTATTCAACAGCCGCCTTCTTACATATTTTATGTTGTAGCCTCATGTTTATTGCTTGTCGTTTGAAAGATTTGACAATCTCGGGACATTATTCATAACAGGCTCCCAGTTCAAGTTCCAGCAATTTCATATTTGGATATTGCTCATCATCATCAAGTACCATGCCTACTGGCGTAGGTGATCATGTCTCTCTATAACTTTCGATCTCCACAGTTATTTATCATTTCTGTTGTTGATTTTTTTTCTAAGCCATTCTCTTAAGCTGTCTGGTATCTTTTCTCTTTGCTTTCCTCTATCTCTTCGTCTCTCAATTTTTCCAGTTGTTACAATATATTTCAGCTGTTCCATTCTCATTACATGGCCAAAAAATGATGATTGTTTCTTCCTAATACTGAAAATTAGCTCTCTTTTTGCTTTGGCCTCTTTCAGAATCTTTTCATTACTCTTCTTAGCTGTCCATGGTGTTCTCAACATTCTTCTGTAAAACCACATTTCTACAGCCTCCAGTGATTTTCTTGTCTGTTGTCCTATCGTCCATGATTCACATACACATGATAAGACTGACCTTACATAACATTTAAGAAATCTTTTTCTTGTTTGTATTGTCAAAAATGGATTGCACAGTATCTTCCTCATTTTTTGGAAAGCTGCTTTTGCCTAAGCCATTCTGCATCTCACCTCTATTGCACATCTACCATCTCACCTCTAGTGTGCATCTATAATCTCACCTCTGTTGTACATCTACCATCTCACCTCTATTGGTCTCTCTGTTGTGACTTTCAGTCCACCATATGGTAGTTTTAAAGAGAGTTATTACTCTTTACAAGTATGTTACTAATCTAATAAGATATCAGGTTTTATTATGATCAATGTCAGCTGGTTCATCAAGCCTTAAATGTGTACTGGATTTTTTTTTTCTGGGAAAGAAAAATAGCAAAGGTGTAATACCGACCACACTACCCCAACAATAATGTGCCAAAGGTTGTTAACAAAAATGCGAGCACTAACAGCATATTCTCTATATAAAAATCTGGTGTGATGGGGCTCTTTCCTTCTTTCTAGTGATCCAACGTCTCCCTAATTATCACTCATAAAGGTTGAGTCGTACCTGCTGAGCAGTACCTAGTTGCTTTCTTTTGCCAAAATATTCTGACAATTTTCCTGAAGACAAGTTCTATAAGGTGATGTTGTCTTGATGCTTCCACTCATATTATTCGCCTTCTACACTCGACAACTACTACTGTCACCATCCACACTTAAAAGGGCATAATGTGGTTGCAGGAGTATTATGTCATGGCTTATTAGGAAGCTGATGTATCTGCACATTTAGCCCAACAAAAATTAAACTTCAGCATGTATTATTCAGCGCTGCGATCAATAAAAAAGCAATAAAAGTACATGAAATCCAAACAGAAGCAATGAAAGTACACATCTCTCACAAATCCATTTTGAGTTGGTTTGTTATCTAAACTGGGGAGATCTCTAAATTGTTTGTTATCTAAACTGGGGAGATCTCTAAATTGTTTGATATCTATACTGGGGAGATCTCTAAATAGTTTGTTATCTATACTTGGGAGATCTCTAAATGGTTTGAAATCTATACTGGAGAGATCTCTAAATGGTTTGTTATCTATACTGGGGAGATCTCTAAATAGTTTGACATCTATACTGGGGAGATCTCTAAATGGTTTGTTATCTATACTGGGGAGATCTCTAAATAGTTTGTTATCTATACTGGGGAGATCTCTAAATTGTTTGACATCTATACTGGGGAGATCTCTAAATGGTTTGTTATCTATACTGGGGAGATCTCTAAATGGTTTGTTATCTATATTGGGGAGGTCTCTAAATTGTTTGACATCTATACTGGGGATACTTGGTACAGTGTACAAGTTGGGTACAGTGAGTTAGTTGAGTACAATGTGTAGATTATGTACAGTGTGCTAGTTAAGAAGCTGTGTATTAGTTGTTTACAGTGTGTTAGTTGTTTACAGCGTGTTAGTTGTTTACAGCGTGTTAATTGTTTACAGCGTGTTAATTGTTTACAGCGTGTTAGTTGTTTACAGCGTGTTAGTTGTTTACAGCTTGTTAGTTGTTTACAGCGTGTTAGTTGCGTACAGTATTATAATTGTGTACAGTGTGTTAGTTGAGTATAGTGTACCTGTTGTGTACAGTGTACTAGTTGCGTACAGTGTACTAATTAAGTATAGTGTACTAATTGCTGAAACACTGTACACATTAACTAGTTGTGTATAGTGTTTCAGCAACTGATGATCCACTGTCTCCACAAGATTGTTGCATTCTTTCCGTTTGCTTCTTCCTCTTCTTTCTCTTTGATGTTTACTCTTGCAATGACGTTTACTGGATGTAGATGTGTTATGTTGTCGCTTGCCGCATGGTTACTATGTTTTCGTCGTTCGGCCCGAAACATCCGATTTCAGCTCTGTATTGCCAAGTTTATTCTCTCATCGATCCCTAATGACTTGGCCAAATTGGTTAGTCTGTTTCCTGGGGCACTCTGGGAGATGGAATATAGTCCTCAAATAATCTGTTCACACTCACCTCTGTTGAATCCTCGAACAATGTGTTCACACTCACCTCAGTTGACTCCTCGAACAATGTGTTCACACACACCTCAGTTGACTCCTCGAACAATGTGTTCACACTCACCTCTGTTGAATCCTCGAACAATGTGTTCACACACACCTCAGTTGACTCCTCGAACAATGTGTTCACACTCACCTCAGTTGACTCCTCGAACAATGTGTTCACATTCACCTCAGTTGACTCCTCGAACAATGTGTTCACATTCACCTCAGTTGACTCCTCGAACAATGTGTTCACACTTAGCTCAGTTGACTCCTCGAACAATGTGTTCACACTCACCACTGTTGACTCATCGAACAATGGTTTCACACTCACCTCAGTTGACTCCTCGAACAATGTGTTCACACTCACCTCAGTTGACTCCTCGAACAATGTGTTCACACTCACCTCTGTTGACTCATCGAACAATGGTTTCACACTCACTTCAGTTGACTCCTCGAACAATCTGTTCACACTCACATCAGTTGACTCCTCGAACAATGTGTTCACACTCAGCTGTGTAACGCTGACCATTCCCAGGTGATTCTCCCAGGAGCCTCTTATACACCGCCCCCTTCTCCCCTCCCATTTCATAATGCAAGAGGTTTAATCTGTTTTAGAAAACAATTGACATCTCCATGTCATGTTCTCAGATAAAAAAATATATGAAAGTTTGTTCCTTGGACAAAGAGAAACAAAATATATATATTTTTTTTAATGCCAGAGAGTTAACCAGTTAATGTATTGACTGAGAGGTAGAGTCCAGCATTTAGTATAAAGAACAGACCTGCTAAGTCGCATCTTCAAAATGTGATGCGACTTAGCAGGTCTATTATTTGTACTAAATGTGATGTACTCAATCTTCAAAATGTGATTTATGTTGGTCTGCTTTTGACTGGAAAACAAACGATGAAGTTTTAAAACAACTAAAAATGAAAAGAGAACTACTAAACACCATTAGAACAAGACAAATGAAATTTTTTTTTTGGGGGGGGCATGTTGAAAGACACAACAACCTAATAAAAGTAAAATTGTAAGGAAAAATACAAGGTAAAAGAGGCAGAGGCAGACAAAGACTAACATGGACAAGTAACATCAAAAGATGGACACGTCAACCTATGACAATCTGCACCATCAAAGCAAGAGACAAAGTGGAATGGCGCTCCATGGTAGCCAAACATCGATGCGGAGACGGCACTCAATGAAGATTATGATGATGGTTTTGACTGATAGACAACTAATAATAAATGAAAATCTTATTGATGGAGGGAAATTCTCGAGGCGATAGATTAACGAATCAGTGCAGGGGAAGAGGTATGTTTACCCCAAATTAATGCACAAATAATCAACAGAAAAAGAAACTACAATAGAGAGCGCGATATAAGATCGATCCAGTACTACTTGACACAGCGATTTGTTGCGCCAACCCCGCGCTTGAGCAGACGTATGACTAAGCAACCTATTGAAGTTGCTTATACTTGCCATGTCTTTCATGAATGTGTACTTAATGACTATAGCTTAGGGTTACGAACAGAACTCGGGAATAGATTGTGCATCAGTATTTTCCTATTAAAACTATTTCACTGTTAGTTTTTGCTGTTAAAACAGATACACTTCTTTCTTTCTTTTATCATGTTTTGCTTTTTACCAGTTCGAGAAGTCAGAATTTGACGTAACGCCAAGAGTTGGTACAGACAGAGGAGCTTTGACTCATCAAGTGTGGCGGCTTATAATGGCTTTCTCAACATTCCTGGCATTTAATGAAGATGTTGGAGTTTCTTCTAGTTTCAGGATACAGATGGAAAACTATGTGACTTGTTTTACTTGGGGCAATCCAGTACTTTATTTAAGGTAAATGAATTTAAATATTTTGGGAACTTTGTTAACCTCGGACGGAAGATGTACAACAGAGGTAGAGATGCAGAATGGCTCAGGAAAAAGCAGCTTTCCAAAAAGTGAGGAAGATACTATGCAATCCATTTTTGACAATAGAAACAAGAAAAAGAGTTCTTAAATGTTTTGTAGAGCAAGTCTTAACATATAGATGTGAATCATGGATAACAGGACAACAGGCAAGACAATCACTGGATGCTGTAGAAATGTGGTTTTACAGAAGAATGTTGAGAATACCATGGACAGCTAAGAAGAGTAATGAAAATGTTCTGAAAGAGGCCAAAGAAAGAAGAGACCTAATATCCAATATTACGAAGAAACAACCATAATTTTTTGGTCATGTAATGAGAAGAGAACAGCTGGAACATATTGTAACAACTGGGAAAATTGAGTGAAAAAGAGATAGTGGGAAGCAAAGAGAAAAGATGCCAGACAACTTAAGAGAATGGCTTGGTAGAAGGTCAACAACAAACATGATAAATAAGGTGGAGAGACATGATCACCTACGCCAGCAGGCCCGGTACTTGATGATGATGAATCCAGTACTAAGTCTTCCATCGCTAAGAACCATCACAATAGGGAACACGGGGACCCTATCTTCTGTTCAACAGTAGACAAATAATAATAAATGAATATTATTATAGAGTGACATTTCCTAGACATTAGATCAGCGAATCATTTCAAGGGATGGGCTATGTTTACAAAATTCGGGAAAAAAAATCACATATTATCTACAACAGAAAAAGAAAACAAAACAATATATGGTCAGAAGCAGAATCGAACACATACTCCTTGACAAAGCGTCTTGCCACGAGAAACCAAACGCTAGAGCGCACAGCCTACTCACCTATCTACCACACCCTGTTTTTGACACAGGCAGTTAGCAGGAAAAACAGACGAGGTGTTCAAAGCAACGTCTCAGTCAGCTGATGTTCCTCTGACCATTTTATTGCGACCACAGCTCACTGACGATTGATCTCTTCAAAAGATTACTGCCTACATTTTCAAGAAAAAGACATAAATATGACATGATTTATCTTTTGTCCAAAATATAAATTGTCAGCATACATAGTGTGAGAATTTAAAATTAAACGTGGAACTAATGAAATAACATAAATGTAACATTTGTCTTTTGTTCAAAATATAAATTTCTCGCATACATAGTGTGAGAATTTAAATTAAAAGTGGAACTAATGAAATAACACAAATGTAACATTTGTCTTTTGTTCAAAATATAAATTTCTCGTTTACATAGTGTGAGAATTTAAAATTAAACGTGGAACTAATGAAATAACATAAATGTGACATGATTTGTCTTTTGTCCAAAATATAAATTTCTCGCATACATTGTGTGAGAATTTGAAATTAAACGTGGAACTAACGATATAATATCAATGTCTCCACCTCACATTTTACCAGTATCAGGGCGATCATAAGCTGGAATACCTTGCGTGTTGTCTACTAGATGAAATCAATCACCTACTGGGTTTCCCGGAATGCAGTAAAGCCAATTCTCCATTAAGGGATAAATGTTCCAAAATTACCTGTTCTGAAAGATGTAGTAGCTCATAGTAAACTGCCTGCTTTAGAAACAGCGAACCAAAAATGATCAAGATCATAAACTACCTCCTCGTGGTAAAGTAAAGTAAAGTACGAGACTTGAACCAGCGTCTTAGCACGCAAGTTTCCACCCATATGTGCTCGGCCGCCTATCTAGAAATGTTCGGAGATTTCTGTATAGTGTAGCCTCAAGCATCGAAACTCAGATGCGAAGCAACATTCCTCACCTCCCCAGGGTAATACCATGGTACCAATTTCTGCCAACGGCTGGGTCGACCGTGGGAGTATTTTTTTTTTCCAACCACGAGTACAATTCACACTGCTCCCAGCGGGAATCGAACACGGGTTGTCCGAACATCGGTAGTCCAGTCGGGTGGTTTTCCCAACTCGGCTACCGAGGCCCCGAGGCCTACTCGTGGTGTGCCTCGAAATTATCCATCTAGGTTGAATGAGCTCGTGACAACAATGGAAGGCAACACAACACCCAACAATCTAATGCTCTTGTCGAACGTTTTGGGTCGATAATAGCAAAAAAGTTTCAGTTTGTTGTAAATACGTCACATCAACACTTATAAACGTTCTTTTAAAGACAAATGATGTAAGAGAGATTGGACATCAAATACATTGTGAACTATATACAGAGACAATAAATGAAATTGTTTACTCATATGGAAAGAATGTCAAGAGATTCAATGTCATACAAAACATATTATAACAAGAGATGAAAGAAGAGCCGTGGTAGCCCCAGAGTAATGATAGACTGACAACATACGAGCAACGTCAACTGACAATAGTTGAGGCTGCAAGAAAGGCTGGAAAAGAACTAGCATCTCTATTGATGTCCGAGAGAGGATATGTGAAAAAGAAGAGAGAGAGAGAGAGAGAAACGAGAAAGAGAGAGAGAAAGTGGGCGAGAGAAAGAGAAAGAGAGAGAGAAAGTGTGATAGAAAGAGAAAGAGAGAGAGAAAGTGGGAGAGAGAAAGAGAGAGAAGGAGATATAAAGAAAAAGAGAGAGTAGGAGAGACAAAGAAAGAGAGAGAAGGAGAAATAAAGAAAGAGAGAGAGATGGAGATACAAAGAAAGAGAGAGACAATGAGATACAAAGAAAGAGAGAGAGACAAAGAAAGATAGGGAAGGTGAGAGAGAAGGAGAGTTAAAGAAAGAGAAAGAGAAGGAGAGAGAGAAGGAGAGACAAAGAAAGAGAGAGAAGGAGAGTTAAAGAAAGAGAAAGAGAAGGAGAGAGAGAAGGAGAGAAAAAGAAAGGGAAAGAGAAGGAGAGAGAGAGGAGGAGAGTTAAAGAAAGAGAGAGAGAAAGACGGAGAGATAAAGAAAGAGCGAGAGACGGAGAGTTAAAGAAAGAGAGAGAGAAGGAAAGAGAAAAGGAGAGTTAAGAAAGAGCGAGAGACGAAGAGTTAAATAAAGAGAGAGAAGGAGAGCGAGAAGGAGAGTTAAGAAAGAGCGAGAGACGGAAAGTTAAAGAAAGAGAGAGAGAAGGAGAGACAAAGAAAGAGAGAGAGAAGGAAAGTTAAAGAAAGAGAGAGGAGAGAGAGAAGGAGAGACAAAGAGAGGAAAAGAAAAAGAGAGAGAGAAGGAGAGTTAAAGAAAGAGAAAGAAAAGGAGAGAGAGAAGGAAAGACAAAGAGAGGGGAAGAGAAGGAGAGAGAAAAGGAGAGTTAAAGAAAGAGAGAGAGAAGGAGAGACAAAGAAAGAGCCAGAGACGGAGAGTTAATTTAAGAGAGAGAGAAGGAGAGAGAGAAGGAGAGTTAAGAAAGAGCGAGAGACGGAGAGTTAAAGAAAGGGAGAGAAAGAGAGAGAGGAGAGTTAAGAAAGAGCGAGAGACGGAGAGTTAATGAAAGAGAGAGAGAAGGAGAGACAAAGAAAGAGAGAGAGAGAGAAGGAGAGAGAAATAGAGGGAAAGAGAAGGAGAGAGAGAATGAGAGAGAGAAGGAGAGTTAAAAAAAGAGAGAGCGAAAGAGAGACAAAGAAAGAGAGAGAGAAGGAGAGACAAAGAAAGGGAAAGAGAACGGGAGAGAGAAGGAGAGAGAAAGAGAGGGAAAGAGAAGGAGAGAGAGAAGGAGAATTAAAGAAAGTGAGAGAAGGAGAGACAATGAAAGAGAGAGAGAAGGAAAGACAAAGAGAGGGAAAGAGAAGAGAGAGAAGGAGAGAGAAAGAGAATGAGAGAGAGAAGGAGAGAGAAGGATAGTTAAAGAAAGAGAGAAAGACGGAGAGACAAAGAAAGAAAGAAAGAGAGAAGGAGAGACAAAGAGAGGGAAAGAGAAGGAGAGAGAGAAGGAGAGTTAAAGAAAGAGAAATAGAAGGAGAGACAAAGAAAGAGAGAGAAAGAGAGAGAGAAGGAAAGTTAAGAAAGAGCGAGAGACGGAGAGTTAAACAAAGAGAGAGAGAAGGAGAGAGAGAAGGAGATGGAGAAGGAGAGACAAAGAAAAAGAGAGAAGGAGAGATAAACAAAAGAGAGAAAGGAGAGACAAAGAAAGAGAGAAAGAAGGAGAGACAAAGAAAGAGAGAGAGAAGGAGAGACAAAGAAAGAGAGATAAGAGGAGAGAGAGAAGGAGAGTTTAAGAAAGAGAGAGAAGAGAGAGATTGAGAGACAAATAAAGAGAAAAGGAGAGACAGAAATAGAGAAACAAAGCTAGAGAGTGAGTGAAAGAGAGTGGCGGACGGGGAAGAGAAGTGGTTAGCTGGATAATGCAAAAGAAGAAAACTTCATCAGAGTCAAACATTGAGTGTATGTGTTCATGTTTTCATACTAACATAAGACAGACAGTAACTACACTGTTATCAGGAAGAAACAATCATAATTTTTTGGTCATTTAATGAACAGGGAGCAGCTGGAATATATTGTAACAACTGGAAAAATCGAGGGACGAAGAGAAAGAGGGAAGCAAAGAGAAAAGATACCAGACAGCTTAAGAGAATGGCTTGGCAGAAGGTCAACATCGGAAATAATAAATAACGAAATCGAAAAGTCGAGATCGAAAGTTGTG